>PVJL010000241.1:0-502380 GCA_004026885.1 Lyroderma lyra | reverse complement strand
CTGTTCACAGTGGCCAAAACATGGAAACAACCAAAGTGCCCTGCGACAGATGACTGGATAAAGAAGCTGTGGTACATATACACAATGGAATATTACTCAGCTATAAGAAAAGATGAAATATTGCCATTTGCAACAAAATGGATGGACCTGGAGATCATCATGCTTAGTGAAATAAGCCAAACAGAAAAAACAAGGAACTGTATGACTTCACTCATATGCGGAATATAAAACTGAAAGCAAAGAAAAAAGAAATGAAGAAACAAATAACCCGTGGACACAATCAATAGTTTAATATTTATTTGGGGACGAGTGGGTTAGGGAGGGGAGAAAGGGGAGGGGGTGGGAGAGGAGGGGGGAAGCTAAATATAAGGTGATGGAAAGAGAAGTCACATTAGGTGGTGAACTTATTACACAACAAGCTGACAATGCACTGTACAATTGTATGCCTGAAACCTATGTAATCCTTGCTAACAGATGTCACCCCAATAAATCTAACAATAAAAATTAATTAAAAAATAAATAAATAAATAAAAATTCAAATGAATTTTTAAGATACAAGAAGAAACTTCAAAGAAACTACCCTCCTAGACACTGCCCAAATACCTGCTTTGGCACACAATTTCCAGTGGGGACATAATTTTACTCTGCCCCTGGCTTTAGGGAAACTAACTGAAAGTTTTGCAGGGAAGAACTTTGTAGCTTATATCCTACCTAGCTTTGCAACTAAGTGGCTAGAAGTGGCTTTTTTACCTTGAACGAGTTAAACTTTGTGTCTCTGTATCCTCATTTGTAAGATGGAGTTAGTACCTCCTTAACAGATCAGTGAGGTTCCAACTGTGAAATGCTAAACCTTGCCAAACATAGGGTAGGTACTCAATAAAAGTTTCCTGGTCCTTTCTTTCCCAGCCTCTATCTGTCCCACTTTGCTAAAAATCAAACAAGAGAAATAAAAAGGAAAGAAAAGAACAGAAAATTTGCCTCTCTTTCAAACACAACCAGAGTCAGAATAAGAGATGCCTTGTAAGCACAAAGAGAAATTAGTGAACAAATTTGCATTTTAGCTATCAAGTCATGATTGGAGAATCTCTGTCCCTAATTCAGTCATAAATGCAAAGTAAGTGTTCAATAAATATTGAACAAATTGAAAGCCATGAACTAAAATGAATGCTGTAATAAATAAAATGAATGGAGTGACATCTGTCTCAAAGGTCTTTGCACCTGTACACAAAAATTTTTTTGATGCTATTTCATTGGTTTTCAATCGTGGTGACATAACAGAATCCCCTGGGCAATTTTTAAATCCCTGTGCCCAGACCAATGTCATCAGAATTTAGGGGAAAAGGACACCAGTATTTTTTAATGTTTTCCATGTGATTCCGATGTCCTGTGAAAGTTGACCACAGTTAGAGGTTTATCTCTCCTGTACTAGTCCCTGCCCTACCTCATACATAATTTCCGAGATGACAAATATCACCATTCCTTTTAACCCTTGTCTCAGTGCATTTGAGGTAATAATTACTAGTTAATTACCCTAGTTTGTCCTAATTTACTAACAGATGAGTATTAAATGATGCAGCCTTTGTGAGATCTTGGTCCTCCTAGTAATTTTAGCAAGACATGGAATGGTTTATAGTAACAGCAGCTTTAGATAGATTTGGGATGGATTACAGTTCTACAATTCTAATTGAGCAATAGAATGACCTGGAGAGTGAACATTTCTATCTCTATCTCTGTCTTGATCTCAAAAACAAAGCCCTTCTCCTACTGCAGAATCTTGACAGCAGGAACCCAGGTATCAGAAAGTTTGGGGTTTGTTTTTTTTTTCAAACCTAGGGACACTTTCTGCAACCCAGGCATCTATTTATATCCCTATACACATGGAGCCACCTGCCATAACCTTCCACAGAATTGGTTCCAGCTGTCACTGGAGCAGGCAAAGCAGAGTAATGAGACCCTTATGGAAATGTCCTCCTACTGGTACCTTTGAAATATGGAGGGTTTCTCCCTTTTGGAGAAAGCCCCACCCTCAAGCCATCATGACTGTTCCCTGAGGCAAGGTCAGGCCAGCACCCTGTCAATGCCTCTCTGTCTGCAGGATGTTAAGTGTAGCCTAGATGAGCACACAATCCCAAATTTTCCTTGTAATTCCACATTTTTGGAGCCTGATAATTCTGATAAAGTAAGTTGTCCATTACCGGGATTTTTAATGCATTTATAACTAAGCCTATTAATGGTTAAATATCAACCTATTTCTTCTTCTGAAATCATACATCTAGCAGAATACAAATTTACATAGATGTATAAAAGTGATCATATCCTAGACATTTTGTTCCTTTATCATTGGTTTTTTTCTTTTATTCTTGATACCACCTTGCCCCACCTGCCATCTTCACAGCATTTATTCTATATTTCCTCTCCAAGAACATCATGTTAAAAATATAGTAGCTTTTCAGTATAAATATACATCTATAAATATATATTTTTTCATGATTGGTTACAAAAAACTAAAATCTTATTATATATAGTTTCATGCTGCTTTTCCTTTTCACCCAATAATACCCCATGGAAATTCTGCAAACCTTGATACAGCTCTAATTCATTTTTAACAGCTGCAAAATCATGTATTGTATGCAGCAACCATAATTCAACTATTATAATAGACATTTATTTTCCTTTAATTTCTTGGTATTAATGAACAATGCTCAATTAAACATCTTATATACTTAATATGTACATACTGGTGCATTTAATTCTATGGCCTAAATATACAGGATGGAATTGCTGGGACAAAGGGTGTATATGGTATGTTGTTATGTGTTGTGTTGTTTTCTTTTGTTTCTAATAGCCGTTACTAGATTGCCCATCCAAAGTAATAATTTATATATCCACAACAATTTCTAAAATACTCTTTTCTTTATACTGCCACAAGCAGTAGGAAAATGTCAGTCTTTTTCTTTTGGGTAATCTAATCAGGTTATAATTGTTTCTCGTTGTTAACTTAATTTTCATTTCCCTGACTCTTGGTGAGTTTGAACATTATTTTATGTATTCGTTGACCTTTTGGATGTGTTGTATTATAAACTGCCTGTTCATCACAATCTTTACTCAATTTTTTTTCATTTGGAGACATATAATCCCAATGATTTTTTAGGAATTTTTAGTATTTCACCATTTAGGAAAGAAAGAAACTTCAGCTGCATTTTGGTAAATGGCTTTTTAATGTGTTTTTTTCTAAAAATTTTTCTAGAAATTCCTGATAAATTTCAAAAATGCCGCTTTTGTCATCTATTGTTATTAATATGTTTATATCCTTTAAGTTTGTTTTCTATTAAATCATGCATTAAATATTGATGACAGATTTCCTGGTAATGAAGTACCAATTATTTCTAAAATAAAACCTCTATCATAGTGTATTATTTCTTAGATAAATTGTAAGGTTCTTCTAATATTTATTTTTCAATCAATATGTTAAAATGTAAAATTGATCTATAATATTTTCTCTACTTAGGGGATATAAAAATGCTATATTTATGGTCATATACATATATATATATAAACATATATGTATATGTATATATATATATACACATACACACACACACATATGTGTATATGAGGTCTGTCCAGAAAGTATCCAGTCACCTAATATGAAAAATAGAGGCATTTATGGTTGAACTTTTTTCTGGTCAACGCTCATATGTATGAAAAATATTGTTTTATTCAAAGCAACTTTTTCCCCTACCAGCCTATTTAAAATTGAAAGCTGTACCCTAAAGTTTCATTATAAATATAAATGCTACTAGATTTTATTTTCTAATATGTTTTAGTTTATATATTTCATTGTGATTTGGTACATAAAAGTTGTGATTTGGTACATAATCAGTATATCTCCTTCATAAATAGTGATCTTATTACATAATGTCTTTTTCCTAATTAGTCATATTATTCTTAAATTTCAGCTCTCAGATTTATAATATCACTCCTGCTTTATTTTGTTTGAATTTATCTCATATCTCTGGTCCTCTTTATTATAATGTGTTTCCTATAAAGTTAGTACATAGCTGTGCTTTTTTTCCGATATGATGGTTTCTTCTAAACAAAACTTTCAATCAATTAACATTTAATGCAATGACAGATATAACATTCTGTTCCTTATCTCATGTTACTTTTGCATCATATCTAGTTAGTTTTCCTGTAGTGCTTATTTTAAAACATGAACTTATTCCAACATGATTAACATATCACAGAACAATTTGGATGTGACATAAATTTCATGTTTGCCCACGAATCATTTCATAAATACCATTTAAAACTTTAAAGGCAGAAGTCTGTACTGACTGACCTGAACCATATTACAATGAATACATACAATACACAAGGCTCACAAGTGAGACATCTAGGGCTACCTCAGTTCACAGCATGTTTGTGCTCCATGGTTCTGTTTTTCTAGTCTTTTGAATTTATAAACTTTTCTATATTAAAAAAATCAAAAACATTATTTTAACACCTCAAACATATCTGAGCATCTAGGTTCAAAAACCAAAAGCACTTTATGCAAAAGAAAAGCTTTAAGTATTTGGGAGAATAAAGTGTTTTGAAGGAAATGAGACAACATGTGAAAACTCCAGAGCAAGAAGCATAAGGTAATCCACACTCTGGACCCATCAGAGACAACTCCACAACAATAAATGTCCATGTCCAGAACAATTTCAAATGCTATAAAAGTCAATAAAATAAAAAAAGGTCCCAAAAAAACAAAAGATATTGAAATATTCTATAGCATATGAATTAGGGACCAAACAGTGCAACAATTAAGAACAATCTTTTTCACAGAGAGAGAGCACCATTTACGTGCAAAGACCTCAGTCACCAAAGCCTGCCAGCTCCCAGGTTTCGTGGTTTCAGACGTAACTTAATTTCCAAAGCCCTCAGCTGTTGGTAAAGCTTCACGTGCAGATGAGAAAGCCACAGAGAATTTCCAGCAGTGATGATACTGAAGTTAATTAAAGGGGAAGGAGAGGCACTGGATCAAATTTTAAATATTGATAAAACAAGAGTCTATTATAAACATGTGCCTGAAGGACCTACACCTCCAAGGCAAAGGGAAAAAAACATGCCTCAGGATTTAAGGATGCAAAAGATCACCAATTTTGATAACCCTCCTCTCACAACTTCAGAATAACCCACAGGTGCAACCCTTCCTGCTCCTACTTCCACAAGCAAACTGCAGTCCTTTTCAAGGTAATATGCTATGTACATTGTAGTAGTTTTGTACTTGTTAACAATTTAACATGTATAAATTGCCCCGTTAAGTATGTTGAGTTAGAACTGACAGCTTTTCCGTTTTCCTTCTTTTTCTTTTTCCTTATTTTTGCTAATTGTTATGACTTATTTCACGTTTATTCACATTAATGGATATGTTCTATATTTTCCTACTTTTCATTCTTATATTAATGAGACATTTACTCAGATATATCTTTCCACTGCTAATAAACTCAGATGGCAAGTCTTTTCTCAGCCAAGATGCTCTAATTCCATCCTGCTTCCTGCTTTCACACACACACACACACACACACACACTGAGCTGTGTTTAGTTTTTCCCTCTTCTACATGCCCCAGGTAAAACTATTTAAATGTTTTCACTTTTCTCCTATCCCATCCACTGTTAAATTTTAGGTTTTGCTCAAACAATGTAGTTCTTGGGCTTGTAGGTTAATTGATATTCAGTCCTTATGTATCCCTTCAGTTTTAAGACTCCACAATTAACACTTACATTAACAGTCCAAATCAGTAAACTGTTATTACCTATATAGACCTAGCTGTATGGCCACATATCCTCTTCTCCTCCACTTCTATTCCAGGCTCTCTCTTCTGTTTAATTACGGTTTGTTTTTGTTTGTTTGTTTTAATTCATTTTTATTGTTAGACTTATTGGGGTGACATCTGTTAGCAAGGATTACATAGGTTTCAGGCATACAATTCTACAGTGCATTGTCAACTTGTTGTATAATAAGTTCACCACCTAATGTGACTTCTCTTTCCATCACCTTATATTCAGCTTCCCCCCTCCTCTCCCACCCCCTCCCCTTTCTCCCTAATTATGGTTTGAATGCATTGTTTACTCAATTATTTGCTTCTAATGCATGGTTTGAATCATCATCATTTTTCTTACACACTAAAAGATGAACATCTTTGATGAGTGGATGTAGAATTCCTGGCTTAAAGTCATTTTCTTTTCAAAGTGTTATTCCACTCTCTTCTATATTTACCTTTTACAAATAAGAATTTGATAGATTCTCGTTCCTTTGTAAGATTTTTTTTCTTTTTTGCCAGTGGGATGAATGCTTGTAAGATCTTTCTTTAAACATTTTCCCATGAAATTCTTAGATGCATATATTTTCTCAGCAATTCTACTTAAATATCATTAAGTTCTTGTGGGTCTCTTTTCATCTCAGGAAATTTTAACTATTGGTTTAATTATTTCTCTTCTTATCTGTTCTTTTCTAAAACTCCAGTTATTTACATATTAGTTACTTCCCAAATGTCTTATAATGTCCTTATATCTATTTTTTTGTTTTTTTTTTTTTGTTTTTTTTTTTGTTGTTTTTTTTTTGTAGTATGTGGGTAGCTCCCTGGCTGGGAAACAAACCCAGGCCGCAACGCTGACAGCACCAGCTCCGAAGCCTTAAGCCACTACACTATCAGGGAACTCCCCTTAAATCTATTTTTATAATGTATACATTGAAATATTTCTTTCTTTGATCTTCCAGAACACTAATTGTCAGCTACTGTATTTGCTGAAGTAGACCTAAGGTATAAGAGATAAACTTAGTTGTTTAATATAACTGCATATATTTCCTGATCACTTAAAGTGTAAGTGGTCAAAGTTAGGGGAGTTGACTTTGCTCAGTCAACCTAGTCTGATGGAGACTCGTTATGTTCAACATAGGGTTTCTCCAAGTCACCTTGGGCAATTACGTGCAACCAGCAAGTGAGGAAAGACTGAAGGATCACCACTGGAAGTTTGTACGTTCTCACATTCCATTAGCGAGAATTCAACGGCATGGACATTCATAACTGCAAAAGGGGCTGGGAAAGTGTAATCACCCTACATGCCCAGGACAAAGAGGGACAAGCTATTGTGGAACACGTAGGAGGAGTCTCTGTCACCTTACCAAAGAATGTCACTCCTTTCATTCCTCTGATAAATTATTTGATTAGGAAATTGTCATGTTTCTTTTTCTGGGCTGGGAGTGGGGGTCAGGGGAATGAGGTTCATTTTATTTTTGTTTGTTTTAGCTCCAAAAAATCTCCTTGAAAAGTACTTGAGGAGTTCCCTGGTGGTGTAGTGGCTTAAGGTTTCGGCGCTGGCGCTGTCAACGCTGCGGCCTGGGTTCGGTTCCAGCCAGGAAACTACCCACATACTAAATAAATAAATAAATAGATAGATAAATAAATAAATAAATCCTTTACTTAAAAAAAAAGTACTTGAATATGCTTGAATACTCTATTTCTGTTTAAATTATTATATATCTCATTGAGAAGTTCCATTTCATTTGGCATGTGTGTTTGTTCTCACCAATCCTCTCTCGGGCTGCCGGGATCTTCTAAATGTTTTTACTTTTGTTTTACTTTTTCTGCTCAGTGGAACTCAAGGCTGGCTACAGAGTACCAAAGTGATGAAAGTGGCACACATATTAGTGGTCCGCTAGCAGTGTAGAACATCCTTGCAAAACCCCTGTCATTCTCTTCCAGGCTTGGGTATGTATATAAGGAAGAAATCTGAACTCTGGGTGATGAACACATAATGCAATGCATGGAGGATGTAATGTGGAATTGTGCACCTGGAACCTATGTAATTTGTGATCAGTGTCACCCCAATAAATTTAACAAGTAAAGAAAAAGTCTGAAAAGGCCCAAATCTCTATTTTATTTTTTTAGTGTCATTTCCTATTGGGAAACCAGTGAGAACCAGGCCCACAAACATGCTGATCTCCCACTGGGCTTCCACTAATCTCTACCATCAAGCTCTCCACAGGTTCCGGTGATTAATAATCTACCCACGGCTCATTTGATAGTGTCGAGCACTTGCCCCAGGAGAGCAGGAGACACACAGGCTTCCTTTCCACCCAGCCATTGCATGGATTCTAACAGCTTTTTGACTCAGGAAAGACAATTTGGATGGAGTAGGTAGTAGGAAGGAAGAATACCCCATTTAGGCCTAGAATATCCTGTTTTGAATCTTTGTTCATTAACTTGAGGAGACATTGTTTTTGTTTTTGTTTTTCCCAGCAGCCAAGATTCTATGTTAATCTCTACTGCTTGTTTCTTGTTACTTAATGAAATATATATATGAACAAAAAGCAGAAAAATAAGATTCTATGATATTTTAAAAGAAATGTAGTTGCATCCACCCCCAGTATATATAGTAACATAAACCCAATTATTGCAGAAGCAAAATCCTATTATATTTACTTCAGTAAAGAGCTATGATTCCATTGTAATGGGTATTAATTTCATAAGCAGTACTATGCCTTTTCCTCTTTAAACACTGTAAGTAAATTAACCAAAGATTCTGAAATTTTATTATTACCATCAACATTTTAAAATAAAGAAACTTCAAACTAAAATGACTGACAGCGTGAATTTTAAATAATTGTCAATTCAAATTAATGAGATGTTGCTCTGAAGATAAAATATAAAATAAGGTCCTATATAAAATGAGGACATATTATGTCCTCACATTGGATTTTAGTAACCAGTAGTTCCTAGATCTATTTGTACTAATTATTTTCTAGGATAATCCTAAATAGCAAAGGCACTGTCTATTCTCTATGATTTTCACAATCACTCATTATAATTAAAATGGCTTGAAAATATCTTATTTGCCTTAGAATAAAGAAAAAAAACCTTAGAAACAATAAAAAGAGCCATTATTTTGACGTGAACAACAATTACTCTTTTGCCTTCTTCTCAATTCACTCTCATTTCCAATCCAGGGTTTCATGATTTAGAAAAAAGAAGAGACAGGTAATGAAAAGGATTGTATGCAACTGCCTCTTCTTACCACCCATTCAAAACTTCATTTTTAAAGGCCAAGTGACTACTGTATTATTCAATAAACTTGTAATTTCTAACAATAACTGCAAATTTTGTAACAGTCAGGCCATTTGTTTTTCCCAGGAAGCTTGCCATAATAAAATTACCTTTCAAATTGCATACTCTTATTATTCAATAGTACTAAAACACTCATCCTGTGAGCGCTAATTTGCACAAACTACCATTGCATTTGCCACTGATGAAAATACAAATAACAAATTACACATTTTAAAACTACATTTGAATTTGAAAGTATGTCCAATATCACTCATTATCCTGAACAGAAGGAAATGCCTGTGGTAACTGGGTAAAAATATGACTCTTACAGCTCATGTTTTCCAAAAAGAGAATTTCATGTGTGAAAAAATTCCAGTTACTTATAAGGATTATTTTTTTGTGAACCACCCTTTCAAAAAATAATTTGAGAAAAATCCAATATAGTAAATTGTGAATCTCTCATAAAACATAGGATTTATGTTTGTAAAACAACACCTAGGGAGTTCCCTGATGGTGTAGTGGCTTAAGGCTTCGGCGCTGGTGCTGTCAGCGCTGCATCCTGGGTTCAATTCCCAGTCAGGGAGCTACCCACATACCAAAAAGCAAAAAAAAAAAACAAAAAACAAAAAAAAAAAAACAACACCACCTCATTTTTGCCAGATACTGGGAATACTGATAGAAATTAAGTCTGCAGGACAGGCATAGTTTAGTAGAGTAATAAACACATGCATCAATTATTACAATCTAATAGTAGGAGTTAAAATGGAGCTATAAGATGCGCTGAGAACTGTATTGTTAAGATTACACTAGTGGATAAAATCCAAAATTTCAGTGAGTGATTTAACATCATAAAGTTTTATTTCTCCAGCTTAAAATGGTCCCATGCAGGAGTTGCTGGGTGGGTCATCGTCCAAGCAATGACTCTGACACCTGGGTTCCCTTTTTCCAGTACGGCCATGTATCAAACAACCTTTCAATCAATGATAGTCCACATATACAAAGGTGGCCCCATAAGATTATAATAGAGCTGAAAAATTCCTGTCTCTCAGTGACATAGGAGCTGTTTCTGCCACAGTGCAACACAGTACTGTTCTGTGCCATCTATCTACAGCAATTCTATCAGCTAGGAATGCCCGAGGGCACTCACCTCAGCCCAGAACACCTTCCCCTTCTAAACCAATGTTACTATTGGCCCCTACCCTTGTAATTCTTATTATGGTTGCAAGACGCCCTTGAGTGATAACCATTAGGAAACTTTGAAGAAAAAAGTAACGTGTATTACTTACAAGAACTGGAGAGTACAAGGCATATCGAAGGAAACACAGGTCGTAGAGAGCCCCACCACGCATGCGCATGTGTGCGGGCCTAAGGTTCCCGGAGTGGGAGGTGGAGCCTGGGTTTACTCGAGCTCATGCTTTCTTTATTGGCGTATTTAAACTGTAAGCGTGAGGGGTTCCCTGGTGGTGTGGTGGCTTTGGCGCTCTTAGCGCCACCACCCTGAGCTCGATTCCTGGCCAGGGAACCACGCCCCCAAAATAATAAATGTAAGAGTTGGGATTTCAAGCACAGGAAGAAAAAGAGCTCAAATAGTCAATTATCTAAATCAACCAGGTTCTCTAAAACGCAGTATCAGTAGGGGGATGCAGCCTGGCTCTTCATCTAGTCATGTGACTGGATGACTGGCAGTGCTCGCTGTCAGCCTTCCCCAAAGCAGATGCCTCTGCGAAATGGATGTCAGCTTTTAAATGGATGCCTCAGCAATCAAAGCTTAAGACAGGTACTTGCACTGCAAGAAGGAAAGCCAACTGTCCCCGCTTACACCCCAATTACTCAGTTGTTTGCGATGATGCTTGTGTAAATAAACCTATTGCACCACCACATATAGCATGCACAATCACAGTAATAGGCTATACCATCCAGGCCTGTGTAAGGACACATTTCTCGGAATGCATTCCCCTGGTTCAGCAGCACGTGAATGCAGTTCCATCTTCAACACGTGTGTAAGGACACATTTCTCGGAATGCATTCCCCTGGTTCAGCAGCACGTGAATGCAGTTTCATCTTCAACAAGTAGCTCCTGAGATCTCCATGATGGGCTCTTTAAACCAGCCACCTGGAAGTGAAAAGGGTATGGAAGATGACAGCTGGGAGGACTTTATGGCCACGCCTGAGTACACACATTGTTTGCACTCACATTCTATGGCTATGTCAAACAAGTGAGGCTGAGAAATGTTTTGTTGTGTGCCAGAAGGAAAAAAATGTATTTGAAACTCTGCAGTGATGTCTGTACTCAAGTGGAAGAGTAAAGGGAAATTTCACAGGGGCATTAATTTTTCTAATAACTTTTTAGAGACATGGTCCACTTTCCAGGTGGACAATGCATTGTGAAGAGCATTCCAGGGAGAAGTAATAACTTGTGTAAATAAAGGAAACATGGAATAGATGGGGGTATTGGTAGAAGAGTAGGTCATACAGTGTGGCTGACTGGTATGAGGATGTAAGCGTAGTAGGGCATGAAACTTGGGAAACCAGGAACTAGATCATTTAGTTTATTGCCACAAAACTCACTGAATATTTTTAATATGTTTTGTATACTTTTAGGAGTTGGAATGAGAAAAAACATAAAAACACACCTTATTCGCGAAGAATTTCTAGTTCATTGAGGATCACAAAAAAGAGAAACTTGATTAAGAAAAGAGACTCCGGATATACTTAAGAGAAGAATCAGGAGGGCTTTGTGTCTCACTGAATGGGAGGTGGCAGGAAAGATTAGAGGAATAGACTGGTGGTGAAAAGGAGAAATACAAAATTACTTCCACACTTCTCATAACTTGGCGAGAGGACACAGCAATAGATACATGTAAGAGAATGGGTAGGATCAAAATGAAGTTAATTTTAAACTTTATGAGCTCCAAGAACTAATGGGACATTCAAGTCTCAAAATTCACATGTATAGCTATGATTAAAATCTTGTTCTGCTTGTTTCGGCACCACATATACTAAAATTGGAATGACACATAGAAGATTAACATGGGCCCTGTGCAGCGATGACATGCAAATTCATGAAGTATTCCATATTAAAAAACAAATAAACAACAACCAAAAAAAAAAAAAAAAAAACAACCGTGTTCACTCTCTGCTGACTGGAATCGGGCTCCATTAGCTGCTCCTGTCTTGTCTCTCTATTTGAGCTCCTCTTGAACTTCTTCCCAGTTGGTCAATAAACGCTTTTTTCTATTGTATAATATAAAAGCAACCATCCCATAAAATTTCATGAAGGTATCAATCCATTAGACCAAAGACTTTAAAAATAAGTAGTAAAAAAAAAAACAGGACTGTCTTACTTCATTATATATTTCTGTTGAATCACAAGAATGAAACTACTTTTGTTACTGTATATCATGAGGAATTTCCTAATTGACAAAACTGAGGGTGTGTTTTCACTTAACCTACCAGGTGTCTTTGAGAATGCAGCATTATTAGTTAGTCTGATGAGTGTGATGACAGTGATCTCTCCTGATCCTTCTCCTTTTCCTTGAATGTCTCTTCTTCTTCTCACCTCCATGTAGGAACCTCACCTACATCTCTGTTCTTAACTATCAGCTTCATCAGGGGTCTCAGTCAAATGCCTTCAGAGAGTAGGGCGTGGCCCAAATGAACGGCAAATATATGCTCATGAATCTTCTGATTGAAGAGTTGTGTTTACGGCCAACAGGGCAGATACTCCTCAGTTCCCTTTGATATTTGCCATATGCAAATGCTAAACACTGGTTCCAGATCACATGATTTATTAAGCAAAGCTCAATTTAAAAAATTTTTATGTATGCTATCAATTAAATTGTAGCCTAATTATTTGTTTAAATCTGTTTAGGAGGACAAAGAACAATCCATTCCTCCAATTTGCTAGTTTTCAATCCCTAACATGAGCCAATGATTTTTCAATTAATACCTACTGTCTTGACTTCTGTCCTTTAGTATCAGAGCCCTAGCTGTAAACTGCATACCTTCATTTTGTTACCACTCAGGCACCTTAAATTCAACGTACTCAATATTGAACTGTGTAGAATTGGGCAAGTACACAGTTTCTATTCTCTTTCTGAAATACACTTTAGGACATATTTTTAATATATTATACCCATCATCTTCATGTGTATGTCAATGATAAAGCCTAAAGATAATAGTTAAGCTATAATTCAAAGCCCTGTATGATTTATATGCAATATGTATTTGAATGTGTTGGACAATCTATACATAACAAGAATAACAGTGATAGTAGATATAGTAAGAAAAAGAGTAAGCAGTATTGACTGTTAGATATTGTATTAAGAATTTTACATGAATTAATTTAAAGAATCCTCACAACAGCTGTAGGAGAAAAAGCACTTTGATTATCCTCATTTTATATGTGAGGAAACATAGACTCCAGTAACTTCGCATGGTAATCTTAGCAGTAATTGCATTGATTCAGGATCCAAATGCAGAGCTGACTGTCCCTAGAGCTGTGTGAACACTGTATTCTGCTGCCATGCCCACCTATACCAAAATTGTAATGGTCGAAACTGAGGTGTAAGTTGTTTTGAACAATTTTGACAAGAAATATATCAAAAGTAATACATTCTCCTCCAGATTGGTGCTGTGAATTCCTGATCTCTGGACTAATGCAGATTGGTTACTCTCCACCTGTGGTTTGTTCAGCATCATTCCCTCCTTCAAGCTGTGCAACCTTTCCTTTTCTCCTAAAGACTGCCTATTCCCATTGTGGAGATTGTAGGCAATCAAAGGGCAATATGCATCCCATCACACTATAGGTCTTAATTTGCTAGGGCTGTCATGACAAAATACCAAAAACTGGTTGAAGTAAACAATAGAAATTTGTTTTCTCACTGTTCAGAAGGCTAAAAGTTTAAGATAAAAGTGTTGGCACTGTTGGTTTCTTCTGAGGCCACACTCCTTGGCTTATAGAAGGCCATTCCTATGTCTTCACATGATCCTCCCCTCTGTACATGTCTACATTTCTTCTTCTTATAAGGATAGCAGTCCTATCTGCATTTACTCATTTTAACTTAATTATGCACTTAAAGAACCTGTCTCAAGACAACAGTCACATTCTGAGGTATTAGGGGTTAGACTTTCAATATATAAAATTCAGGGGAACACATCTTGGTCTTGAACAGGATTAAACCAAACCTAAATAATTACTGATTGATATAGTCATTGCTTGCACCTAAATAGAGGTATTGGTCCTGTTTGGGGATATTTTTTAAGCAAGGTTAAAGAGTGTTTTTTGAGGACTGATAAGAATGTGGAAAAAGGAAGGTCATAACCTAGTCTCTGAGACACTTAGTTCCAGGTTGGAGTTTCCCTATAACCTGCCAAGATTCTCTTCACAGCCAGGTAGAGAAGCCCTGTGAAGGATCAAGTGAGGAAAACAATCATGAGAGGTGGAGAGAAGGAGATAGGTTTCAGATGGTATTATCTGACTACCATAGATATCCAGCATGCCTAAACTTAGGGAACCCCTGTAATTTTTACTTGAGGCCATATATTTTCATTTTACTAAACTAGTTTAAATTGGAATTTTGTCACTTCTAATTGAAAGCTGCTTAACAAATGTACTGTGGAAAAACAGGTACCTTCGGCAAAGTAAGTTAAGCAGACTAATTTTACATTGGCATGACTAAGAATCATCAGAGGTTACCAAACATCGTTAACAGTCAATGCTCCTATTGACTATTAACAATTAGATAATCACTAGCATTGAGAATTTTTCTCTCCATGTATCTTCATGAGGAGGAAAGGGCAATGGCAAATCCTTACTGATAACCTGAGAACTTAAATTCTTCGACCAACTTTTTTACATAATCATTTTAATATGTAAAACCAAAGAGGCAAGAACTAGCAATTCATGAAGGAGAAATTTCTCAACCTCTCTTGTAATATAAAATTAGGCAAGTTGTCACTTTTCAGCTATGAAATTTGTGAAAATGTATAACAATTCTAGTGCTGATCAGAGAGCATTTTTCTGGCCCTCTTCTTGATTGGTCGATGGTAGATTTGCATTTCCTAGGCAATTTATGATTGTGTAAAGCTTATGGCTAATGGGGTTGTGAACATAAGTGACATTTTTCACTCTGGGCCAGAATATTTTATTGTTGATATAAAACCCTCCAGGGGGGGATTCCAGAGTTAGGATGACACAGAGCGGCCCTCAAAAGATATGTAGTTTGAGCAAGATATAAATCCAAGTTGTTGTAAGTCACTGACAATGACATGGCCTATCCTAATTGAAATAAAATGTAAGAAGTATAAAATCCTATTTTGACAAGGTGTATTAAAACCACATACTTTATATAATGTTAGTGGCAGGTGAAATTAGGGAAACTTTTTGGAGTATGCTTTTGCAAGCTGTACTAAGAGATTATCAAATCATTCATTTTTCTCTGGGTAACATATCCTAATATAAAAAGCGAGAAGGGAAAAAGAAGTGATAACAAGTTTTATTTCATAGGAAGTTCAAAGCCAAATTTATTCATTAACAGAGTTCCTGTGTATTGTAAGTTAAGCATATCCACTCTGAGTTCAGGTCATCCATTAGTCAGGATTCTCTACAGAAACAGAATCAGTAGAAACATGTAGGTATTTATTTAGAAATTTATTATGAGATTTATTGTAGGCATGGGCTCATGTGGTTATGGAGGCCAAAATGTGTCACAATCTTCTATCTGCAAACTGGAGAACAAGAAAAGCTGGTGGTATAATTCAGTCCAAATTCAAAAGCCTGAGAATCTTGGGGCCAGTGGCGTAAATCCGAAAGTCCAAGAACCAGGAGTGCTGACGTCGGAGGACAGGAGAAAACAGATGTCTCAACTCAAGCAGGGAGAGCAAATTTGTCTTTTCTCCTCCTTTTTGTTCTGTTTAGGTGCTCAACAGATTTGATGGGTTTCACCAATACTTGTGAGGTCAATATTAACTCAGTCTACTGATTCAAAAATTAATCTCTTCTGGAGACCCCCTCACAGTCATACTCAGAAGTAATGTTTTACCAGCTATCAGGGCAGCCCTCTGACCACTCAAGTCAGCGCCCAAAATCTTTCCTTTGTGAGTTCATTTTTCGAAGAAATTAAAGTTTATACTTATTTCTCCCCAATTACTGCTGAGTCCTGGCAGAGCATGTCGGTCAGACACTGGGACGGGTCTTGCGTTTCTTCAGCAGCTGTGGGCTGGGACGTCTTATTACTGGAATGAGGTGGTCTCTCATTCACATTGGTAAATTCGGAGAGTTAACAGATGATCACACAACATAAACAAAGTATGCACCCTTTAACAGTTTGACCTGTTTTTTAACTTGATCCCTCTTCTTCTCTACCTTCTGTAGGGCGCTCACCATTTATAACCTTTGCGTGACTAATTTCTTTTTCATTTTCTTGTAATTCCCGTAATTCCTCTCTCTCTCTCTCTCTCTCTCTCCCACTATATCCCCAGTATCTGAAAAATAACAGATGATTAGAATGTACTTGTTGAATGAGTGAAGTGGTGTTTCACTCAGGCCTTCAATGTAGGGGAATGGGGGGTTCTCCACTCAGAGAGAACAGAACAAGCCAAAGCTGGGAGATAGGGAGACAGATCCTAGTAGGTTCCTTGTGGTTGGAACTCAGGAGGCAGGGGTGGGAGAGCTGAAGTAGGGATGGGGTGTCTGGGGGGCACAGGAGAGATTGAGGCGGGGTGGGGGGGCAGCATTGCAGGCATCTCCCGTAGCACCATCATCGTGATGGCATACGTAATGACTATGACGGGAAAGAAAAGAGAAAGACTAGCTTTTCCTGCTTTGCAGGTAGAAGTTTCTTGGGGAGACACCAGCTGGTATGTCCAGGTGGGGCCCATCAGCTACCTCTCCACCTCCGGTGATCAGGAGGGAGGGAGGGAAGAAGAAAGGAGCAGTGGCAGTGGCACTAAGGGACAGATGGGAAGCTACTTGGGTACAATAGTCAGAAAGTGATGAAAGAGAAAGAGACCAACCAAGGAGACGAGGGGTGTAGAGAGAGGTGGGGGAGAAGAGAGAGGAAAGATGGAGAGAGGAAGCAAAGAGAGAGAGGGAGACGAAGTCAGGAGAAAATAAATAAATATGACTTCACAAGAGGCAAATACGCAGCTTAATGTTAAGTATTAATAAATGAACTCTGTCCCGGCTCAGTCACTTAAGAGTGATGTGAACATGGGGAAATCACTCAACTCTTCCATGCCTCAGTTTCATTATCTGCCAAAAGAATACTACCTATCACATATGACAATTTAGAGAATAAAATGAGCTAATACCTGTACAGCATGGCTTACGTTTCAGCATGTACTATATAAATACTGACTATTATTATCACTCAAGTTAAAGACTTCTGTGTGGGATCCAAAACATAAACAAGAAATGAGGACCTCCCCACCTCCTAAGATCCAGTGAACAGGGCGCAACTTGGAAAACAGGCTGTTTCCTCTTCCACTCCCAGGCCTGCTTGTCCTGCTGGGCCTGGGTTTGTATCACTGCCAGCGCCGAACATAGCAAGCCTAGACACACTGCTCTGCTCAGCCGTGCTGAGGTGGCTGGGACAGACACCGCGGTTCTCAGGTGACTTTATTTAAGCCTGATATCTCCCAGCATAGACCTCATTTCCAATCTAGGAAATGCTGATATCCTGCCTTCCCATGATAAGGCTAAGTGAGAAGTCTGCAGTCCTCAAATGTAATTTTTCTACATGGGTTATCTGGCCTACTTTATATATTGAAACAGACAAAAAAAGAAAAAAATCCAGCAACAGGTGTTTTATTTCCTTCCACCTCACTGTGCTACAGGTTGATAGATCCCACTAACTCCTGAGGAGGGTCCTCTGCACTGCAGGTGCAGGTGCTTTGCTTATTTTCTGCACGGACACTTTTGTCCTTGCACATCTCCAGAGACCACCAGACGGTGCGGTCACTGGGAGCTGAAAAACCACGGATAATGTTTACTGTGTCTGTTTATGAAAAGGTGTTAACAACTAATTGCATAGCATCACCCACTTAAACATAGCTCAGATGGTATTATTACCGTGAGTCTGAGGAACATTTTCTTGGCATAGATTTTTAATAGCTTTTCAAAAGAATATGATCCTATAGGAGATGCCAAATTTGTGGCTTCATCTACTGCAATTCAGATGGCAAACAGGATGTGGTTCAGCAGTTATGGGGGTTGCAGTGAGTCAGCTATGGAGACAAATGTTTCCATGGTGACATTCCCCATTCACTCTGTCGGAGGCCTTCGTATACCCATGAGGATTAATGACACGGCGTTAACACTGATGATCATAATGAAGAGAGCTGTCTGAGAGTGGGGCAACCCTACCCTGACATTTGTGATGAAGTAGGATGGAGGTATTTGGCCAATGTGTGGAAGAAGAAAATATTGAGCTACAAGGAAAGGAAATCAGTTTATTTTTTCTTTCATAGAATAGTTTTCCAGCTGGAATAGCCCCTGCTGCTGACAGACCTCTATCGTCTCCTCTCTGGGAATTCTCAGCATTACAACAAAGTGGGGTGGGAAATAAATAACCCAAACAAGTGAGTCACTCAAGGTCACAAGAACCCAGGATGAGAGAATATGGAAAGGGCACAGGCTTAACCTCTACTCATTTGTCATATTTTATTAGTGCATTTGTTTGTTTTTAAATAGTTTCAAATGTTCCTTGGGAAGTTCTTTTAGAAAAAGTCTTTTTTCTTTCTTCTTTCTTTCTTTTTTTCTTTTTCTTTTTTTTTATCTTTTTTTGAGAGACTTACCTTTTTCTATAATTTCATGGCACCACTTTTGTTCCTTCCAGGGAATAAAATTCTTTTCACATTGGGCTAATAGCAACACTTTATTTCGATCTACAGAGACATGGGGCATTGTACAGGCTGATAAAGTGAAACATTAGGAGCCTACACTCTAACTCAGATGCCAGCTGGGGTAAAATTATAGACACAAAGAGAGATTGTGCTTTCCCAGAGCAGGATGCAGATATGCACAGGCTACCAGAGGATTGAGCCTTGTGATTTAGTTAGTTCTTTGCATGGTTATCTCCTTTATTACGTTTCAAGATTCCATAGAGCAGAAACTTTACCTTATTTCTTTTTAGCATTGTCAGCTCTACTCCCAACACACACACACACACACACACACACACACACACACACACACACAATTAAATACAGGCATACATACATACAGATATACCTATACACACATATTAACTTGCATCCTTCTTCATACACCACACACCATATTACTACATATTTATTAAATGAGCGGATCTGGTCAGCATGGCAAAACCTCAGGTGAGACAATTAAGCACTTTGTATATAAAGTTAGAAATCCATAGAGTCAAACTATAATGGTTTTTAAAACTATATAACATTGTTTTGCTTTTTTAAATGTTTAGACAAGTGGATTTGACATAAATACAATAAAGCCTGGAAGGCAGTAAATGAAAAACATTGGTGAAAAAAATCAAGAGACTCACGGCAGCTGGACTGGTTAGATTGATTAAATGATGTCTGCAGAATGCTGATGGTGCGACCTGCTGTGGCATTTATTAATCCCTCAAACATTTATTGAGCACCTACTTTAACAGTTATTTGCTCTGTGCCAAGCCCAATTCTAAGTAATACATTCATATTAACTTATTTAATCTTCCACAAGAGGTAAATACTCTTATTAAAACATCTATTCTGAGGCAAGTAAACTGATGTATAAATAATTTAAGTAACTTGCCTAAATCCACACAGGTAGTAGAGGTGGAGTCACAAGTGGAACCTGGCAGCTTGGCTCCAGATCATAAGCTCTTAACTACTTTGTGATATTGCCAATCATGGGGTAGGGACTGGGGATAAAGTGATAATCAGGGCATACATACATTTCCTTTGTTTTTGTAAAACTTACAGTTTTGAAGAGGTGACATGCTATTACAACCACAAGTGACAAGTGCTATAAGAAGCAAGAAAGAACTCTCAAGGAGGACAATGTAAGTCATCCTAACCTAAGGATTTCGAGGCTCATTATAATGAGAAAAAGCTAGAGATAATAAAAGGATGAGTGCCATTTCCCTACTGACCTTGATTCCTCATGATCTTTGATGATGAAGTATAAATGACTCAGCCAGAGGTGGTGTCATAATTCGGGAGGGAACTTTTCCAAGTGGTTCATAAGGTCAGCTGATGAACTTAGAGAGACATACCTCTGGCAGGTGTGTCACAGGAAAGAGAGATAGCATCTGACAAGGCAGGAACTAGCACGCCAGGTAGAACTTGTTGGCAGAGACTATTTGGAAGGACAGTATTTCCATAAAGCCAGAAGCGTAGATAGATGCAGACATTCTAGGGAATGGCATAGTCAATGTGTTTTGCTAGAGTTAGAAAGAATGCCGTAGATATGAGAAACTTTGGTGAGGCAGGCACCTGCTGAGGAAAGTTCCTCTAAAAGTCAATCTAAATCTTGGTCATTTATTACACAGTTTTACTCATCATTATAATAGTTAATATATATTGAGCATTTTATGTACCAAGCTTGATGGTAAGACTAAGGAAAAGAGTATTATTATTGTAATCCCAGTCAAAGTTGTGACATCTATGTTTAAAGGCAGATTATACATGACCTGAATTGTACCTTTATATTTTATTCCAATTACTTTATGGTATATCTATTACTCTATTTGCATCAAATCTAAGACTGTTAAATATTGAAAAAAGGGATTCTAACATTGTTGATAAAATATGGCAATGCTTAGATAAATATATTAATAGTTTCAACATGTAGGTATGTTACTTAACTATATGATTTCTTTTTTAAAAGGTAGGTTCAGCATAAGGTTGTTTCACTCAGATAATGTACTTACATCTTTGAAAATCTAACCTGAATAAACTTCAATGAAAGTCCTCAAGAACTAATCAGTTCACTAGTATTTTGGACCAGAAAATAACTTATTTATTTTAACAATAAGAAGTATTTTATGACCTGTAGGACCTTGGGTGGAACTTCAGGAATTATAGAAGCAAAAATTTTCTTTCCTGTTTTCAAACCTCAAAATACAAGTCACTGCCCTTGGTCTTGGTGCTTCTGGATGGCTTATAAAGAATTTGATGGATTGCCTTTTGTCCTCTTGGCTCCTGTCATTGTCTTCACTTTTCTGTCCTTTTCATGGTATCTACTTGGTTCTGGAATTCTTTATTGGTTGCTTTTTTTTCCTTTGCACAAAATGTTGTCTTGTCTTTTCAGCATTTCGAAAGGCCTCCCCAGTGACTTGACTTTGAAGGAAGCTGCAGCATCATAGCTCAGTGGAAAGCTTAGAATGACAGTGAAATCCCTCAACAAGGACTACTCTTTCTGAGTAGGGAAACCTAAAAATAAAAGCTGTCTGCAGCTGGGGCTGTGTGCCAAGACAACTATCAGTGAAATGCAGAGGAAATCAAAAATATAAATTAAAACCAACCTTGCTAGAAAGGACTACGGTGTTAAATTGGTGCCAAGGTAGAAACCTGGAAAAAAGCAACTTCATAGTAGATGGTTTATCACCCACAGATAATATGACGTGAGGGAAGTTTGATTCACCCAAGAAATGTCATCTCCAACAATATGACACAGCAAAGAGGCTCTAAGTCAGCCTAACTCACCAAAAACAACTGGAGAGCTCCATGTTCCCCAGGCAGCCATCTTGGTGTTTCTCCCTGCTACACAAGGAGCCCTGGTTATTGATTGGTGGTCTTTTTCACCAGGGATTATTTTGAATGACAATTCATTTGTATAGTCTGTCCCAGTTCTGAGTTTTCCCCTCCTCCACACCATTCTTTCTCGGACCACAATTTCACCTTATCCTAGTGGTTGGCTCCTTTAATCCCACACTATTTCCCTTCATTTTTGCCTCCATTTTTTTCAGTCCCTCACTCTTAATCCTGTCTGTCATCCTTGCATAGTTTAACTTCCTTTCTCTTCAGTTTCATCCTCTGACTTAGCACTTGTTTGTATCCATGGGGCAAATCTAAATTTATTAATAGTACCTACCCCCTGACTGTGATAAGGAAAAAGAAACACACAAGTGTGCAGCTAGTGCTACTAAAAATCTGTGTTCACCTCTCCAGCTGGACCCTCCACGCTGCTTGGCAATCAATCCTCTGTGTGCCCCTTTCAGTTCTCTCAACTATGAGCCACCGATATCAGGTCAAATCTTGACCAAGTTTTGCAATCCTCTTTATTCTATATGTCCCATTATTTCTTAGCACACACTCTACATGAAGAGAACACGAGACTACAAATTATTTCTATCTACACGAGATATCATGTAGTTTCTTCCCACCAACATAGTTGGAAAAGCATTCCTTCTAGTGCCTTTTACTTGATCATCCATTCTTCTGGCTTTTCCTCAGATATAGCACCATGCTTATTTCTCTTAATTTAGCAGGGAAAACAATATCCCTCAAATGTGTGTTCCTCTCTAATCTTTCCTGCTTTCTCCTTCCTTTCATTAAGAAGAATAGCCTTCACTTACCACCTTGACTTTCTCAATCACTTCCCCATACTTGATTCATTTTAAATATAATTCTTTAACATCATTATTAAAGTAATGCATGTACCTTTTTTAAAATGAAGAATCGTAACTTCCAGATGTATCACAGCCCACCTGCCAAATCAGCTACTCCTGGACCCTTCTCTAACTCTCTAGCCTACCTGAACACCACCGTTTTAATATTTCCCTTCACCAATGGATGCATTTTGTTTTTCTTACTCATTTTGATAGAGTAGATTCTCCAGTGTCTGATAGAGAAGATAAGTTTTCTGAGTTCCTTTGTAGCTAATGGTTGATTACTAGGTGATCTAGGTATTAAATTTTGGGTTGAACAGCAGTTCTCTAATATCTAAGGTTATTATCAAGAAGTTCAAAGTTATCACAATTATTGTTCATTTTTATGGTCAATTTTATATTTACCCACCTATTTGCCAAACATAGGTGAAAGGCCCTTCACTTATCATACTCCCAGAATTCTATAGTTCACCATTCTTATAATTTCATGAAGGAAAGCAACTTTTCTCCCTCTCTTCCATACTTCTGTTTTTATTCCACCTTAGTGAAGACTTGGTTAACAAGAAGCAGGAGCTATATTCTGAAATGGTTTATTTCTATTTCTTCCAGTATCTGATTAGTTCTAAAAGAAAAAAGCATAGTGTGTGTGTGTGTGTGTGTGTGTGTGTGTGTGTGTGATAATGCTTTTCCTGCTTAACTTTGCAATTCTTCCTCTGACCCATTTTTGCTGTTTGAAATCCACACGCTCTGTTTTGGTATCATCCATTAATTGGGCCCTGCTTCCCTTTTGTGCCTTGTTTCTCATTCTGCTTTCACCAGACTGAGCTGCTTCTTGTTCCTGAACTTCATCTGCAGTTTTCTGAGCTGTGCTTTTCCTCTGGTTCTCCTTCTATTGGGGAGAGCATCTTCATTCATTGACCATCCAGCAGACATCTTTGAGCACTCAGGTCAAGCATCATTTGCACCCCCAAGTCTTCTGTTTCACCATCTCCCTTTCAGATGGTAACAACGATATCTTCCTTTGGTCCCTGAAAATGCCCTGCATACTCATTCTACTGCCTTTGTTTCTCTTAACACTTAAATACACTGTTTAATTGGCCTGTATAAGCACTTTTAGATCATACAACATACCTCTTTCCTTTTATTCCTTGTTTCTAGCATAGTGTCAACACTGAAAGCTATTGAATATGTACATGACTAATTGAATGCATGAAGGAAGGAATATAAAAGTTTGTATGTATTAAGATGTAGTATGTAATCTTAAAGTGGTAAATATTTTAATAAAAAGCAGTATCTTAAACTGAGAATGTTAAATTGAGATGAAAATGTAAAGATTATATCATAATGAAACAGTTAAGAATTGAAGAAACATTCTGTGATTTCTAAATATAAATTGTATCCCTGTATCACTTTTTTCCATTTTTCTTGGAAAATATAGATTGACATGCAATTGATAGCTGATTGGCACAGGATGTTTATAGACATTTGACCAAGCAAAAGAGACCAGCATGAGACAGTTCAAGAAAGGGAATATCTTCTATCGACAGATAAAATGCAAAGGCAAACATGCTTGATCATTTCAGGAACTGGTAGAGGAATGGATTTAAATTTGTAAGTCCAAGGCAAAAAAAAAAAAAAAAAAAAAAAAGAAAAGAAAAAAGAAAACCAACACTCTTTTAGAAATCAGTGTTTTAATGATGAACAATTTTGGCCAATTAGAGTTTAGACTAATTGCTATGGTGATTTTGGAAAAGAATGAAGCTAATGAGTTTCTGAATGTCAGCTGCAATTTTTTAGTACTTTTAATTTGCAATCACTTTATTTAATGGAGAAAGCATTGAAAACTCATTCTGAATGTATCCAAACTACATTTTCATTTTTACAGCTGTGCTTTAGCATAGGGATTATATTTTACTGTAATATCCACGCAATTTTTGGAAGTAAAATCTTAGGAAGTCTCCTTTAGGAGTGTCAAATCATATATTCTGTCAGATTGCAAAAATAAGTTTGCTTCACATCATACAGGATAAGAATCTGGCCTGATATACTAATCCTATGATCTGGAGGAAAATAGTTGATAGATTGCTTGACCTAGCAAATCATTCCAATAACTCTGCTAGGAGCAATGGCTGCCATTTTTTTAAATATAATTTCTTGATTCATATCAATTTTCACTGAAGGAAACTTTGAGGAAAATGCCTAGGGATTTTTGAGTGCACTAAAGTTTATATGTCTATTTCAAGGAGCTAGACCACTCTCCCCTCTGTTTCTGACTTTTGCAGAGGCAAAAGGGGAAAGTAATAAGAGTGACAATTTGTCTTTTCCTTCCTGCTTTAGATATTAATTACAATAAAAGTAAAAATACAGCACTGCTGCCTATACATTCAAATCTACTTCAGTCTAGACGTTTACCTGAAGATCAATAGTTAGAAACCCTCACAAACTGTGTGCATGCATAAGTAATTGGTGCTTTTCCTCACACTTTAGAAGTTTGCTTTTTATTTGCTAGTATTGATGTCTACAGAGAAAGGAGTGAAATGACACTACAAAGTCAACTATCACATGAGCCCAATCATCCACAGGACAGAAGTAATGAGCTGATTTTTCTTTCTTTTATTTTTTGCCTGCATTTTCTCCTCTTGATTTTTTATCACCAAGGTAATATTTGATATAAAAAAAATCTCCAAAATAAAAACATGAAAATCCAGAAAAAATGGCATCAAACCAATGGTGACTATCTGTATATGCATTTCAGATTCCCACTGCCAATGATTTCAGGCCCAGGAAATCAGAGATACAATGATTACCTACTCTTACAGATGCATTATTGTCCCTGTAGTTGTCACAATGTCAGACAACACAATAACAAACACACAGAAAATGTATTTGTAGTATTGTTTTATATTCAGTTAAGAGTTTACAAGTCCAACATTCACTAAATTGAACTACTGCAGAAAAATATGTGCCTTGGGGTCTCTCTTGCTCTCTCTCTTTCTCTCTCCCCTTTCTTTACCTTGCTATTAAAAGGCTCTAATGAGAAATACCACTAGTTCTGAGACTTTTAGTTGACATACATCAGACTGATTTAAGAGCTTTGACCTTTTCCTGACTAACTCAGGCACTGCTCTTTGAAATAAACTTTACTCAAGATAAACATACATACACAAATGACATGTTCAATACAATTACTTGAGAGCTAGAGGGCATTAAAAATATTAAAGTAATACTGTAGGTAATGTTCCATGTTACCTACAGATCTATTATGATAAATGATATTTAATTGTCTGTGTTTTTACAATAGACGTTCATGTATTTTTTCCTCCATCAGTATTTGAAGCAAATAAACAAGTTTAAAAAGAGAAATTCCACCCCTCTCCCACAGTGGTCTCTCATTGATGCAGTACAGTACATTTAAGTGGCCCCTGTATGATTTTCTTAGACTTTCAACACAGTAGCTCAGTATTCAGTGTGCATTCAAAATGTTTTTCTGTACACATTTAATAATTTCTAAAAAATTGTATCATGGTATCTGAATGATAATTTAATGATATTTTAGAAATAGAAGGGCTTTAAAGATTTTACAGACAAACCTCTTCCTTTGACATGAGAGAAACAAGGTTCTGAGAGATGAAATGATCAGCCCAAGGTCAAACCTTGAGTTAGGGAACAAATAAGAACTAGGAAACAAAAGCTTCAAGCATGAGATCTATTCATCATCACTAAATCATGTCGAGATTAGAATGTTTTCATTGTCTTTTAAAATTCTTGTTTTTTCCCCATCAGTTTATATTTATAGAAGCAACCTTAAATGGGTTGTTTCCTCATCGACTTTAAAATACAGGATTATGTTTTCAAACATCACGGTTTTGCTTTGTTCTTTTTTGTAATTACAAAAGGTACTTTCTGTTCAAGCCTTAAGGGTTTTAAATATCATGAAAGAGTAGCTTAGAATTTGGAAACTGATTTTAGAATTTCAGAAATGTGTGTCAGTTTATAATGTCCCCTGAAAATCCATTTGACATTCAAGATGTTTATTCATCAAGGATTTACGGGTACCTCATTATGCAATGCCAAAACTTTACATGCATGATTGGCATTCATTTCTGTTTTGTTTTTTGTTTTTGTTTTGTTTTTCCTTCCCTTTTTAAAGCCCAGTTGGTATTTGGTAACAAGTAGAAGAGTACAAACTCAGTGAGAAACAGTGTCTTTCAAAAATGAGGAAGCTTATGACTATTCATATTTCTTCAGTCTATTACATAGACTGTTTAAAGCAGTCACAAATCTGCATTCTGCAGATGGACTCTTGCCCATTGACCTGATTTATGTGATTGTGTTCAATTTTTTTAAAATATGAACAATTCTGCAAATACTATTAATTTTGGAAAAGAATATTTTGATGGTTATGTAGAATCCTATGCTAATGATTTATCAGACACTAAACAAATATTAATAGACTATTTATTGCCTGAGACATTTTTATTTTAAGTATAAAGTCTGATCATTTAAAATATATTTATACATGTAAATACCTTGCCGCTTACTGTGAGTCACTAGTGAAAATAATGAAGTCTGAAGATTTAAGAGATCAAACCATAGGAGATCAACAAAATAACCAAATAGTCCCCACTGAACAAATGTATTAATTGATCTTCTTATATAAACCAATTGATTTGATATTCCTTTGTTATAGATTAAGAAGTGAATCACACCCACATATATATACATACTCACACCTTCACACACATGCACACTGGCCTGGTGTTCTATATCGAGAAATATGCGTAAGTGATTGTTTTAAACTGAGGAATCATCAGTCCCGCCCTCATCCAGAGTGTACTCAGCCGTTGCTCAGTGACAAAAGCTGCTCTCCATGGGATACAGATTTGCCTATACACCTCTAGTCGAACAATTATAATAATGGGTTTTTTTTTATCATAATCACAAAGCATTTAATTGCACAGAGCAATTTAGGAAACACAGTCTAGGTCAAGACAGATCGTAATCTAAGACAGATAACATTGATGTGGAAAACAGAGGGTAGGCAAACGATAAAATAATAAGCAATGAATAATTACGAAGATAAAACTTGGCACTTTCACCATATTTCTGTTCAGGCTAAATGCATTTTGGACAACTCATGTTTAATTGCTAAATGCTTTAAAAGGCCATCAGGTGCTACTTTTTTCACACTGAACTTTCATTACTCCAGAAATCATGCTTTGCTAGCACTGCATCACTGGATAATGAGGAACGGGAGTGGGGAGTATAGTGAAAAATAAATAAGTCCAAAGCATCATTTCTGTACAATATTTAAGACAATTGTTTTAAAAGTACCCAATATACACATAGCTCATAACCAAAGAACATCCCACCCTCATACTATAAGGATGACTATCACTGACAATATTTTCTTGTTTTTGCATTCCTTGAAGAGTTGATTTAAAATATAAAAATCTTTTAGGAACGAGTAAATAGAACAAAAAATAAATATTCATGGAAAGTGGAATAGCAGTAATAATAACAATAAGAAACTGCCTTTGTACATAATATTTGATAATGATAGTAAATGACTGCTACTGGTTTAAGTATTTACTATACCATAGGTTTATCATTAAAGCATACTCTTTCTACTTACAGAAAAAAGTTTGCTATAAAACCGTATGCGGTGTTTACTGCTGTCTAGATTTCATTATTTTCTCTCATGTTTGATTTCATCTTGTATTATTTTGTACAGTAACATGCTGTACAGGCTTATAGTCTGGGAGCAAAAGGCCTAGGTGTGTAGTAAGCTATACCATTTAGGTTTGTGTAAGAGTACTCATGATATTCTCACAAGAAAATGGCCTAATGACACATTTCTCAGAACATATCCTCATCACTAAGTAGCACATGACTGTAATGTATGAGCAAATGCAAAATGTTTGTCTTATGCTGAACTTATTTCTTAATATATCAGTAACATTAGAACAAATTCACATTTTTAAAAATAATCATTACAGCAGAACTGACTACAGTGTTTGTTGCATTCAAAATTGTATTGGTATGTATCAGAATATAACAAGAAAATATTTAATCTGGGGCTCAGTTATCTGGTACACCCCAATTTCAAATAGCAATTAAATGAAACTGAATGAGCTTAAATACACATGAAAACCAAGTGACCGTTGCAGTAATTGTTATACCAGTAGGTTTCAAATGTGGTCAGAATCAACTCCAGTGTTTCGTTAAAACTCAGATATTCTGTTTCCGTGTTAATATTTGCATTTCTTAACATTCCCAGGAGATGCTGATGTCGCTATCCCAGGAACCATACTTTGGGAACCACTTGCTTAGGCCATACCAACTACTGCTGAAAGCCGTTCACGAAACTGTGTCTTAGTATTTATATAAAGGAGAAAATCCATTTCCATCATGATTACCACTAAGAATGTAACTTTCTCATCAAAAAGATCCCAATAATCTTCTTCTAACTTTGTGTGCTCCAGGGTTAGTAACAAACCAAACAACAAAGAGAGTAAGTTTAATGTTTTAGTTCGTGCAGTATGCTGGGCATTTGGGTTACACCCTAATAAGGTGTCACTTTCAATTCTATAGAAACCACGCATTTCTGGTGGAGTAGACCTCCTCTAGAGATGAGCCTTGAATATAATAAATCAGTTACATTAACCTCACTCGCCCTAGACATCCATGATTGGTTCAGTCAGAGGAGAA
Source organism: Lyroderma lyra (assembly GCA_004026885.1). Lineage (NCBI taxonomy): Eukaryota > Metazoa > Chordata > Mammalia > Chiroptera > Megadermatidae > Lyroderma > Lyroderma lyra. The sequence continues at coordinate 473,002 of PVJL010000241.1, read as the reverse complement.
TTTTAATGGTTTAGGAGACAATGCTTTCTTTGCAACAAACCTAAATGGAGAATAAGGTCACTCCAGAAGGTGCTGGAAGCCATTTTGCAGCCACAGGCAAGCAGACTGAGGGCGAAGCTAAAATTTCAGGAGGTCAGAGCCAGAAGAATACAGAAAAATAGAAGTGGATTTTTCATTGAACAAAACCTGAAGCCTACACTACCCCTGAAATGTTCAGTTACGTGAGTGGATTAATCACTTTTCATTGTTATACCAGTTTGAGTTGGGTTCCTTATTACTTTAACTAAAAATAAAACAAGCAGATGAATCAAAAGAAAAAAAACTAAATAGGTACAGACAATGGCAAGAAAAGATAAGAGCTAATAAATAAATCAAGTAGCAAGCATACTGAAGTTAGGCAAAGACTCCATAGAAATCTACTAATAAATATTCTACATAAAGCCAACGTTAGCTATTTTTAGATGCAAGAACCACAATCTGGTTAGTAAGGGTTTCAAAACCAAGTATCAGCAATTCCAGGCTCTACTGAGCCTCAAAAATCCCCCAAAGCATCTAGAACAAAGCATCTAGAACAATTAAATGTGCAAGCCATCTGTACAGAAAATGAATGTAGGCCCTATTCTAGAATGCGGTGAGTCATTTTTAATCATTCTTCTGGCCAACTTCATAAAGTCTCAACTAAAATAATCTTTCTAACTTACTGTCACAAGCAAACACCTGGACTGACTAGACCTTACCTATTACAGAGTTTGGGGCAAAAAGTGGGCAAAACCAGTTTGCAGCCTTATTCCCATCCAACTTAAAAAAATTTCACCTTAACCAAACTTACTTCTGCCTAGATAGGCTCTATTTTTACAAGCAGAAAACAAGCAAACAAAAAACAGAGCCATGAAAAGTAAAAGACTTGGGAATTCAAGAAAAATACATTTAATTTGTCAGTTTGCCTATCATAAGAGAAATTTTTTTACTTTCATTTAGACTAAGGGCAAATTAAGTCTAATAAAATCTAACAGCAAGTAGAAAGAGCATTATCATAGGAGTGACCTAAACTTGAGGTTGAAATTGCACCTCTGCTATTTAAAATTAAATAAGCTATTTAACTTCTTGAGTACCAGCTATCTCATCTGTAAATTAGGGATAATATGTCATTTATAGAGGGATTTATGTGTGTGTGTGTGTGTGTGTATGTGTGTGTGTGTGACAATTAAATATGATAACACATACGAGTAGAAAGCACTTCATAATGCTTGACAGATATTGGTGTCTAATGTATGATGATCTCCTACCATTCCCTTACCCTAAATACCTCAACAGCCCCTTAGAACAGAATATAAAAGAACTGTGTTTCATCAGGCTGTTTAGGCTATTCACAGAGAAGGGCAATCTGGGTCCTACTGACCTGGAAGACTCCAGGGCATTGCTGTATTGGAGGGGTTGTCATTTTGTGAGTACTCCCAACAGTAGTGGGCAGAGGGCCCTCCATTAGAGTACCTACTGGCAAAGGAAAATAATACCATCCAGGGCAACCTTCAGGTGTACATATACAAGAAGGATATCAATTAGCTCCATAGAAACCCAATTGCTATACAAAGTGTTTTCCGTTAACAAAAAGGCAGACACTCTTTTTGTGCAACTTGACAAGCAGCTTTCACAATTGGCAGTGGGACACAAAGCCTAAGGACTGAGTGTGTCCATGGGAAGTAAGTTATCAAACAATATAGCTACAGGAAAATTAGGTGACATTTTAAAACTCTTTTATGAACCTCATCTCATGCAATACTTCCACAAAGCTGGTGAAATTGTGGTCCAATTTATTACTGCTTGCCAAACAGTAATCATCTCAAACTGGTGAGTTTAAGAAGAAAAAGAATAACTTAACAGCTTTTGCATATATCAGTCCTACTGTGTTTTATGTAATAAAACCAGCACTATTGGAAATTCCATCCATCAAAAATAATGTAAATTTCTAACTCTATATTTAAAGGTATATGTTAGCAGATGGGTGGCTAGAGTTTTATTTTGTTTTCCTGCTTGTTTTAACCTGATTCTGGTACCAGCAATGTAATTTTTAAAAAGCCTTGTCTGAATGATAGGTGCACCTAAGAAAATTATAGAATACATGCTGCAAAGCAGGATGTGTCATGTAATAGTTTTGTGATTTTGCTGCCTGCCACTGTCACTTCATTATTTAAACTGTATACCTGGGTGTTATTCAGAACATATAATATTAAAGAAAAATTGATTTCATGGCATATTAATTCATAAAGCATTCAAAAATTTCCATCGAAGTTATGATGAATCTTTAGAACTGTTTGCCTAAAAGAATACAGAGATATTAAATAAAATATTGGTCAGGGTTTATCACACAGATAATATTTTCAATGAACACGTTGCATCATTATCACCTAAATGACCTTGAACAGATTACCCAACAATTCCATAACATCAGGTACCAAAATTAGAGATAAGTGCACATAGATCATCAATCAAGATACTCCAATAATATCATGTTGTATTTTCTAGCAGATGCCAAAGTATATTTATATCAAAATATTAATCCATAGTATATTATAATTATTTATAATTATTTCCCCAATAACTATACTCTGAGTTTATTAGACTACGGATTATTGTTAGACTTTGTTTTTGTAATGTAACAAGAGAATCTAGAATAATAGAGACACTAAATAAATGTGAAAGAAAAAAGAACGAAAGGAAGGAAAGGAGTAATAATCAATGTGAATACACATCACAGTTTAACCAAAATGATATCATGATCTGAAGAGTTGAAGATCTGAAGAGAATTTTTAATAGAACTCAATATAATAGGCTCTCAGTTAACCAGCACACATGGGGACTGGTAGACGCTGGATAAATGTAAGTGCACTCTCAGTTTATGAGTGCCCATGCTGGATAAATGTAATACAACATCATTTCTTTGATGTTTGTGCTGGTTGTCTGAGAGGGCCAGTTGCTTGAGTTCTGCTTAATGCAGAGTCTAATGAATATTGATGCCAAATTATTGTGAAGTGCTAAGAGCATACAAAAAACAAGAGACATGATGATAGGCAATACATTATAAACCAGGAATTAGATCATGTTTATCAACATACCCTAGTTAACCACATACATTCTTTATGCCACATATTGAGAAGTCATAGGCTACTGCGCTGAACAGAGTCTGCTCTTGCAACACAAGTGACTTCCAGACATGAGAAGCTCGTTTTCTATAATGAGGGGAAAGCAGAGTGTTGTCATTATGTCAATGACACAAGAAGGTGAAAGGAGCACCTAATCATCTTCTCTTTATTTTTTCTTTTTTTTTTTCTTTCTTTCTTTTTTCTTTTTTTCCTAAACTACATAGATAACTGGCTTACCCCTCCATTTTTGTCTAGAATGTAGAGCGCTGACAGAGCTGCAAGTGAAAATTCTTAACCTATGGTACCAGTATCTCCATTAGAACTCACCCCCACACTCTAAACAGTAAAACAGTAAGAAACTCACCGAGAAAGGTTATGCCAAAATTACACACCTGCAGCTTCCAGACTTGAGAAACTGGAATTCAAAAGTGATTTACAGAAAAACAAAAGCACATGCATGAAAAAAAAATCTAGCCTGGTACCCTGGCTCAGTCCTACACAGCAGGCTGACTGGTGTAGCTGCAATCTCAGCACCACACTCTGTGAGTGCTCAGGGATTCCGCCCCAAGAGCACGCCCCCAGGGATCTGGGCTGACTTCCCACCACCATCCTGCCTGTCCACAGAGGACATTTTTCCTTGGTGTCTGTTAGGACAGCTGAAAAGATATTATTTTACCAAAATAAACTTTTTCCATTAAAAGTTATGATTGCACCTTCAATACAGCCCAGCATGTGGCATGTCAGCTTTGCTATACATTATTTTCCTATTACTATTCCAGAAAAGATCTCTATCAGTGACTGCCTGCAGACTAGGGAAAAAATACAAAATGGAGCGTTATAACTTGTAGACCAGAATATAGAGAGAGAAAAGAAAAAAAAAAAATCCAGGCACAACAATGTGGGATTCCATATTCTCCTTACCTTTGGGAAAGAGAAAGTTTTGCCTGATTTTAAGTAGCTTAGATTACACATGCAAGAGCTTTTTTTTTTTTTTTTTTTTTTAATCTACAAGAAAAAGAAGTGCTGGATCCAAGCAAATTTAAAAATGTATTTAAAATGTGATTGGGGTTTCCTGGTGGCCTAGTGGCTAGGATTCTGTGCTTTCACCGCTGCCATGCTGGATTCCCCGTCAGAGAACCAGCCAAAACAAACAAATAAAATGTGATGGGACACTGACAAGCTACACTCCAAAGTATGCTTCACCGACCTGACCTCTGCAGCCTTACCCGACCTACATGAGCTTCATCTTCCTCCTCTAAGGCCTGCGTGTGGTCGTGGGGGGCTGTTGTGGGAGCTACTCCTTCTCCCTGCCCCATCCTTTGTCTTCATAAAGACTTAGCTTAGAGACATCTTCCCGGAACCTTCTGCTCGCAATACTTTTCTTCGCTACTGGGCTTCCTTATATGTTTTCTTTATCACAATTGTTACACATTGTAATGATTTAATCTATCTCCTTGTTTGCATCTGGTTCTCTCAGAACTTACGTTTCCATAGGGGCAAGTACCTTCTCTATCTTGTTGATCAATGCCTTCTCAATACTTAGCTCTCTGCTTGACATACTGAATACTCAGATATTCTAAAGAATGAATGAATGAATTGTGCAAACTGGTGTTAAACAACCAATAGTTTATTGGCTTTGCAATTTATTTACTGCATTATCTTGAGAGAGTTATTTACTTTCCTAAATGGCTTTCGATATCCTTCCTCTGTAAAATCATACTAGTTCCAATCACGTAGAGAGGCTGTGAACATTGAATGAAATAAAGTGAGTGAAGAGCCTCATGCCTAACAAAAAAGAATCCACAACAGTTAACTGTTACTGTAATTACGGGAACCAGGAAGGAGTCAGGAGATGAGGTGAATGACTGAACCCAACCAGGCACGCCCTGGAAACTGCATATACACTCCTGGGAAGTGGAGGCAAGCTGAGTTGTTACTTGGCAGTTTCTAAAAGGCAGAAATCCACCATTTACTCAACCACAATTTAAGTAGATGGAGGGAATCCTTAAGAATACTTCTACTCAAGACATTCAAAGGGTCTGATTTCCATAAATTATCTCCATTCAAGCTCCTTCTGGATCCTGTGGCATCTTCTTTTCATAGCATGCTGCCGGAAGGAACCACCTGTGGAACAGTCATGAGAGGGACTACCATCACACTCCATCACTACATAGCCAGAGAAGGGGGAAGGTTTGGAGAAAAAATTCTAAAGCAGAATATTGAGTCACTCTATTATCTTTATGAACGTAGCCAAAAACAAACAAATAAACAAACAAACAAAACACCTGTTGAAGGCTTGTCTTTAACTTGTAACATCACAGATGAGACTTACTCCATTGGAAAATGTAAAAAATTGGAAAAAAACCTAAACTAAAACTTTCTAGTTTAATACATATTTGTATTAAACTATTCCCACAAAAGTAAGGAAACTTCTGGTAATGAATCCCATTATAAAACATAGAAGCAGCAATTAAAAGTGTCACAAAGAAGAATACATTTTATTAAATTTTGAAAACATGTACACATTATTATTTGGTAGCCAACATAAAGGTAAAACACATTTTTAATTTTTATGTAGAAAGATTTACAAACTAGCCCATTTATGATTTGAATTGTTCAGTTAATTTGCTTAATCTTTAGCTATTGCTGGTGATGTCTTTAACAAACTATTTATACAGGCTCAGTTTTATAGCCTAGTCACATGTCTTTATAAAACTAAAACAAGTGACATACCAAGGTCAGTATTTTTACTGATAGTAGCTTGGATCTGCCTGAATACCCAGAGTATTTATTTGGAGGTATGTTTTGGGGGTGGCTGGTGTTTGTATAGTTTTTATTTTGTTTTGTTTTGTTTTGTTTTGTTTTGTTTTGTTTTGTTTGGATAGAGCACTTCAGTTAACCTTTGAGAAGTTTTAGTCCATCATTGAAGGAGTCAACTTCTGATTTCTAAAACAGTGGCTCTCAATCTTATGATGTCCAACCTTCCTTTTTATTATTAATTACTTTGGTACAGTGTCTTTGTGATCCTGAAATAAAATTCATAAATAGGGTAACCTACTAGCATGCATAATTTCAAAAAAAAGGAAGACAGGAAGACTGGCTTAGTAAAAATTTATGGAATAAAAATAGAAAAAACAATTATATTTTAACATGTAAGAACTTGGGCACAAGTACACCAGAAGACATATTAAAATTGTCAGATACTTGTACCTACATGAAATGAATAAAATATGATTTGTGATAAGTGGAGTGGAGTGAACTTATTCTGTATAAATATAGGATAATGAAAGCAGAAATATACATAGATGCTAAAACAAAAATTGTGGTAGGCAGAATAATGTTCCCCATCCACCATTAAGGTGTCCAAGTCCAAACTCCTGGAATATGTCTATATCTATATGTATATTTATATCTATATCTATCTATATATGTATATATTACACGGCAAAGAAATATTAAGTTGAATAGATGGAATTAAGATTCCTAATAGGCTAACCTGAAAAGAGGGAAATTGTCTTGGATTATTTAGGTGTCCTGAGGGCCATGAAAATATAATCATGAAGACTATTAAAAGTGGAAAAGAGAATCAAAGTTAGAGAAAGACATGAAGACAGAAGCAAGGTCAGAGCGATGTGATGTGAGGGCACAGCTTGCCTTTGCCAGCCTTCGTGAGCTGTGAAGATGGAGGAGTTAAGTAAGGAACGCTGGCAGCCCCTAGAACCTGGCACAGGGAAGGAAATGATTTACTGCTACAGCCTCCAGAAAGGAATATTATCCTGTCAAAACCTTGATTTTAACCCAATGAGTTTTCTTACCTATAGAACCAGAAGATAAGAATTTTTGTTATTTTAAGCCACTAAGTTTCTGGTAATTCATTACAGCAGCAATAGAAAAATTAATACCATAAGTAAACACACCAATCTTACTTACATGATAAAAGAAAGAGAAATCTAACCTTAACTGAAATAAGAATGACAAGTCAAGACAAATTAGAAACTTTCACAGAGGAGAAAAAAAGGAAATATGACACCCTCACAAATTACCTGAGCTTTATAAATATGGAGTCAAAATAATTCCTTATTTCATGGCATGAAATGAAACAATGATGTATCACAAAAAGCACACCTCATGTCCTGATAACCTACTACCTGTCAAGGCACATATTAGTCACTAGTATTTAAAACTTGAAGTACACCCTTCTGTTGGTTTTGAGAAATTAATAATGGATTGAGAAGAAATAAACAAGCAAACAAAGTATAAAACAAGAGTCGATAGAGAAGTTGTATAATTATTCTCCAGAGACAGTATCAAAGTTTGAAAAACAAGGGACAATTCAATATTACATAAATAATATCATTGTGTTTTTTCATAGCTTACAAAATAAATTACATATATATAGGTTGTAAAAGTATGAAATAATAAATAAAAATAAATACACAGGTTGGAAACTGATGTGGACTAAATTGTGTTTTCCAAAACATGATCTTTGTAATCTACGGGTTTACCAAATTTGAAAATTTTGGGGCCTTTATTTCTTCAAATATTTTTTCTTCCTTTCCTCCTTTGGAGACTCCAATGACACCAACTAAACTATACAGACAACCACTTCAGAATCACCAGACCACCTCCTAAACCAAGCATTAGCATTTCTTAAAGTTCCATGGATAATTCCAAGAACGAGTGACACTCCAAAGAATTTGGAGAATGAGGGGTGGAGATGCAACTGACTGACATCAGATGTCTCCACCTCTTTTTCTTAGCACCATGGAAAGCAAGAGGTGTTTCACTGCACAAAATTTTCTCTTGAGGGCTATGAGTGGGAATTTTGAGTACGTGCTGTTTGTCTCAAGAAAATGGGAGGGAAGAAGAAAGAACAGAACTGCAACTTTTTCCTTTCTATTTTACCCTCTACTTGCCCTGTGGGTTGCATCCTATCTCATGCTTAAACCATCTGTGTGTGCATATTCACACACACACACACACACACACACACACAATTACCAAGAGGTCAACAGAGAGGTGGTATCCCAGTGTTCACTCACAGTGCTCATTTTGCTGTTCTGGTTCCTGAAGGTTGAAAATAGAGGATTCAGCAGTTAGCTAGTTTAGTATTTTGGTGCACATTCGCACCAAATCAGTGCAAAGTAAAACCATCCCCCCAGAATTAAATAATATAAAAGCTTTGTACATAATGAGACACAGAGTTAGGCTCTGGATTCAGATGAAGTTTTGAACATCTTGTGGGCATTCAAAATTCATGCAAATTCTTTGTTATAAAATTTCTTGTTACATAGAACTGCCATGCACATTACAGGACATCAGTCATATCTGGCTTCTGTGAAACCCCCCAAATAATAACATATTATACCAAAATGTAAAGGGCATTGCAACCTCTGATAAATTTTAACGTTATCCTAAAAGTAACTGGGAAATTTTAAAGGTTTTTTTTTAAAGGAAGTTTCAAGTGAAAGTAATCTAGATAAGGCTGTCAATTTCTTAAGGGAGGCACCATCTTGGAATCACCATAGTATCACCAGAAATTAGTCAGAAGATGGCAAATAGGAGATAATAAATGGGTGGGTAGACAGATGGATGGGTAGAGAGAAAGAAAAAGACAAAAAAATACAGGGAGACAAAGAGAAGAACATGGGAGGCAAGAAGACCAGTTAGGTGTCTAATACAAATACTTAGCTAATTATTATAGAAGAACCAAACTAAAATAATAATAAAGGAATAGAGAGAACTGGATAAATGATAAATATTTAGAATAATCAATAGGTCCTATTAAATAGTTTAAGGCAATAACCAGAACATAGATTCTATAGCCCAGATAATCTTGATTTAGGCAATAATAGCTTTTAGATCCAAAAACAAAGCATACTAACCCAAGAAGCATAAAAATAAAGCTACTAAATTGTTTCTGTATGATATGCATAGCTTCTCAAACACATCTATATTTTTATATTGTACAGGAGCAAACTCGGGTGTACAATAAAACTTCAGTAAATGCTCATTGGATTTGGATAAATAATCAAGGCTTTGTCTCATTCACACAGTCAAGCTACTCACATCTTCATGTTCCAGTTTCAGCAATAGGTCTTTCTGACCTTAGCTATGATTGGCTGACCAATTTGTTGCACATTTGCAACCATTTTTTAATTGTTTTCTCAATTTTACACTTCATAGTTGTGGGTTTTGCCAGTTCTCTTCGGACTAATTATGTTTAAACACACACACATACACATGCTTACATCATTAATTACCAAAACCAGTTAAAAGAAAGTTTAGGATGTGGTGAAGGAGTTTGAAGGACCTTAGATATAAAGAATTACCTTCCTAATGTAGAAGTGAATTAAACAAATGCAGCAGTTTATGATGGAATAAAATTGTTTTGGAGACTGGGAGATGAAATGCATTTTTAAAAAAAGAAAAGGGCAAGAAAATGAAAGAGGAAAAGCTCATACTTGGGAGTGCAGGGTGGAGAGGAAAGCATAGTGGGTTATAGGGAGCTTAAAAAGAGACATGAAGAACAAGGAACAAAGTTCCTGGATGGATTGGTGTGACTTTGACCATTGTATGGAAGGACATAAAGAATAGGGCTTAGTGAGAAATAAAAAATTACTCAAAAAACATTTATTGCAGCATTATTCACAACAGCCAAGGTATGAAGACAACCTACATGTCTGCCAACAGATGAATGAATAAAGATGTAGCACATGTAAACAACAGAATATTATTCAGCCAGGAGAAAGGAAAAACTCCTGCCATTTACAAAAACGTGGGTCGCCCTGGATGGCATTATGCTATTAAGAATTGAGGTAAGTCAGACAGAAAAAACAAATACTCTATGATATATCATTTACATGTGGAATCTAAAAAATGCTGAACTCTTAAAAACAGAGAGTAGAACAGTGGTTATGAGGGGCTGAGAGGCTCAAAGGATAAAAAAAAAAAACAGTGAGAAGAAAACAGGTAACCAAAAGACATGTTAGTAAATTAAAGTCATCGTGGGAAAGTTACAGAGTGAAGAAACAGAATTGAACCCAGAAAGAGAAAAACATTTTTTAGAAAAGTCAAACTATGATAAAACTCAAAAAGAAGACACAGTATTTATGACAAGCTTTTCATAGTACGTTTCCAATGAGCAAATTTGTTTAATACAACTGAGCACAGAACAAATACAGACTTTCAATGGTGTCAGAGGAAAAGTACCTGGGAGGATATTGAACAGAAAAAACTACCTGTGCTCTCAAACCTAATGCATAAAAACTCTATAAATTATAGTAACAGGTGAGAATTAAACTTTGAATATGCCAAAAATTGTGGCAAAGTTTTGGACAATGTGACAGTCACAGGACTTTTGGTTGGCAAAGCCATCAAGATGAGGTCATTTGTCCTTAGCTCTTCCCACCTCAACTTCCTTCCCTTTGAGTCCTTCTAACCTCCCAGGTTCTCTGCCTTCTCAGGACTACCACTGAATGATCATGGACAATCTTCTTTAAAATGTTAGTTAATAATAATATGTTTGCATTTAACCCTTCCATTACCCACATGAATTTTTGTAATGTTGCTATTCATGTGGCATCTGAGAGACTCCAGCAAAAACAGTATTAGTTATTAAGTTATATAAAATTATGTTTTGTAAGTTGGACGATAAAAAACTAACTTCTAAACATGTTTATTTCATAAAACATGGATACAAACTAATACAAAATGTAGAAAAATATGCTAATTATTATACAGACAAGAATCTCACAGACATTACTCAAGTAACGGAGCATTAAACAGGAGACAAAAATCCTTCTAGACAACTTAATAAAGGCATCTAGCAGTGGGTGTTCAAAGAAGTGATGGGAGAAGTTGGAGAAGTCAAAAAACCTCTTGTAAGCACTTGGATCCACACCTTTATCTATCTATCTGTCTATCTATTTATTTGTTTGTTTGTTTGTTTGTATGTGTGTGTGTGTGTGTAGTTTGTAAAGAAATACACATACACCCTGCCTTCCCAAACAGATATTTTATATTCCTATAGTTTAAATACAGGATATTTGAATTAAACCTAATATTCATCCCTCATCCTCACTCTTACCTTTGTGAAATTAGAAGTAGTGTGGAGAATTCTGATACAATGGACTGTTTTCTAGGCAAAAGAAAAGAGACAAAAATGAGTAAGAGAGAGATGAGGTAATACGTACAGTTTCCAGACTAATAGCATTTTGGAAATATAATGATTTTGAAAGCTAAAATAACAAAGTGTACAAAATGGAAACTAATTGGAACAAAGGGGAGAACTAACATAGCAGAAAAGCAAACAGGATGGAATGACCTTATAATAATAATATTTATTTTTCTAATAACTTACAGCAGATCTTGATAAATTATAAAATATTTCTTCCACTTCATTCTTTTCATACATATTTTGTGCCTTTTATCAATTCATAGTAGCAGATGAGCTTGCTCTCATCTATGAGTAATTGCATGTGAACATTAATCGAGCAGATAAGGCTTTCTGAAAAAAAGATGTTGTATTGTTTATTGGTGGATACCGCCACATGCACATGTGCACACATACACATGCAATGCACAGGTAAAACTGATAATATTTTATATCACATTTTGTGAAAATTATTAAAGTATTTTATAAACAGTAAATAAGTATCATGGGAGATCCTATGAACAATGTCTAAAGAGAAAGAATACAGTGAATCTATCAGTCCTAAGAATATTATGCACGTATGTAGAACACTAACTTAAGAAGTATGATCTTTAGCCCTTCCTGGCATTGCTTTCCCTAGTCCTGTCCCCAATCTGAGGCCTGGCCCTCTTCACCTGTGTCCATCACTCTGTGTGGAAGCGCCGCCAGCATGTCGTACACACTGCCCTACAAAGTCGCTGACATCAGCCTAGCCTCCTGGGGACACAAGGCCTTGGACGTCGCAGAGAATGAGATGCAGGGCCCGATGCGCATGCGCGAGATTTACTTGGCTTCCAAGTCACTGAAGGGTGTCCGCATCGCCGGCTACCTGCCTATACATGGCCATTGAGACAGCTGTCCTTATTGAGACACTTGTCATCCTGGGTGCTGAGGTACAGTGGTCTAGCTGCAACATCTTCTCCACTCAGGACCATGCAGCAGCTGCCATGGCCAAGGCTGGCATTCCAGTGTACGCCTGAAAGGGTGAAACAGATAAGGAGTACCTGTGGTGCATTGAGCAGACACTGTACTTCAAGGATGGGCCCCTCGACATGATTCTGGACGATGACGGCGACCTCACCAACCTCATCCACACTAAGTACCCACAGCTCCTATCTGGATCTGAGGCATCTCCGAGGAGACGACGACGGGAATTCACAACCTATGTAAGATGATGGCCAATGGGATCCTGAAGGTGCCTGCTATCAATGTCAATGATTCTGTCACTAAGAGTAAGTTTGACAACCTCTGTGCTGCTGGGAGCCCCTCATAGATGGCATCAAGCAGGCCACAGATGTGATGATGGCAGGCAAGGTGGTAGTGGTAGCAGGCTACAGTGACTTGGGCAAGGGCTACCAAGGCCCTGAAGGGTTTTGGGGCCTGAGTCATCATCACCGAGATTAACCCCATCAACGCACTGCAGGCCACCATGAAGGATTATGAGGTGACCACCATGGACAAGGCCGTGTATAGAGGGCAACACCTTTGTCACTACCATGGGCTGTATTGACATCATCCTCGGCCGGCACTTTGAGCAGGTGAAGGATGACGCCATTGTGTGTAACATTGGACACTTTGATGTAGAGATTGATGTCAAGTGGCTGAATGAGAATGCTGTGGAGAAAGTAAACATCAAGCCTCAAGTGGACCGCTACTAGCTGAAGAATGGGTGCTGCATCATCCTGTTGGCTGAGGGCCGGCTGGTCAACCTGGGCAACACCATGGGCCACCCCAGCTTTGTGATGAGCAACTCCTTTACCAACCAGGTGTTGGCGCAGATTGAACTGTGGACCCACCCACACAAGTACCACATCGGGGTCCACTTTCTGCCCAAAGAGCTGGATGAAGCAGTAGCTGAAGCCTACCTGGGCAAGCTAAATGTGAAGGTGACCAAGCTGACTGAGAAGCAGGCCCAGTACTTGGGCATGTCCTGTGATGGCCCCTTCAAGCCAGATCACTACCACTACTGAGAACTGGGCCCGTCCTTTTTTGCCTTCCAACTGCTGTCTTTGTCCAGGATCCAACTTTCCTCCCAAGAGCAAATGGTGCCAACTTTGAGATCGTTTGTTAATGTCCAAGATCGACTCCCTGGGGCTAGTCACTTAGTCTTTGACGTCTGCTGCATCTCTCATACTGTTTTAAGTGTGGCCGGGGGATATGAGAAGCCCACTTTTCAAGCCCTGGACATAGTGGAGGAAGATATAGGGAACCATGAGCTCGGGGGTTTTGTAACTGCTCACACAGTCAGTCCTTCCTTAGGCTGGAAGTTGGCAGTGGTGGTCCCAAAGCCCATGCACTTTACTGTCTAGGCCCTCACCTGGCCTATTGTTATATTCATGTTCTTGGTTTACAGGTTCACTGGTTCCTCAGCCCATGACAGGTGAGAAGGAGCTGTATTAATGGATGAGGCGGAACTGTTGGAGTTTGAATGCTCATGAGAGCCTCCCTTATTGCTGGGCATTCTCTTAAACCTCAGAACAATGAGGTTGGTACTTTCAGTCCCTATTTTACAGCGGTTATAGAATATACTGTTAGGGGACAACCAAGGAAGGACAAAAGTGTCAGCCAGAGGTTAAAAGGGGCCAGAGAATCTTAAAAGCAGGTATAGACCTGCAACCATTTTGTAACATGATGGTCTGTATCACAACCCTGGATCAAAAACATTAATTTGGTTTAAAATGTTTATATAATGCTTATAATGTTAAAAGAGAGCAGTAAATAAAAATTGTGGTGCAAACAAAAAAAAGGAAGTATGATCTCTAAATATCTCTTCTTACCTATAGTTCTGACAAATATACAATAAACTTCTCCAATAACATATTTGATAAAAATAAACTGCATTTACATAATTATTTAATAACTTTTTAATCAAAGTATTTTATAAAGATATTTGTGAAATTATGATGCTATATATTATTATAAAATACTGCTGTCAAATGCAATTTAGGTTTGTTTTGTTTGTTTGTTTGTTTAGGGGCGTTTGTCTCTAATGTTGTTTCAATCTACACTGTTTTTCCAGGGCATTGTCTGTTTCTGATTCTTCCTTTCTCCTATTTCCTTTCCAATGTTTATTTCCTCTCCTTAATGTAATGTGCCATCTTTTAATTATTTTCTGTCCAGTCCATCTGTGAAAGTTCTGTTTCTATTTTTTTATTCTATTCTCTCAATCTAATACATTATCCTCTCTGGATCATCTATGTTCTGCTCTCAGTATTAGGGATTCTTATTATTTGCAAATAATATTGCAAGCCAATGCTGGGTTTTAAGAAGCCAGGGCCAAAGCACAGAAGGGCAAGAGCCAGGGAAAGAGGCCAAACAGAGTAATAACTTAACAAATTGGAGTTAAGACTTACAGCCCTAAAATTATTTGAAATTTTCATTCATTAGTCTGTTTTATATTTGATAATTCTCCACTTTGATAATTGCTCAAACATGTTTTAAAAGAGAACATTAGCTGCGTTAAGTAGTTGATTAAGTGTTGATACACATGCTACACTTTCTCTTTTCAGAACTTCAGTATTTGAAAAACATCAGAATATGTCCTATTATTGTAGTATGTCTTACTGGCTTTATCAGTTAGGTATAGGTAATTGTCCTCTGTAATTGCATACAAAAGCAATTTATGATATGTTTTCCTGTCCTACAAACTGTTCTCTTAGCGTTGCCTACACTCCCAGCCAAACCTTGTAATATTTAGGGCTTTGAGGACCACAACATATAATAGAATTTCTTTGATTAGGAGTAGTGTCACTTGGACAGAGGATACTGGTTGGTTCCTAGGACTGCTGTGAGAAAGTGCCACAAACTGCGCAGCATAAAACAACAAAAATCTATTCTCTCACAGTTCTGAAGACTAAAAATCTTAAATAAAGTTGTTACGAAGACCATACTCTCTCTGAGTTCTGGGAGAGCATCTTTCCTTGCCTCTTTCTAGATTCTAGTGGTAGCTGGCAATCCTTGGTGGTACTTGGTTTATAGTCAAATAACTCCAACTCTACCTGTTTTCATATGGCCTGTTCCTATGTGTCTGTTTTCTCTTCTTTTAAGGACATTAGCCATTGTACTAGGGTCCACTTTAATCCCATATGACCTCATCTTAACTTGATTACATCTGCCAAGATCCTATTTCCGAGCAAGTTCACATTCATAGGTACCAGGGTTAGGATTTCAACATAATTTTTGTTGATGTAATTCAACCTGTAACAGATCCTTTCCATTTTTTCGCATTTGAAATTACAGTGATGAATTATTCTAATATGATGTTCCACGAGGGCTGTCCATAAAGTATGCAGCCACGTAATATGAAAAATAGAGGCATTTATGGCTGGATTTTTTTCCAGACAGCCCTCATCTATTCTATATATGTTTAATTTATGGTAATTTTTATTTCTACACTTTTGGTACTTTCTAGTATTAATTATTTTGGTGGTAATGGTAACAACAATAAAACTGTCAACAAAAAGAATTTCTGGGAGTTCCCTGATGGTGTAGTGGCTTAAGGCTTTGGCTGTCAGTGCTGTGGCCTGGGTTCGATTCCCAGTCAGGGAGCTACCCACATACCAAAAAGAAAAAAAAAAAAAAAAAAAAAAAGAATTTCTACTTTATTCTGTAAAACACATTTTAAAAAAACCCCAAGTGTTAACATGTTTTTCAATATCTTACATTGCTCAAATAATATTTTTGCTTTAATTTCTCACATATATTTTCTTAGAAACACAAAAACCCATATAAAAATAACATTGAACTATGCTAAACTGTCCAAAAGTAAGTTGAGATGTCATCTTCATATAAACTAAAACTAAGACTGCTTTGAAACAAAGTAATGCCACTCAGGATTTGTTTGAATGGGGAGCAGATATAAGATTTGAATATTCACAAACTACTGAGCAGAAAGAGTAAACCTCGTTTTCTTTTTTGTTGTGGTTTCAGCTAATTATACTACTTAATATTAGAACTTCCATGATTAAATTTACCTGAAGCTGTATAATTCTTGCTACTATTGTTAATGGACACTGAAAATACTCAACAGAGAACACCAAGAATTTCTTGTGATCTACCCACTCGCATAGTCTTGTCTCTTTGGAAATACTGCAGACAGCACAACTAATAAAGTTACTGTGCTCTTGTGAAGAAAAAATAGCATGTTTGAAGAGAGTGTATTAACCCTGTTGTAAAGTATTGATTGTACTCCGTAGTAAAGGAAATGAAAGAACAAAGATAAAGTGTTTTTAATTCTTGCCCTGTTCGCTCTTGCTTGTTTTATTCCATTTCAATTTACACCTATATTCAAGAACACTAAAAATGTATCACTTGGCCTCAAAGGCAGTTTCAGTTTTCCTACACTTTTTTATAACAATTTAATGCTTTAAAGAACAGATGTGCAATCTAGCTTAGAAAGTGATGAATAAGAAATATTGTCCAATCTCAAATAGCTGTGAAATGAATTTGCTATGTTTACTATTACAAAAAAAAAGAAGACAGAGGGAGGAGGAGGACAGAAGTAAAGGGAAGAAAGACCAGGATGAGTGGGGGTAGGGGATTATTATTTTGTTTTACTTTTTTCTTGTTACCATCTGAGATTTTTATTTATTGGGTCATAATAGTATCAAATTATAATCCTGATTATAAACTACTAAAGAATAAAGCAATAAGCAAACAATAAATATTTCTGAACTCTCAAGTTTGAAATTAGAAATTTTTAATGTCGTAATATTCTTTCTTTTTTTTTTTTTTTTGGATACAAATTTTTTTTCAGTGATAACAAAAAAGGAAAGGAAATTCTTGAAATTTTTGTTCAGACTATAGAGTTTATACTTATAACACTAATGTTAGTCTACTGTTACATTATTTATATAATAATAAGAAATACATGAAAATAAGTAATTTTTACATATGATTGGCTCTATATTTATTGTGGTATACATGTTTTAAGAGTATAGCTGTATTGATGTACAAAAATATATTGGACTCCAGGCAAATAAAAGAAATAGTCCAAGTTTAAATTTTGAGAATTTTTTTAAATGAAAAAATCATGACAAGATGAAGCTTCATAGTTTTGAATGGCAGTTGATGAACATTTTATACATTATTTATTAGATATAAGCCAGTATTTAAAAAGCAAATAAAATTCTCTTTTATTATTAATGAATATTATTTAAAATCATCCTTGTGTGGTGATCTAGTAAGTATAAAAATCACTCATCTTTCTAAACTACTTCTCTTAAGAACAAGGTTCCTGTAATTGCTCTCTCTCTCTCTTTCCTTTCCTCTTTTTTTTTTTTTTTTTAAGATGTATCTGTGAAGACATTTGGCATCTCATCAGCAAAAAAATGCAGCTGGAGAAAGGCCTTCTTATATGTTCTGTCAGGGAAATTGCAATTTTAGGTGGAGTTTTAATAGACATCAAGGATTTACTGACATAACATAGATTGCATGCTTTCATTCTATGCATTATTTGTGCCTTTGTCTTTTAATGGAAATGAAAACAATTATAGAGCAGAAAAGATAAAGCTTCTCTTTGAAAGTAGTATACTACATTCCATGAAGAGGCATAAAGTGACAAATACATATATAAAGTAGGTATTTACACATCAGATGACGCTAGTTAAATTTAATTTTTGTTTTCAGATTTTTAGCAAACATCTGTGAAAGTCAACCCAAGCCAGCATATCAATGATATTTTACATAGGACAAGGAAGGTTTTATTATTATTATTCCAATTAACATTTTCCAGGAACTGCTAGTTATTGTGTGGCATTTTACATTTATAATGTTGTTAATAAGTCATTTCTTTAATAAATTTCCCACAATTTGGACTTTAAAAAAATACATATTAGACAAATATTTCCTGAATTTAACCCTGAAGGTTTCCTTCATAGTGTACCAACAGTTCTTTAATGTGCTTCAAATGCCACTCTACAGGTAACAGTCCTATGTCGAGGATAAGCAATAGTTCAGAAAATTAAGAATCAACTTTCCATCTGAAAATGAAAACGGAATGGTAAAAATATACCTGGCATGTGGACATTATGAAACAATCAGTTTATTATGTTTAATTCATGTTTAGTTGAAGAATCATAGAAATATAGAGATGGAAGTGTCTCCTTTGTCAAATTCAACATTAATTTTAATGTAAGTTATAAAAATGTTTAATTAAGTCATATTTCTTGTGGTAACTTCAGGTAATAGTTTTCAGTTTAGTGCCATCGATTGAATTTGTGTTTATTTCCACTTCTTTTAGAAATAAAAGAAAGTAATGGAAAGTAATGCTAATAAAAGAATAAACCTGCGAGAACAAAGAGAATTAGAGAGAAGACAACACCCTCTGGAATTACCTGGGAGTGAAATTTAAATTTGCCACCCTCATCCCCACAAAGGGCAAGGGAAGACTAAAGAAAGAGGCAGGCCACTCCAGATTGGTAGGTGGCAGTTATAATAAGCAAGGGAACTTTTACATGGGTGGCTAGAAGGCGAGTAGATCTCCACATGAGCCCACCACAATCTCAAGGGCTTATGTAGAGGCCTTAATGAGTTTCAGTCAAATATTCAGTCCAAATGGTCTTAACAAGACATTACTCTCTCAAGGCTGCGTCCTTGCGGTGGCTCCTAGTATGGAAAGAGTGGGCAGAACATACAGCCAAGGAAAGGAGAGGGGATAAGGAGTCTCCAATTTCCCATGGGTCAACCAGTGTATGTCCTCTCGATGACATACTCCAACATGAGTGAATTTGTGTGTTCACACTATGTGTGTATGAGTGGAATCATACAGTATGTGACTTTGAGTTTGGCTCTGTAAGTTCAGCATAATGAGATCCATCCATGTTGTCTCATATATCAGTATTTTGTTTCTTTTTATTGCTGAGTAGTATTCTATTAAATGAATATACTTTTGAGAGATGTTCAACTATTGAGAGATATTGTAATTGTTTCCAGTTTGAAGCTATTACAAATAAAGCTGCTATAAACAAGTTTTTGTGTGTACATAACTTTTCATTTCTCTGGAATAAATGCCCAGGGTGCCATTGCTGGAAGGTATGTTAAATGTATGTCATTTTTTTAGAAGCTGTCAAACTGTTTTCCAGAGTGGCTCTAATATTTTACATTCCCAAAACTAAGTAAGAAAGACTGGATTTTTCCATATCCTCACTAGCAGGGTGTGTTGTCACTATTTTTTATTTTAGCTATTCTAATATATGTGAAGTAATATCTCACTGTGATGTTGATTTGTATTTTCCTAATGGCTAGTAATGCTGAGCATCATTCCTATTTTGTTCAATGTATTTGTTAACTTCCCTTGAGACTTTTATTTTGACCCATGAGTTATTTAAAGGCTTATTTAATAGTATGTGATTTAGTTTTCAAGACTTTGGAGGTTTTCCTGTTATCCTTTTTGTTATAGAGTTCTAGTTTGATCCTATTATCATCAGACAACATACTCTGTATGATTTCAATGTTTGTTTACCTGTTGAGATTAGTTTTATGGCTGAGGATATGGTCTATTTTGGCATACTATGTTCTGCAGCATTTGTAAGCACTATTCTGTTGTTGTTGGGTAAAATGTTCTATAAATCTCAATTAGATCTTACTGGTTGATGGCATTGTTGAATTTTCCTAAATCATATCCCATTTTTCTATCAATTTTGGACAAAAAGGGATTGAAGTCTCCCAATATAATTATGAATATGTCTATTTCTGCTTTCAGTTCTATCAGTTTTTGCTTCACACACTTTGCGGCAACAAATCGCTTAATTTTTCTTAATCAGAACATTTCTTGATTTCCGTTTTATTCTTGAAGGATATTTTTTCCAGATACAGAATTGTAGGTTTTGAATGCTTTTCTTTAACCACTTGAAAAATGTTGTGTCACATCTTTGTGGTCATTATGGTTTCTGATGAGAAATGCACTGTCATTTGAAACTTTTTTATCCTAGAGAAAAAGTGTCATTTCTCTCTCTCCGTTTTCCAGACGTTTTCTTTGTCATTATCTTTTAAAACTTTGACACTGATGTGGCTTTGTGTGAAATTCTTTAAATTTGACCTATTTAGATTTCACTCACCTCTTTGACTCACTCTATGTAAGGTCAGACAATTAATTTCAAGAACTCATCCTGGAGAAAGTGCTACATAGCTCATTGCTGAATATCACTACAGTCACCTTTGAGGCACTCCCCTTAGGAAGCTATGTGCCAACTCCAGCGCCTAGTCCACCCTTCAAAGCAATTTTGGAACTCTTTTTCTGGGATGGCCATCAGAGCTGTTGTCGTACCCCAAATCTGGCAAGTTCACGAACTAGCCACCATGCACTTATGTTGGCAGCACCGTACAACCTTACCAAGTTGTTTGTACAGTGCTCCCAATTTAAGCACATGGTGGCAAGTTCGCAAACTTAATTGTCAGATTTTGGGTACGATGACATCTCTGATGACCATTCCGGAAAAAGAGTTCCAAAATTGTTTTGAAGGGTGTTAGGTGCTGGCATCAGTGCATAGCTTCCCAAAGGGAGAATTTCAAAAGTAACTGTAGTGATACTCAGCAATGAGGTATGTATAGCACTTTTTTCTAGGATGAGTTTGAGAAGTTAATTGTCCAACCTCATATTTACCTTAATAATTGAATTTAAAGTTAAAAACTTTTCTACAAAGAAAATTGAGTCCTTGATGACTTCACTGATGAATTCTACCAACCATTTAATGCATACATAATCTCAATTCTTCACAAAGTGTTACAGAAAGTTGAAGAAGGAATATTTTCCATGTCCTTCTATGCTGCTAGCACTTGTGTGCTAATACCCAAAACATGACCAATACTTACAATAGACATAAATAAGATAATTCTTAACAAAACTTTAGCATAATTAAAATTAATAATAAATTAATCAATCAGTGTAATTAACCATGTTAATTGACTAAAAAGAAAAAACTCTGTGAACATCTTAATAAGTGCAGGAGAAGCATTTGACAAAATCCAGTGCTCATTCTTAATAAAAACTCTCAGTTGACTAGAAATAGAAGGGAACATCTTCAAACTGATAAGGGCTATAATCTATAATTAACCTACAGTTACTTAAAGAAATACATTGATTGCTTTGTAATTATAATATAAAATAAGGTAACATTATACTAAATGGGGAAAGACATAATTCTTACTCAATATCAGGAACAAGCTGGTATGACTATTCTTACCACTTCTGTTCTATATTGCACTAAAGATTATAGGTAGTGCAATAATACAAGAAAATAAAATAAAAGATATCCAGAATGGAAAGGACAAAATGAAATTATCTTCATTCTCAGATGATATGGTCATATGGAGAAATCTTTTAGAACTTATAAAAAGCTACTAAAGACAATAAGTTAGTTTAGCAATATGTACAAAATCAATTATATTTCTACATGTTAGTAATGACCAGTTGAAATTTTAAAATAGCATTTACAATAGCATGAAATATTTATATTATTAGTAATAGGTCTGGAAAATGTACAAGATCTGTACACTGAAATCTTTGAAGTATTACTGAGAGAAAGTAAGACCTAAACAAATGAAACTATATACTATGCTCATGAATCAGGAGTTAAATATTGTTAAGATGTCAATTCTCCCCAAATTTAGCTATATTTTTTATGTAATTCCAATAAAAATTCCAGCAATCTTTGTTTTGTAGAAATTGAGAAGCTGATTTTGAAATTCACTTGGAAATTCAAAGCATCTGAAGTAGTTAAAACAAATTTAAGAAAAGAGAACAAAGTTAGAATTGTATCATCTCATTTCCAGACAATACAAACATACAGTAAGCAACACAGTGTAGTAGTGGTATGAAGATTTAAAAAAGAACAAAGGAAGAGAATACAATCCGTAAATACACAAATGGCCAGTTATGTTTTGGTAAAGTCACAAGAGGAATTCAGTACAGAAAGTATACTCTTCATCAAATGGTACTAGAACAATTGGATACCCATACAACAACAAAATGAACCTCAATTTGTACCTCACACCATAAACACAAAGCAAAGATAAATGAATTACAAACTTAAGTGTGAAACCTAAAACTATAATAATTTTGGAAGAGACGTCTAAAATTTGTGATATTCGGTTAGGCAAAGATTTCTTAGGTACAATATTAAAAGCATTTTATATAAAACAAAACAAAAAGAATTATAAATTAGAGTTCAATTAAATTAAAAATTCAGTTCTTTGAAAGACATTGTTAATACAATAAAAAGACAAACCAAAAGTTGGAGAAAATATGTGCCCATCCTATATTTAATACCAGATTGATATCCAAAAACTAAAGAATTCTAACAAAATAATTTTTAAAACAGCGCAAGGAAAATGAAGCTGGAGCATCTTTTACCCTGGAAAGTAAGGAGGTACTACAAAACAAAAAACAGCCCTCCATTGATGGAGAGTTGTCAAAGGGACACAGAAACAAACAGAAAGAGCTCCCAACGGCCAAAGCTGAAACAACGTGACCCATTACAACAACAATGAAATATGGATTATATCCCAGAGAATAAAATAAATTTTCATGAGTTAGTCCATATTAATATAAATAAATGATTAAGTAAATAAATGGAGGAAAAGAGAACTTGCTAGTGCAGAATTTCAAATAATGTATGTAGATACTTTATGTTCCAGAAGGGATGACATATTAGTAAGTGTGGGCTGCACATAACGACTCTTTTGCAAAGAGTACATTATGGAAAGAAGGGAAGGGAAGAGTGAATTTACAATGAAGAAACCTAACAGACACTACCTTTGACAGGTGATCAAGGTTATAACCTCAGCAGTGAAAAATCAAGTTGATTGTATATACTCCTGATATGATATAATGAAAATGGTATTTTGTCCTAGTAGGCTTCCTTAAAAAACATTAGTCTAACCATGAGAAAAATACGAGACAAATTTAATTAAAGGAATATTCTAAAAAAATACCTAATCCATATTTTTCAAAACTTTGAGGGCCATTGAAAACAAAGAAAGTCTGAGAAACTGTCACAGATGAGGAACTCAAGGAGACACGATGACTAAATATTAATTTGGTATCTTGCATGGGATCCTGGAACAAATAAAGGTAAAAAAATTAAGGAAATCTGAACAAGATATGAATTTCAGTTAATAATATATCGGTATTAGTTCATTAATTGTAACAAATGTACTATACTAACAAAATATTACAGGAATCTTGGTGTTGGGTATGTAAGAACTCTTATCACTCACTGCTCTAAAAATATTTTTAAAGGATGGTTATAAAATTTGAAAAGTCAGTTTACTAAATAAGATATATGGATAAAAAACAGTCACATGAAAAGATTCTCAGCATCATCAGTCACTAGAAAAATACAAATTAGAACCATAGTGAGATAGTCCTAACCCCTTACTTGAAGTCTGAAACCAAAAGATTGACCTTACTGATTGTTGACGGAGCCACGGAACTGAAATTCTCACACACTGCTGAAAGGTGTATGAAATGGTGCACCTGCTTTGAATAACAATGTGATGGTTTTTTGAAAAGTTACATATACACCTATCCTATGATCCATCTATTCTACTCCTAGATATTTACTCAAGAAAAATTAAAGCAAAATAAATAAGTAGCTAATTATAACAGGAAAAATGAAGGCATGTGCTCATACAAAGACTTCTACAGACAAGGTTCACAGCAGCTTTGCTTGTAGTATCAAAAACTGGAATGTACTCAACTTGATCCATGAACAAGTAAATGAATAAAAAATAATGGCATATCCTTACACTATTAACACTATTCAACATTAAAAGGAATAAACTATTAATGAACCTGACAACATGGATGAATTTCAAGCTAATTATGCCAAGTGAAGTGTCAGTCCAAAAAAGGAGAACGTATTGCATAATTTCATCTATATTAAATTGTACAAAATACAAACTAATTCACAGTAACAGAAAGTAGAGTAGTGGTTGTCCAAGGACAAGATGGGGAGAGGGCCGGAGGAGTGGGAGCAGGTAGCAAAGAATCTTGAAGGAACTTTTGGGAGTGATGATTATATTTATTATCTTGATTGTTTTGATGTTTTGACAAGTATGCACATATGCAAAAATTTATCAAATTGTAAACTTTAAATATATGCAGTTTATTATACAATATTTTTATTTTTGTAAGTTAATTTGGAAATTTTACCAAGTTAGTTACTTTTAAATTCCTATGTTTCTATCCAGACCAAATGTCATTAACATATAATCTATTTCCTTAGTCGATGTAATCATTACTTGATCAAGGGCTGTCTAACAAAATTTTCATAATAAGGCAAGAATTCATTACAGTTGTTTAAAATAGGATAATATTTAGGTGTTTAACTTCTATATGGGAAAAAAAGCATCATATTTCAAGTGAAGGGCTCTACATGCATCAACATTCCTTAAAGATAACTTTCCTTTGAAGGAAGAAGGGCGAATGAGAGGAAAGGAGGGAAGAAGGGAAAGAAGGAGAGAAGGAGGAAGGAAGGAAGGAAGGAAAGAAGGAAAGGAGGGAGGGATGGAGGTTGGAGACAATAGGCAAAAAATACGGTTTTGCATTAATAACTTGACTGCTGAAATCCCATATATAGAAAGCATAAAATGTCTTCTTTTATCATCAGAAAGGAAATATATGTACTCTGGATATGTATGAGATATGGTTACTAAATGGGAGTTAAATGGACCAGTACAGTAAACAATTACATGACTCACAGAGCAGGGTGACAGAGCACTGAGGGCTATCCATCAAAAATTTTGAAAACAGCTGGATTGTGGTAGAAAAATCACAGGGCTCTCAACATTTAGTATGGAGTGCCAGACATCTGCTTTTTGAGATGTGTTGATAAAATGAAACTCCTACATTTAAATAGATTACTTAGAATTTAGCATTCTGTTTTCTTCCATGATGAGAAGCCCTATCATTTTATTTGTTTTCAAATGGATACTCTTGTTGGACATCTAATGTTCTCTCCTGTTCTCTAATAAAAATAATTTAATTCTACTTTTAATAGCTCACAAAAAAGGCCCTGTATGTTAACCCCTGATCAGCTTCTAAACACAGCTGACCTTTAACGTAATCCAAGTTTGTTGAATTTTAAGAAATAGAAATAAAGAAGAAATGTTCAGAGTCAATACAACAAGAGCAATCCTGAAGGATATCCAGGTCTATAATATCTTTCCTGAAATTCACAGGGCAAGATGTATATCAAAGTTAAAACTTTAGAATGTTAGAACAGTGGTGTAGTGCATATAGCAGTGGGGTCTGTGAGGACACTGTCATTAGAGACTGGGCTGTTTTTTCAGGGAAATGTGTTAGCATCCACAAGTGAGTAAAATAGAGATCATAAATAACCTCATGCTCAGCCAGCTGTTGCCATCAGAGCAGTCTCAAAACACCTTTCAGATTATTTTAGATTTCAAATGTGCAGATAAGGCATTACGGATCTATAATTTCAATGTTAATAAAAAGAGAAGAATTGGCATAAAACTGAGGAAGACGGGCTTAAGTATGAAAAAAAATATGCCCACATTTTAACAGATTCCCATTAACTTTCCAAGTGTTGACAATACAGATACACAGCTGGGAGAGTTCAACCATTGTATTTCAATTTTGTTTTTCCAGAGTTTTAACAAAATGGTCATGTAGTTTTTGAAAAGTCTGGCTACAGACCTCATGAAACCAATGCTATTTTTAAAGGAAAAACTTAAGAATTATGAATGATGGTGTGTTAGGCAGAACTAAAAATTATAATGTATCACATATAAGATAGCATATTTAATATATGCTTTTTATGCACTTATATTTAAGGTAGTAAATTATGTTTTTATTACAGTGGAACCTGATTATGATAGTATCATCAGGGTCTAGCACAACCTTATATTATAGATAAGACTACCATAGTGAAATCTTTTAGGTCTAAAATGTAGGACATTAAGACTGAGGTCCAATGGACTTCTGTTTTATCTGAAAGTTTTTAAAGGAAGGAAGGAAGAAAGGGAGGGAGGAAGGGAGGGAGGGAGGGAGAAAGGAAGGAAGGAATGGAGGAAGGAGAGTGGAAAAAAGAAAGAAAGAAAGGGAGGAAATAAGCAAGGAAGAAAGGAAGGGAGGGAGGGAGGAAGGAAGGGAGGAAGGAAGAAATCCAAGTGCATTTCATCCTGGGAAATGATCCATTAGACATGTCCATGTGTGGTGGTAGAAGTTGTTAGTTCAAGTTTCCTGCTTAAATTAAAATATGGATTACTTAATTTCAGCATGGTTTTCATATGTAATATTGTTTCTTAGAAACTTGATTTTTATTCAGATTAGGTTGAACTTGTTGGATAAATTGAAAAATTCTGAGTTTACAAAGTAGTCTGAGTACTTAATAGAGGTAAAATATTATTAAAACTCAAGACCCTATTTCTACTGCTCAGCAAGTATGAACTCTAACATTACTCTGTGAATCATTTAACACTTCATTTTGTTAACACTTTTTTTGTCAAATTTCAAAATGTTTATATGCATCAAACCCAAAAATGATTATGATTAATTTCAAAAACAATAGACAACTCTCTCTTAGACATAATCATCTAAGTGTAGTTGAGACTAAATAAAAAGAAAGATAACTGTTAAAACAACAACAAAGCCATTCGGTTTCAAGTCCCACGTGAAGTCATTTTACATACGTTACTATTATTTAATCTTCATAACAACACCCTCAGATGTGTACTATTATATATTTTACGGATAAAGTGAAGAGTTTTACTCAGGTCACAGTTGTGCACGATTTCTCAGTAATCTAGATCAGTAGGCTTTTTTTCTATATCAGACTGCTTCATTATTTTCTGATTCTGCAAAAGATTAAGTCTATAGAGCCAAGTAGATATTTTCTTTAATGCCAGGAGCTTGATAACATTCTCAACTAAATTCTCCCACTAAAACATCAACATATCCAAATACTACACAAAAGTTTCTGGCAACAATCCTGAGCTACACAAATAGAATATAAAAACTTAAACCAGTGGAGTTCCCTGGTGGTGTAGTGGCTTAAGGCTTCATCGCTGGCGCTGTTGGCACTGTGGCCTGGGTTCGATTCCCAGTCAGGGAGCCACCCACATACAAAAAAAAAAAACAAAACAAAACAAAAAAGTTAAACCAGGAGTTCAAATGATTCATTTGTGCAATTACTCTCACATATCCATCTTCAAAGTATTTTTAGCTTCAAATATTCCCTAATCTGCAATCCAGGGCTCCTGATGCCTGTCATCTTCATGTCTCACTTTTAAACTGGGACATTTTAAGACTGAATGAAATTAGAAATGCTTCAATAGCAGAGTCTCTGAAATATCATTATGCCCTATTGCAACCTACATTTCTGTCTCTTTGGCCAAAATGTTCAGGCAACTTCAGGTAGTGTATAGATGTTTTGAGACATTTGATTAGCAGGAGTTATTCCTCTGAAAGTGTGAGGGATTTATTTGAGATGTGTCCTGTTACCCTGACTGCTTCTCTAAAGCTGTGGGTTGTTCTTTTCTTTTTGCCATAGGAGTATTTTATAATTTCAGTAAGATTCTCTCTGCATGAAATAATGCACTTTAATGTAGATTTCCTGCAGCAATCCACAAATACTTCTCTGTGGGATTTTACGTTTCAACCAATTCAATATACTCATATCACTTTTAAATGCATTTTTACTTACATTTTTATAATGTTCACCCTGACTAGTAATTTTAGCCTGGCCAGAGATTATTTTTGTTACATTCTCTCTAAATCTTTAAAGCCCTAGAACTCTGAACCGTATGGCAAAAAGTTATTTTTCTTGGACCCTCATTCTAATATGAAATGACAAGTCTTAAATCTTAAAATATTAAACAAAAATGAAAAGTTTCCTTAATGTTAACATGATTAACTTTGATTAAGAAAGAAACCAACTGGCTTTTGCTAATAACTTGCAGTACATTTTAGCTGAAGGCAGAGCAACATTCTTATTTGGGTATAACCTACGTATATATATTTTTCTGCCTCCTGCATTGTCTCATTGGTTTAAGCTTTTTAATTCCAATTCCAATTTCAATGAACTTTATTGGCATGGCAAGGAATAAAAGTATGGCTAGAATCCATAAATTATGTTTGTGACTTTAGGGCAGCAGGTTTCACGGAGGAAATAGGATTTTCTCCTTTTTGCATCTTCATTTTCCATTAAGTAAGGGAAATGGAAAAGAATATTTCAGTGCTAGTAAGACAGGGCAGAGGAAGAAACAAATAGACTTCTCAGTGGATCTGCTTTCCGAAATGAGCCATGAACAGGAAACAAATATTGTCTTTAAAGAAATAAAAGATCTATCAATTCAGTACATTATATCAAAATAAAATATGTAATAGGAAAATAGCTAGGTTCTGTGGTACCTGAAGTTAAACAAAACTTTGTGGAGCCTTTTTAAGAAAATAAATTAAAATTATAAATTTAAAATGAACTAAAGTGAGAATTTAAAATGATTTAAAAATCACTACAAATAACATTTTAAAAAGCTGACTCATAAAATAAAAATCACAAAAATTCAAGGAAATCATGACATTTTTATTAATTGCCATCTATACCTGTGTAATGCTTTTTTCTCCAGCACCTCTTTACATGATATTTCTTATCTATATTTCCTATAAGTGAAATGGAATGATAATTCATTTCGTCTTATACTATAGTAGATAAAATGAGTTTTAAAACATGGTAATTTAGAAAGTTTTATTTCAGCCCCCAATTTGTGGTTGGTTAGGTCATGCCAATATGCCCCTATATTGGGATGCAAAAAAGAGATGAAACAGGAGACTTTTAAAAAGACATACATAGTGTTGGTAGTACTGATTCAGATATGTGCCCTACAACATGAGGACTTCTATACATGCCATTCTTGTAAAAAATTTTAGGTGAGATCCAAGATTGCAAAGTAGATAAACACTGTGCCTGCTTCGTTATGAACACATTAAAATTACAACTAAATTATAGAACAACCAACTTGGAGAACCATTTGAAGTCTAACTGAACAGAAGTTTTATAACTAAGAACATAAAGAAGAAGAAACATCGAGACTGGTAGGAGCGGTGGCTACATGAAACGAGCTAGCCCCAACCTCCAGTGGCGGGAGAGAATCAGGAGGGATGTCTCAGCCACAGAGGTTCCCACGGGAGGAGCAAAGGATCCCAGCTCCACAGAGGCTCCCCAGCTCAGAGCACTGGTGCTGGGAAGGGGAGCCCCACAACATCTGGCTGTGAAAAACAGTGGGGACTCCAACTGTCTTTTAGGGATGGAAAGTTGTGGGAACCCAGACATGGTCTTAAAGGGCCAGCACAGACTCAGTCACTCATAGGTACTAACCCTGGGCTCTGGCAGAGAGATGGTGACTCAGGGGCATTAAAGTCATTTGGGGGTGGACTGAGGTGTGAGACTTTGGGGCGAGAGCTCGAGGACAGTCACCACTTTTCCTTGGTGGGCTCTTCCTCCTGTGGGGCTGGGCACCATCTTGCCTGTGTTGTGGCCTCCTCCCACACAGCCAAACCTGCTTGGTCTGGTAAGCTCCACTCTCTCCACCCTGCAGACTCACTGAGACCCAGCCCTATCCAACTCCCCCAGCACCAGAGGCACCTGCTGCAGTGAGCAGCCAGCCCTGCCCACGTTGCAATTTTTCTTTGAAAATTATTAGAGTCTGCAGACCCCAGGTGGATAATGGCTGGCCTCAGTGTGCTCTGAGACTTTTGTTAAGTGGTTCCAGGCACAAGCACTGGCATCAAAAAGAATCAACAGGAGCAACCAGCACAGGTGACTGCCAGAGCCCCACAGGGCACCTACTACATAAGACTACCCAGCAATACTGGGAAACATAGCATATCTACCTAATACACATGAGGGCTGGCTGGTAAATTTTGCCTCCACTGTAACATTTTTTGTTACATCAGGCATATCTAGATGTAACTGGTTCTGTGTAGTCACATGGTATCTCCTCTCCATCATTTTTGACCTTGCACACACAGATGCTTATATTTTTCACCCAGTGCATATCAAAATGAAAGTGTTCAGATGTTTGGTTCAAAGAGCTGCTGTTATTGAATGCTTAACAGTGGAAAAAGTTCCTCCAATTTTTTTGAAATTTTAAAAAAAGAAGGTGAGGACTTCTTAAAGATAATCATTACAATTGTTAAAACTTGGGTCCATCAGGAGTTCCCTGATGGTGTAGTGGCTTAAGGCTTCGGTGCTGGCGCTGTCAGTGCTGCGGCCTGGGTTCGATTCCCAGTCAGGGAGCTGCCCACATACCAAAATGCAAAAAACAAAAACAAAAAACAAAAAAACTTGGGTCCATCATTATGACCCTGGGAACAAAAGACAATCCATGGAATATCACCATGAAAGACCCAAGTTTCATCACCCGTAATATTGTAATAACTATGTATGGTGTCAGATGGGTACCAACCAGATTTATTGGCATGATGACTTCATAAGTTATATAAAAGTCTCATTACTATGTTGTGCACCTGAAACTAATATAATATCGTATGTCAAATGCAATTGAAAAAATATGTCTAAAACAAGTGAAAAAATAAAAAGGGAAATAAAAAATTTTATTTATAACTGTACATGTTATATTATTGAGTATGTTCTCAATAGAAGAGGACTTCTATTTTGAATGGATATCATTCCCTTACCTTTAAATGTTCTAAATTTGGCGAAATTATCTCAGATGCAAGCCTTTCTTCTCCTCTACACCTATATTCTTCTAGTGTCAATTACTGTAGAGTCATTCCTATAGTGATATGATCTCTGTCTTCTATCTTCATATCATGACCCTGGGATAGTCAGCACAGAATATTCTTGGAAGCCATTTTTACACTAAGACAACTGGAAATAACTTAGCTATACATGAAAGTGACTGCAAACCACAAAAATTTATTGCATTGAACCAGGATTTCTCAACCTTGACACTATTGATGTTTTGGGCCCAGTAAGTGTTTGTTAGTAAGAGGGATGGGCATTCTTTGAATTCCAGGTGTTTGGCAGCCTCTCTGGACTCTACAGGCCAGTAACATTCCCACTCCCCACCCCAATTGTGACATCCAAAACTGTCTCCAGACATTGCCAAATGTCATCTGGGGGCAAAAATCGCACCCAGTTGATAATCACTACATTATACAAATCTTACTTCATTCCAAACTCACCTAGCTAACCGAATACCAAAAAGGTCCAGTGCTACTCCAACATCACTCTGCAGGATACAACATGGCAAAGGGCAAGCTGAAGTGGAAGGAGACAAAGTCTTTACCAATTGCAGGTACTTTTTTTCCAAATTTTACTAAAAGTTTGTAATTATATGCACGCATTGTTAGGGACCTCCTAGGATTTGAGGTCCATACATGGTGGCTTATAGATTAACCTTTATTAACTTGATGATTAATTAGTTTCTGTTTGTACTTGAGACTATTAAGACAATAAGGACTTTTGATACTTTTGTTCTCTATTATTCAAGAGTTCATTGAATGTGAATGAAAGGTGCCCCAAGGGCGTTGGTTGTTTAAATTGTACTGGGTAGGAAAAAACCTAGATCAGTGACTGGTTCCTGGCTGTCCTCACTTGGTATTTCTTCCCTTTGTCTCTAGGGTAATAGAGTCAGTGAAAAACTTATGTGTAGTGCACAAATAAAATTAAGGAGCTAAGCATTAAGTTAAATATATTTCTTTCCTGCAGTGTGATGTTTTTCAAACACAGGTGACAATGAGGCCTTTTTTCATGGAATAATCTTATTTCACTGGACACTAGTATTATTTGGAAAATAGTTTTGTGAATGCTGGCATTGTGGTAAGAAGATGACATTTGTCACTAGTCAGTTTGGGATCCAAATCTGGACTTGACTCTTTGCTAGCAATGTCATTATAATAAAGTCAATTAACCTTTCCAAGCCTCTGAAATCTTATCTGTAAAACTGGGATCAAAATACTTGTCCTCAAGTATTATTTGAGGTTTAAAGACAGGACAGAAAAAGTACCTTATACAGTGCCTGACACATGGTATATGCACTGTAAAGCACAACTATTAACGTTTGAGTGTGTCCCTTTAAAAGACATTTTATTGGGTTGTGATTCTATTAGCTTTTACTTAATGTATGTCGATTGACTTTCTAGGGAGAACGAAGTCAGCCTGGATTTGTTGAGCCCCATGAAATGCTCAATAGTTCATCCTGTGAAAATCTCTCAACTCTAAAAGAAGCAAACAAGCAGCTTTTTCTAGTGGAGAATAATTTACTATGAATTAAATATAGCCTTATATGAAATAATAGTATTTTCAGTAACGTTATATGAATACCAAGTATTAGCAGTGGTTGTTGTGTCTGAGTGGGTAGGAGTTGTGACATTTTATAATATTCTTCCAGTTTTTCTGTAATGAACATATATTATTTTTGTAATGAGGAAAAAAGGTACTTTTTAAAATTTAAAATAATAAACTCCTGAGTTCTTTGATGCCAGTGTTCTGGTAATACTTATGCTCCAAGCAGGAGGAGAGTGTATCTATTTAGACAGTACAATACACAGCACAATTCGTCCAATACTTACAAATAATCATAGTCCTTAGAACTGTAAGAGATCTTAAGAATCATCTTCTCCTGAATTTCCAGTGAAATATGAAGAAATGGATCCCTGCAAGTAGTCAATGACAGAACCAGACCTCCTGTGTTTTTCATCTTTTTCATGTACAACCAACAATGCAGGTCCTAGGTGACTGGGAGAAAGGTTGATTAAAAGTAATGATGATTCATGTACTGTCAGTTCTATTATTCATATTCTAATTCCTATCAAATTATCCCAAGTCCCAACTGCCTTGTTTCTTTGCCTCTTGCAATAAACATTCAATAAAATAGACACAGACTGCCATATAATCTTCCCCTATCCCTTTTTCCCTTTGGGCATTGTCTCCCAAATTCTGAAGCTAACTCTTCTCTCTCACCCACAATGTCTTAAGCTATTTCTGGCTGCTTGAAGTCTCTATACTGGCCTTCATTCCAAACATTGCCATTTCAAAGTGCTCATAACTCCAATTTTTCCCCCTCCTTCCCTAGCTTTGATCAACTTAAACTTCAAAAGTTACTCAAATCTGTGGTCCTTTCTCTGAACCCTGTACCTGGTTCACAAGGCATCATGGGTGGTTTCTCCATACAATTATTATTTATTAAAATTATGGTATTTTCCTTTTCCCCATCTAGTATACAAGTTGGACAACTCTTGTAGCAAGTTAACCTGTAATAGGATGCTAAATAAATTGTGGCTAAGGAATGAATTAGCATCCCAAAGGTAGGTCATGGCTACTAGATGTTTAGAGAAAAATGGCATAATTAAATAATTCAAACTGAGGTATAGAAGACAGATAAAACTTCTGCCCTACCCTTACAGGGACATTTAAATGTTTGACAGGACACATAAACTAGTGGCATTTTAGACAAAGGACTCTGGAGAGAGCCTCCAAATTCATAATACACAGGCAATATTGTCCTGGTACAAAGACTGGTCTGTACCTTAAGCGCACAGCAGCGAGAAAATTCTGGTGCAGGACCCAGTGAGGCAAAACTCTAGGAAAATCCTAGAAAGACATCAGGAAGTTGGGGGAGAGAGAGAGAACTGAGAAAAGGTGATTGCAACAACTAAAGCAGAAAGTGGCATCAGGGACCTAAGATCATTGCTCTGCATAGAGATTTAGTCACCAAGCACCTCCCTGACTATATATATATGTTAAATTAAATACAGCCTCTTCCACGGTTGACATCAGAATAAATTTCATCCTCCAGTTTCACATTTCAGTAGCAGAAACTGACAACCCAGATCCCAAATTGTCCCCATTAGAAGTGAGAGAAACAGATGGGAGGGGAATAGGCAGAGTGAAGATATGTCACCCGTCCTTGCTAGAACATGACAGAAATTAATTGCTTCTTCATCTGTATTTTCACAGCAGGTTGTTTGCACCTCACTGGTGCCTATCATTTTTGCTTTTATTCCTAATTCTCTTTTTCACACGACATTTTCCCTGTCCCCATACTCACGATTATATGGTAACTTAAGCACTTGGAGGTACATTACATGACTCTGTGCTCTAGCTCTGTGCCCTTGAGTTCCCAGTACAGAGCGTTAAATGTAGAAAAGAAGGGAGAGGAAAGGAGGAAGGGAAAACTGCTGAAAGAAACCGCCCTTTTGGGAAAGCATTCCTTATGCAGTGGGCATATGCGGGGGATGGGTAATGGGATGGGCTAGAGTGGGGAGAATTAAGAGGGAAAAAAAGGAGACGGGGATGATAGACCAGCTGCAAAACCTAGTTTCAACATCACTTGCATTTTCTGTGATTATTGCTGAAAGTTTTGCAGAGTCTGGTGTTTCAATTTGTATTGAAGTAGTGAGGACCAACTTTTCAATTTATTCCACTGATAAATAATTAATCTGCCCTTGGGCTCCTTAGTAAACTGATCAGCAGCTGTATTACTACTGGACAAAATAGCTCTGTGATCGGTCTTGTCACTTACCAACTCAGGTGTCATTTTTCTTCTTTGAGAAATCATACCTTTAGATCTGGATCACATAATTTCTTCTTAATGCAGGAATAGGCTGCAGTAATTTAAAGGCATTTCTAATTCCTTACCTGGTCTCCTCAAACATGTCCTTTCATAAAGATTTATAGATTGTGTACTAAGATTTATTTCTCTTGACAGTTTTGTGAAGAATTTGGAAGCCCTGGTGGGTCATCCTAATCTCTTTCACCACAATCCAAGGATAACTGGCAGAATGTCACAGAGGAGATAGAAATTTAAAAGTTCTGTGATTTAGAAATGAATAACCTTAGATTGCATTGTAACCAATAGCCTTCCATAATGCAGAAACTACCGCCATTCCTATTTCACGTGGACAAGGGTTTAATTAGCACATGCTTGAGGATGCACTCTAAAATCTTGGATAAGGCACCCCAACTTTCTGTGACTTGGCATTTTTCATCTAAAAAGATTTAAGAAGCAGGAAGGTAGAATCTCTTCATCTACTTTATGACTCTGTAAAACTTAGGTTCCCATTCTGCTGGGGTAGCTTTTTTTGCTTGCTCGTTTTACTTATTTGTTGGTAGGCTTAATGTTTGGTTTAGAAGAATAAAACCAACACATTACTTTAAAATATAAATAAGTAAATAAATCAAAATGAAAGGAAAACAGGGTAGAATAGTATTACAATGAAACAAGACCACTGGAAGTTTAGTATATAACGATGTAGGCCAACAAATCATTCACAATTACTAAGTGTGACTACAAATTTAGCTCTGAGTTTCCTAGCAGCCAAAGTAAAAAAAAAAAAATCCCCAGGTAGTTACACAACTTTTCGTAAAATATAAATACATGTGGTTATTACATTAAAAAATGTATCTATTAATCATACATTCTTTTGTTACACTAAATCAAAAATTTACTTTTGATTATATTAATACACTGAACTTAGCCTTGGTTTTAAAAGTAAAACACAATAAAGTGTCTTTTTTTATGACATTTTTTCAGATATTACACTATAAATTGTAATGATAGCTGTTATTCTTTCTAGTCCATCTTACATGTTTTAATTATTTGTTTGTTGTCTTTTTCCCTCTGCTAGAATATAAACACAGGGCAGGTATTTTTGCCTACTTTGTGCCCTGCTTTATAAGCAGTACCAAGAATAGCACTCAACACTCTGAGGGACACAGTGATTACAGAGGGTACCAAAAAAGTGTACACACATTTTAAGAAAGGAAAATACTGTATTAAAATTGTATACTCAATGTATACCAGTAACAAAAGATGAATACAAGTCACATTTGACTTCTGCAATTACAGGAGGTGCTCAAAATGATTACCATCAGCGTCCAGACACTTCCGATTACAGCAAACTACTGCTTGAGCAATGTTGACCAAAGTGTCCACTTGTATTGCTCTGCGTGCCGTTTCAGCTTCTTCCTCAAAGTACTGTCAGTATAGCCAGTTTTCTAGGTAGAAATCAAGGGGTGTTGTGTCAGAAAAATGTGGGGTAAACTCAAACAACATCCTTGAATTTCAAATACCACTTCAAAATGGTCTTGAGCTCCTCAAAGGACAACCATGCTTCTGCCATTTCCTTTGACTGTTGTTCTGCATGGTCACATGCTGATGCTAACATTCATTTGATTAACACCACCTTTTGAGTGAACGTCATACTACGCATTGCTACCGTAATTCAATTCAACTTCAAAAAATAACACAGATAACATTCTTAAAAGATGTATACATTCTTTTGGCACCCCCAGTATTTATTAAATAAATGAAGAGAAAAATCAGTTTGTGTGTGAAAGCCTGACAGGGGTGATAACTTAGTTAAAACACCCTGCATTAAGAGTGTATAAAAACTGTAACTGGGTACTAGACCATCAACCTGATCTCGATATGTTTACCGAGGTATTTTACAATTACAAGGCAACATTCTGAATTAGAGGTAATAAACTTAGTTTCCCTTCCTAGCTATCTCAAACACTAAGATCTAGGATGACTTAAACAGCTATAAACAGTTTTGGTGTGCAATTTCACTTTAGCCAAGATGCCTTCAATTTCTACTCACAGCTTTCGTTGCTGCAATAGGAACTGAGTTCTGAGTATGACTCATTGAATTGTGAATATAAGGTGCAATATCTCTGGGTGTAAGTAAATGATGTTGACAGCTGTTTGTTACAAATACACAAAATATTTCATCAGTAGAAAGAACATACACACAGAGAAAAACTAATGTCCACATGTTTTTTTAATCAATATGGTAGCTATAAACCAAAAAAAAATTAGAAATGAAATAGAAGAAAAGATGGCCTTTTATTGCTTGCATCAGAAAGATACTTTTTAAACTTCAAATAGCCATAAGAGTGAAGATTTTCTTACTCTGCACTACTATTCTTAAACATTCTGTCTGTGAGTTCGTTCTTTCATTATCTGAGAATTCTACACCTTTTCCTACCAGACTATAAAGCCACTTGACCTTGAAGTCTTTTTATCCATTCATCCATTTATTTATTTATTCCTCAATTATCATTAATTGAACAATCATGTGACAGTGACTATTTTATGAGTGGAGAAAAAATAATAAACAATATACAATCCTTAACATCTAGAAAATTAAAGTGACAGCTATGGCACCAATGACACCAAAGTATGATTCTTAAGGAGGCAATGGTCCCCAGAATTAATGACCAACTGATACATATATACAAAATGTAAGCAAGTAGATGGGAGGACATGGGCTGTGGGCCTTGTAGAAAATAGAGGAAACATAGTTTCTGCCCCTTCGATAGCTTATAATCTATAGAAGACAGTGCAATAAAAGTATGACAGGAAATATACCAAATGTAAATGATGGTTAATCTTCAAGATAACTACTGATGCAGGCTGTCTCTTGGCTTATGTGTTCCTCTGACTAAATAATACACCAGACAAGAATGTGATTGCTAACATTTATAGCAAAGGAACTGTAACAGAATGTTAGGAACTGTATTCATTGCAAATACAGAAATTTTCAAATACATTATTTTTTATAATTTTCTACACAATGTATTATTATGTAGTAATAAAATTTATTGTTGCCATTCAAAATTATTGTTTTAAAACAGGCAGACTCTGAAGTCAGGATTCCTAGATTTGCACTTAAGCTCTATCATTTACTTAAGTATATTGCGTAACCTATTTGAGCAGCTATTTTCTCATTTTTCATCTGAGCATGTAAAATGCGTAGAATAGTGTTACAGGATCAAATGAGATAACCCATGCTTATTAGCTTCCTATTGCTGCTGTAAAAAAAAAATTACAAACAGTGGCTTAAAACTATATAAATTTATTATTTTACAGTTCCGAGGTCAGTCATCTGAAGTAAACTTCACTGGGCTAAAATAAAGGTATGAATGGGGTTGCATTCCTTATGGAGGTTCTAGAGGAGAATTTGCTCACTTAATGTTTCCAGTTTCTAGAAGCCACTGTCATTCCTTGGCTCCTGGTCCTGTCCTTTATCTTTGAAGCTAGCAGTGTAGCATTATTCTCTGCACTTTGATCTCTTCTTTCATCCTTGTATCTTTTATCTCTTATTCTACTTCCTCTCTTTTTTCCTAAAATAATTATTTTTAATTATAGTTGATATACGAAACTATATTAATTTCAGGAATACAATATAGGATTTCAACCTTTACTTACCTTATGAAGTGATTACCATAATAAGTCTAGTAATTTTTCTGTCACCGTACAGTTATATGATTGAGTGTATTTCCTATGCTGTACATTCCATTTCCATGATTTATTTCATAACTGTAAGTTTGCACTTCTTAATTCCCTTCCCCTTTTCTTCCCATCTCCCCACCCTCCTCCCCTCTGTAACCACCAGTTTGTACCTTGTATCTACGAGTTTGTTTTTGTTTCATTTTGTCTGTTCATTTGTTTTACTTTTTATATTCCACTAGTAAGTGAACATAAACAGTATTTCTCCTTTTCTCCCTGACTTACTTTACTTAACATGATACTCTCTAGTTCCATCCACGTTGTTGCAAATGGTAAGGTTTCATTTTTTATGGCTGAGTAATTTTCCAGTGTCTGTGTGTGTATGTGTGTGTGTGTGTGTGTGTGTGTGTGTGAGAGAGAGAGAGAGAGAGAGAGAGAGAGAGACATCCTCTATATCCATTCATCAATTGATGGACACCTAGGTTGCTTCTCTATCTTGGCCATTGTAAACAATGCTGTGATGAACATAGGGGTACATATATCTGTTCCAATTATTGTTTTTGTTTTTCTTCAAATGAATACCCATAAGTGGAATTGCTAGGTCCTAAGTAGTTCTATTTTTAATTTTTTGAGGAATCTTCATACTGTTTTCCATAGTGGCTGCACTAGTTTTCAATCCTACCAATAGTGCCTGAGGATTTCCTTTTCTCCACATTCTTGCCACATTTATTTGTTGTTCTTCTGATGACAGCCATTTTGACAGGTGTCACATATTTCAATGTGGCTTTGATTTGCATTTTTCTGATAATAAGGAGCAACTTTTCATGTGTCTGTTGGCCACTTGTATATCCTCTTTATAGAAATGCTATTCATGTCCTCTGCCCATTTTTAAATTAGATTGTGTTTTTGATGTTGGGTTATATGAGTTATTTTGTATATCAACCTCTTATTGAATATATCATTTGCAAATATCTTCTGCCATTAGTAGGTTGACTTTTTGTCTTTTTGATGGTTTCCTTCCCTGTTCAAAAATTTTTTAGTTTAAAGTACCCATTTGTTTCTTTTTGCTTTGGTTGTTTTGCCCAAAAAGACATATCCCAAAAATATTGCTAAGACCAATGCCAAGGAATTTATTGATTATGTTTTCTTCTAGGAGTTTTATGGTTTTGGACCTTATATTTAAGTCTTTAATCTATTTTGAATTTATGTATATGGTATAAGAAAGTGGTCTAGTTTCAATTTTTGCATGTATCTGTCCAATTTCCCCAACATGACTTATTGAATAAACTGCCTTTTTCCCATTGTATATTCTTGCTTCCTTTCTCATAGATTAATTGGTCATCTAAACTTGGATTTATTTCTAGACTCTCTATTCTGTTCCATTAATCT
This sequence comes from Lyroderma lyra, assembly GCA_004026885.1. Lineage (NCBI taxonomy): Eukaryota > Metazoa > Chordata > Mammalia > Chiroptera > Megadermatidae > Lyroderma > Lyroderma lyra. The sequence goes on along the minus strand of PVJL010000241.1, from coordinate 433,057 downwards.
ATGTGTTTGTTTTTGTGCTAGTGCCATACTGTTTTGATTACTATAGCTTTGCAGTATAGTTAAAATAAAAAAGTGTGAAACTTCTAAATTTGTTTTTCTGTCTCAAAATTACTTTGACTATTTGAGGTCTTTTGTGGTTTCATTTACATTTTATAATTTTATAATTAGTTATTCTATTCTGTGAAAAATGCCTTTGATATTTTGGTAGGGATTGCATTGAATCTGTAGATTACTTTGAGTAATATGGATATTTTAATATTAATTCTGCCAATGTGAACATGGTATATCATCTTCTATTTATTTGTGTGTTCTTCAATTTTTTTTTCATCAATGTTTTATAGTTTTCAGATATAGGTATTTTAACTCCTTGGTAAAATTCATTTCTGGGTACTTTATTCTTTTTGATGCAGTTGTAAATGGGATTGTTTTCTGAATTTCTCTTTTTGATAGTTTATTTTTAGCATATAAAAATGCAAACGATTTCTGAATATTAATTTTGTATCCTGCAACTTTACTGAATTCATTTTTTTTTTTTTTTTTTTTTTGTATGTGGGTAGCTCCCTGACTGGGAATCGAACCCAGGCCATAGCACTGACAGCGCCAGAGCTGAAGCCTTAAGCCACTACACCATCAGGGAACTCCCCTGAATTCATTTATTAATTCTAATAATTTGGGGGGCTTTAGAGCTTTCTATAGATAGCATCATGTCATTTGCAATTAGGGGCAATATTACTTCTTCTTTTTCAATTTTGATACCGCTATTGCCTCTCTTTATGAGGATATTGTGGATTACATCGAGCCCATCCATATATTCTGGGATACCATTGCTGTCTCAGTATCTCTTTTTCCATGTGAGGGGACATATTTACATATTCATAATATCCAGAGACATGGATATTACTTTTGGGGGCGGGTCAGATTATTATGACTACCACCCCATGTATTTCTTTTTAATTAGCTAGTATTGTGATTTCTTATGAACATTCACATTGTCTGCTAAGTGTCTCCAAATTGACATAAATCAGTTAAGTGGTCATGTTACATCATGCAGGAACTTAAATAAAACTAAGTTTTGACCAATTCAGCCTCTCATTCTTCCCCCAAACTGCTACAGCTTGTCATCCTTTGACTTACTGCTGAGATCCATGGACCCTTAGTTTATATCAGCTATATTTGTCAACAAGTAAAAGAGCTAACTGACTACTACATTATGGCTTCAAAGCAATTGTATGTGATTTTAATACTCTTTTGTGCTCACATGTTTATTTCTTAATGAACTCTTCTCTGAGCTTATTTAGTTTAGGCAGTTGTGATGCTGTAAAAGCAAATAAACTGATGTTTTGCGAAATCTGTGTTTTATGTATTTTTCAACAAGGCTTCTCAGGTGATTTGAAAAGTCAATAATAAAATGAAAACTCATCTCTAGGATAGACAGGTATCACAGTCAATGAGCGGCATGTTTTGGTCAGTTATCAAAAGCACGTTAATTCAGAGAAAGCCTGTTCAAGTAAGACACACACACACACACACACACACACACACACCATATGGTTTGTCCTCCCTTGATTTTTTGACTGTTAAGTATAAACTACCAATTCTCTTGTGTCCCCCATAGAGTAACTAGCACTGTGTTGTACACTTAATAAATGCTTGCAAATGACAAAATGAACTATTTGCTTTGGTTAAAGAGGACTTCAGCACTGAAATGAGCCCCTATGTTTGTGTGTACGTTTTAGTGGTTCATTTTCTTGTCACACTTCCCCTGGTTATGAATGCTGTGGCAGCACCAACAGTGTAAAGGTAGGATTTTATTGGAGAACATTTGGAGGATTAGAAAAATCTCCAGAGCTTGGGAAGCATCATATTTTGTGTTTAGAATTCTATTTCATTCTGTCTAAAAACCGGAATAAGCAGAAAAGAAAGATGGTAAGATCCATAGGGTTCCATATGTGAAGCCAGCCCTCCAAGTGAGTGGAAAGAAGGAGCATAATCATTAGATAATTTCTCATTCAGCTGTGTTAATTCTCCTTAGGCTGCAACTTTGCATATAAGCTCTTAACCCTGCAAATATACTATTGAATACATGATGTATTTAATTATTTTTAAGAGTTATCCTCTTCCTGGTTTTAACTAAAATAAACAAAAACAACAACAAAATACCTTAGGATGATTTGTCCATTCAGAACAAAAGAATTCAAACAGAATTCAGTGGGATGCTATTTATATAACTGGTGCCTTTATATCTTCTTTCCTATAGTGAGCCGGTGATGAGGGAACTTTATTATTATTTTTTTGGTGTGGAAATGACTCACTAGTACAAAGGAAGAATAAAGCACCATATAGTGTCCCAGAGAAGGTAATTTATCAAACATATATTAGGGTACCATGAAGACAAAACCTTTTTTTCCATCAGAGTTCAATCTTTTGAACATCATTAGACTAGGCTTTTTAAAAATAGGGAGAGAGAGACTGAAGTCAGAAGATAGCAGTTCTGACTGTCACTGTCTCATCCCTCCACCTCGATCCAATTTACACTTTTATAATATGATTGGCTTTTTTTTTAAACCATGCTTGTTAATTATATCCAGCTGTAGGCAAATTGCTCTTCTAAACTGGTAACACTGTGTTCTCAAGCTACTCACATTTTTTTTTCTTCCTTGGATAAAATCTTTAGAGCATAAATTTCTTGACTAGTGTTTCTGAATCTGAACTCATCCTTGGTATGGATATTTTAAAGGGTTCAAGGGACTCACAAAATAACTCTGGTTTTAAGTACAGTACATTTCTTTCCATTTGATACAAATTACCTAAGAACATACAGAAAGGAGAATTTCCTCAGAGAGGCACATGGCCATCACTATTTCATTTCCTGCTGGATGCCTGGGTGTCAAGATCTAAGTAGGAACTGGCCAGGTCCCAGCACTACTCCAGGGAGCAATTGGGCTTTGCCCTGCCCTAGAAGATTCACTCATGCAGAACACAACTTTCAAAACCATCAGAGGCACCTTTTTTTTTTTTTTCCCTTTCTTTTCTTTCCTGGAAATCCTGGTTCTGTTCAAGGACTATACTGTCAGAAAAATTCCCTGTCCCTCTCTTTTTGAGGACTCTGCTGACAACATGCATACCCATGCAAGACCATTACCGCAAGGAAGTGCTTTTACTTTTTCTGCTTCTTCTCCTTCCCCTTCCTTCTCATTTCAAAGAGAAAATAGAAGCTCATTTCCATTCACCAGCCCAAGAGGCTCTGTCTGATGGATCGGCATTGAGGATTTTGACACCTCACTCAAATGAAATATTTTAGAGATGAAAATTCGGTTCAGAGGTATTGGACGGTGGGGAAAAATGAGATTCGGATTCAGAATATGCAGGTCAGAATGGCAGCTCTGGTATTATAACCAGGGCTAAAACCTTGGCCAAATGTTTTAATCCCTCTAAGTTTTTGTTTTTCTCATCAGTTAAGTGGAATTAATAATATAATACCACCTGACCTGTCTACTTCACAAGGTTGGAGTGAAGATAGATTGAGATCATGTGGATAAACAGGCATTACAAACTGAAAAGCATAATATAAGCAATTAGTTTTTATTAACAAGCTGATGTTATGTAATTGCTTATATATACATGCTGTGGGTACACTCAGGGTCTGTGACTGGTAAATAGAACCTTGCCTCTTCTGGGTATAGCTTTGTACATAATGTTTCAGTGGAACGAGAGAAGGAAAAAAACAATTGTTATCGCCTGGAACCACAGTCCTGAGAAATACTTCTGTTAGAGTTCTATGGTTTAAAACTTTAAGAAAGAATGTGTTCTTTCCCCATTTCCAACTTATTCACAGTGTACAATACCATATTGGTAACCATGGAAAAGTCCTATAGTAAAGAAGCCCGCTATAGTTAAGGAAACTGTTTTGTTTCAATCTAGATTTCTTCAAGTTTATTTGATCTGGAGGCTCTATTTTTCAATTAGGCATACTAATTTTGAAAGAGCGGGATTCTACGAAACTATTTTGCCAAATGCAGATCTAAAGTCATGATTGGAGTTACTATGTAACTCCAAATCTGCAATCAGAATACAAATATGTCCCTCTTTAAAAAGGTATCCTATAATCATATACCAAAAACAGTAGGAAAATAGAGAAAGGCAGTTATAAAATTTTATTATTCTACATTTATTATTAATTGTACCAATATTATGGTTTGTGTTCTAAGTCTTTTCTTTTCCTTAGCTGTAATTACAGTACATTTTGACTTTTGACTTGAATTTATTTTTCTAGTTAAATATGTATAACATAAATATCATTTTAACCACTTTTATGTATACAGTTCAGTGGCATTAAGTACATTCACATTGTTATGGAAGTCTCACCACCATCCTTCTCCATCTTCCCAAGCTGAAACTCTGTACTGTCTTCTGATTATTTTTACCCTATATTTTTTCATGAGCATTTTTCCACCTTGCAGCTTACTTATTTCTAATAACCTTCACTTCTAGTGGTTGTGAAATATTCTATCCAGGTAATGCTCATGATTCTGCCTGTTACTGGACATTTATATTATTTCCTCTTTTTGTAAATGGTATTATAAATATCTTTGTGTATATAACACTTTCAATATTTTGGATTATTTCCTTAGGATAGCTAAAGAATATGAACATTTTAGTGACTTTCCAAAAGTGCATATTAATAGCTTCTTGTTATAGCAAAGTTATATTTCTATTGATTGATTGATACATTCATTTATTCTTTCAAATAAGCAAAAGACCTAGTAAGTTCCTAATATTTGCCAGGTAACATGTGAAAGATTCACATATTCAAATGATTTCAATCTACTCTGGTTAGCATTAGTGACTGTGGCCAGCATTGACAACTAAGGACAGCAGGACTGATTTTCTTGTCCAAAAATGTTATTGCATTTCTTTGATTTTAATTATAAGACACCCTTGCTGATTGCTTTAATTTCCTTGCCCTTCTTTCTTTCCCCTCCCCCATTTCTCTAGGTGCTATAGGACAAATTACTAATATGTAACCTTGCTTCCTCATTTGTCAAATGGGAGTAATAATTGTATTGTATATCTTAAGTCTTAGACACTGTGTATCTTAAGTCAGTGCCTAACACATTGTAAGCACTCTATAAACATTACTTGTCACTGTTATTACTTCTAGGATATGGAAAGTGAAATGAATCATCTATCAGTTGACCCAAGGAATGGGCACCATAAGAACTGTGTGCACTTTGCCCCTAGCACTGTATGTCAATTTTTAAATCAGCTTTTTGTGTTTAAACAAACAAACGTATCAAGTCATGAACTTCCTTCTTTTTTTTCAAGAAGAGAACAGATTAATTAGTAGTATACGGATGGTGGGTTTTTATTTGTTTTTCCTGAGGCATACTGCTAAATTTTACAAAGTTATGCTAGGTCCTTCAAAAGAGAAATACATGTCCTTCACTTTCTTTGTTAACTAGGATTTATGGATGTTCTTCAACCAAAAAAAAAAAAAAAAAAAAAAAAAAAAAAAAAAAAAAAAAAAAAGGAAAGAAATATGCTAGTTCTATAATAGACCAAACATATTAAAAGAAATATATATTCCAATTCTATTATAAGCCTGGTCATTAATAGCATATATTTAATTTGAATACAGGAATATGTGTCTTGGTAAATTATGTTTTGTATTGAGTTTCACATTGTGCTTTACAAAGGCTAAAGGTAAGTGTGAGTAACTGACAGATGTCAATCAATAGATTCTATTGTTTTAGGAACTGTATATATGACATTAAAATTCTGACTAAAATGTTTATTCAATTGTGACCACCTCTAGTTTATTTGATATTTTACCACAATGAAGAAAGTATGTACTTTTCAAAAGAAGCAAGTTAAATGAGGCATATGGTGAAACCACTTCAAGCTGCTGAAGAAGTAGCAAACTAAAATACTTCACTGTCGTAATAGCCGTATAGCATTATTTTCTCCCAGATGAAATAAGGTGTTGCTGCTTTCATTGTCGGTCTAAAGTCCTTTTGTTAAATACTTACGTCTTAAACAGCTATTAGATAACCAAAAACCAACCCAAACCAACCCCTTTCTGCTCCAGCAGACGCGTGAAAGGAAGGGTGCACGCGCCCCGAGGCAGTCCTCAGGTTCTCCCCGAGGAGAGACAGGCCGGGAGGTTTCAGAGCACGCACGGTCGGCGAAGTAGAGAGTAAACCCAAATATTCAGCAAATGACAAATAAACCAGAAGGGAGGCATGCCAGCTGTTCTCATTGGAAAGTTACCGGACGTTTGTTTGGGTTCACGTTTGATTTTTGTATGACTGAGGAACAGTAAGTTTCCCATGGGGGAAGGGCGGCTTAGCCGCACGGCAGGAACAGGCAGCAGTGAGTCACGAATGCAGGTGCGCGTTTCCTGAGGGCGCTTCCACAGTCGCCCTTGTCCCCACCGGTACCGGGACCTCCACGAGGGGGACGTGCCCCCCGGACGGCCGTGCTCTTGCCGTTCTGGTCCCGCCACGCTGCTTACCCAACTCTCGCATCTCCAGAGCCGGTTTCTGCAACAGACCCGGGAGCCGCGCGGGGTTGCTTTTCCCGCCCGCGCTCCCCCCTCGCGGCGGCGGGCGGCAGGGCCCGGGCAGCGAACAAAGGCGGCGCGGGGCGCGCGTCCCTCCGGCAGGAGGCGGCGGCGGCGCGGAGCCCGAGCCCGCATTCCTCAGAAGCGCCCGGAGCCCGCGGGGCGACGTCACCCCCGGCTCCGCCCCCGTCCCTCCCCGAGCAAAGTAACTCTTGACGAACAGGAGCAGCCTCCGCCGAGCCATGGCGAGCTGCCGCCGCGGCCGGCCGGCGACGCGGGCGACGCGGGCGCCCCAGACGTAGTCGGGCGAACACTTGGAAGCAGAAAGTGCCGGCGGGCGGCGGCGGGCTTCCCGCTCTCACCCCGCCAGCGCCGGCCGGCACGACGGCCGTGCATTTTGCTGCGATCCGCGCGGCAGCTCTTTGCAAAGCTGCCTGAAACTTCTCCCAAAGTCGCCATGGACACGGCGGCGGCGGCGCTGCCTGCGTTGGTGGCCCTCTTGCTCCTCTCCCCGTGGCCTCTCCTGGGGTCGGCCCAGGGCCAGTTCTCGTCAGGTGAGTGGCCCCGACGACTGCCTCCGGGCTCGCGAGGGGTGCAGCGGCTCCTCGCTGGGGCCGGCGACGAGGATTGGGGGACGCTTTCGCACCCCTGGGGTGCCGGGGGGCGGGGGAGGCACAAGGCAGAGGGCGAGATGTCCCCGGAGTTTGTGCCAGGTGGGACTCGGGGCCCCGGGCTGGGCGTCCGTGGGCGCAGGTAACTTTTGTCTTCGCGACCCATTGTTCCTGGGTGAGGCTCGCTCCGAGCGCCGGCCGGCCGCGCTGGGCGGGAGTGGGACACTGCTTTTCTCGGCGTCCAGCGCAGGCAGCACGGCTTTGGGGGGAGAGAGAGGGCAAAAGTAGTTACGAATCCGGGGACGGCTACTCTGCTGCTCGTGGTTCGGGCGTGTTGCTCTCTGCCACTAGAGTGTTCAAAAAAAGAAAAAAAAAAGTCCCCCCCGCGGGAAGCCATAGTCAGAAACGTGCGGACTCCGAGGGACGGCCCTCGGCGCGCTTTGCCAGGTGCTTTCTGTCCCGGGAATAACCTCCCGGGACTATTGTCTAACTACTTCCCCGTCCCTCCCCCAGTCCGCTTCTTCCCCCCCGGCGTTGGGCTGCTTCTGGCTTTGCCCTGCGGGTTAGGGCACTGCGTGGGGTCGCTTCCGTGTCAGCGTTTCATGTTTGGAAATAGGATTCTAAGGATCCACACCGAGCAGTCCTGGGCAGCGAGGGCTGGGAGCCGGAGTCGGGGAGCCTGACCACCGGCATATGGTAGCCCTTCCTTCGGGCTGAGCGACCACGAAGCTGGGCCAGCTTCTCCCGGAGCCGACCTTGGTGATGGGGCAGACCACTGCTGTCCTCCAGGGGAACCCAAAAGGAGGGGTGTGGGCCGGTCTCGCCTGTTAACCGTTTGGGTTCTAGGGAAAGGCCCTTAGGAAGTCCGTGAAACCCCGTCTCCCGCTCCCGTCCCGTGTTCCCTTCCAGTTTTGTTATCCTTCCCCGTTGGTTGCTTCTTTCATTCTCCTCTGGAGGCTCTGAAGTTTCACCAGGTGGACGCTGGGGAGCGGGCTCCCCGGCGCTTGGCTGCCTCTCGCCGATCCTGACAACTTTTCTAGCCAATTCACCCAGCTCGGCATGGCTGGCGAGCGCCGGTTGGCAGTGCAGATGGAGACACAGAGGTGGCCGAGAGGTGCTGGAGAAGACGGGGAAGTGACAGCCGCGCCCCTGGCTGAGGCCGCAGGACGCAGGGGAACGAACTTACTTTGCACATGTCAGTTTCTCTCCTGGTTTTGGCTGCCCGGTTTCCAGGAAATAAACTCAAATTGTTGTGATCTGGAGTAATGTTTCTTTCCCTTCCGTCCCCGCTCCCCTCTTTAGAACTCTGTAAAAGGAGTTAGACGACAGATTCAGGTGTCAGCTTGTGTTGTGCACTCAGGTAGATTACGAAATGCAGCGTTGGTAGAGGAAAAGCTATGTATATCGGCGATGTATGCAAAGCTCCATGAAGTGAATAATACGATGGTTTAATTCTTTCCGGAGTGAGCATTACTGCATACGTGCATCTCTGACACACAGTGCCCATTAGCAGTGGGACCGTGCTTGATGTAAGTCATTATATGCAAGCAAGTTGGAGTGGGTATTGATTTCTGCAGTGTTTATCACTGCACGGAGAGTCTACGCTTGTGAAAGCATGCAGTTTGTTAATTGCAAGTTTGAATTCTACCAGTTGCGTGATTAAACTTACATGAGTTGCAACTATTAATGTCTCAACAGCTGATGGATATATTTTCAGCATTAGAGGAACTTTCTTTTCAAATGTTATTTACCCCTTAATGAGCAAGTAAATATTAAATTCCCTCCAGCAAAATGTGCAGATGAGCTTTTCTGATCCCTGGAGTTCAGATATCTCTAATGAACAACTGTGTTCTTAGACATCCAGTTCTAAGTAATTTAACTAAATGTGAATATGCCTGGCTTTTCTTTAGTAACAAAGCACAACATTTCACTTTACCTAATATTTAAGTAAAAGAATGTGCAATCCTAATATGCAGGTGTCCCAGGACTTTATCTCACAATTTTGCCGTTCAGGATTTACGTATATGCCCAGAGATGAATGGCTTTTATTCCCATAGTTTAAATTCAGATTGTGTATCTGCCTTTCTCCATAAATTAAAAGTTTGATTTGTAAAAATGTCCATTTTTTGGCTATCCTAACTCATTCGGTTAGGATAACCAAAAAAAAAAAAAGTCTGATGATGATGGTAGACTTTTTCATCATCAGACTTTTTTGGCAGTCAGATTTGTTGAAAAAACAAAGATTCAGGGATTGGAGGTGGAGTCTTTGTTACTATTTTCTTTCCCCACCTTACATTCTCCTTTAAATGATGAACTCTTTTGAAACAAAAAATCTAAATAAAAGCATTTTAAAGTCCAAAACAAATTATTGTTCATAATTTTAAAATAACCTGTTAAATATGGTTTTTAAAATCATACCCATTTCGGCAAATTTACCAGTTTTAGATATTATCATGTGGTTCCTAGTGTAGTAGGCTTCAAAAAGAAATTTTGAAAGGCTGAGGGTTGTTGGATCTTTGCTATAAGTACTTCTCTGGTCTGCTTTGTTTAAACTGCAAATTTTAGAATAGTTTCATCATTGTGACTTCTGTCTTAGCTTTTGGAGTTAAAGCATAAAAATGCTGCATGGGGAGCCTCTTTCAAACCAGACTTCCTATAAATATCACTTTATATTCTTTCAGTTTAATTTCTCACTTAAAATCACATCAATGTCGTATGTTATATCTGGGGAAACTGAGGCATAAAGGCACAAAGAGACTCCAGAGTTTATTTACTGGGTTGTGTAGCTGTCATCACTTGATATGATGTAAGAAAGTTTTCTGTACTAGGACTCAGATGACTGACAAAGTCAGTCACAGATGAGGTTACTTGGAAACTCAACTTTCTCATCTGTAAAATGGGGATAACACCCATCCTGACCTTTCCACTTGGTTTTGATGAGGATCTTATACAATAATTTATGTGAACTAGCATTATAAATTGTAAAGCATTATGCAGCTGTCTGGGGTGCAATCATCATATATTTAAGGTAGCTAAGTTTCTTGACTTGAGTCTTTACTTGATCCTGCATGCTCTCCTAGTGAGTATAGGCTGTTTAGGATTGTGTGTGTGTGTCATTTAATCATTATTAAACATAAACACCCTATGTTGGCCAGACCATAATTTTATCAGGAAAATGAGGAAAATTATTCTTAATTTTTTTTTTACTTACCTTGTATAAATCTTTACTTGAGAGTTCCCTGGTGGTGTGGTGGCTAAGGCTTTGGCGCTGTCAATGCTGTGGCCTGGGTTCGATTCCCAGCCAGGGAACTACCCACATAACAAAAGAAAACAAAAAACAAAAAACTTCTTTACTTGAAGGAAAACCTGTGCAAGAGTCACTATTAACATTCCTTCTATAGTATTCTAATTACAGAAGAAATATATTTTAAGACAGTTTCTTTAGCTGTTAGTTCAACTGTTGGTTGTTCAACTTTTTCGTCTCAGTGTGGAGAAAAATAAGCAACTTTTTGGATGCATTCTTATCAGTGACCTAGAGAGGGACTATTGTCTCTCTAGTATGATGAGAGCCTGGAAATGCAGCTCCAGATCCTGCCTTGAATATAGTCCTGGCACGGCACATTTAGCGTGCACTCACTTGATTCCTTAAGACCTTGAAACTAATGCGTTTAAGCAGTGCCGCTTTCCTAGTGTCTGATTCTTCCATGTCCCTGTGTGCAAAGTTACAGATTTCTCTTACACTTATCTCCTACTACGACATTACATCAGAGACAGCTTGTTTTAAGGTTTGCCTTTTAGTTTTCTGGTTTTGATTGGCCAGAATTCCCGAGTCCTTCAATTCATTAAAACCAGGTCCTAACCAGTAGTCATGTAATGTAACCGGATAGTCCCGGGACTGGTTTTTCTCTCATGAGTGTCCTTATTATCTGACTCGGTTGATTTTCCTAGATTGCAAATGTCGTTTTGTGTCTGGCCTACCCAGATGGGAAGAGGCAGATCTGGCTGCTCCTGGGCTTTGGCATGTGTGCTGCTGACAGCTCTTTGTGTTCATAAATGTGAATTTGCAAAATAAATCAAGCCCTCTGCCACTCCCCACTCTCCCACACTTGTTCTCGTTTCTCTAGCAGCAACAAAGCCCCACATGCACGTACACAAAATCACTGTCTTTTTGTTTTCACCAAGTATCTTTTAGTGCTGGACATGTTCTTATAAACTGCAAACGTGACTCAACTGCTACCCAGAGAAAACACCAATTCTCCCACCAAATCTCACATTTTTAGCAATGATGGTTTACTACATGTTCTTATGGCCTTAAAACAATGTAATTCATGTAGTCTGGTCCTATGTAGAGACCATGTTGTTGCCTTCTAATACTCTGAAGTACAATCTTCTAGTTCTGCTCAAGGTGCTGTATTAAAAAACAGCATAAATCATGCTAAATATGGATCTGCTTCTCAGAGGCTTGGAAAATGCTGTCCTCATCTGTCCTATGCTCTTCCCACTTCCCCTCCTTGCTCTTCATGTGGGGCAGGAAGAAGATTTCTGGAAGATTGAGAGCAGGAAACATCAAGAGAGTTTACAGATTGTTCTTAAAGAAAAAACAAAGAACACTTAGGAGTGTGTGTGTGCATGCATGTGTGTGTGTGTTTGATCTTGAATCTGGAGGGGAAAAAAAGCCCTATTTTTGACATGTTTATTGGAATCATCCTTTGACTTTGTCTAAACACATTCATTTCTAAAACCTTCCCTCTGTGTATTCCTCTCAGACTGTACTCTTTGATCATATGTATCTGGTTTGGGTTCCTTTATCAAGTGGTGTTTCTCTTTGCCTAAAAATATTATAATTGCTTTTGAACATGACTGGTTTTTCTATCCAAACTTGTGCTGTTTACTGTAGTTACTGAATAATGGTATTTTTCGAGTCATGATGTGTCTTAAACTGGTATTTGATGACAAAAGTAAGTAAGTAAGTAATTTTTATTTCAGTTGAAGCCAGAAGCAAACTTGCAAATCGATGACATAATCTTGTAATGTCACAGAATATTTTTTGTGCTTATATATCTCTGAATTGAAGAGAAACTTTAGGTTCCTTTTCATAAATGGGGATAGAAATTTTGAGTACTATATTGCCTGATAGTTTGAAATAGAAAATTTGAATACAATATTGCCTGATATTTTGAATAAGTGAGATAAGTTATATACAGCTTGGCTTTGGAAAAAAAATTATGTTTGAACATTTGATATCAATGTGAGCTCTGGGGGTAGATAGTTTACAAACTTCAGACTCCATCTTAGTGGAAATGGGTTTTACAAAAAATGTTCTTAAAGAAACATAGTTACACGTAAAAGGTTTTATTAGTTCCAAGGAGATTCTGTTGTGAGAGATAAGTTGACTTTCCTGTAGTATTCTTACGGTAGTTCTTAGGATTTGTAGTCAATATTCTAGTAATATAACTGAACTTACATTATTCAAAAAAATTTCAGTTTCGTGAGGTTTGTCAGATGGTTGAGGTTTTGGGAAAACCTCGGGTCTGGGATGTAAGGATCTAATTGATCCGATTGTGGAGTATTGCCAGTTCCCCACTTAACTCTGGCTGAATTTTTGACATTCTCCTCTGTGTGTTGATAATCCATAAAAATTACAAGTGGATTATTTTGTCACTTACAGTGGTTTTTGGAGCAAATTAACTAGTCCTTAATGAAATAATCCATGTTTCCACTGTTAAGATTGTAGAGCGCTATTAAAAAAAAATGATGAACAGTGTAGTGCTAGCTGACTCCTTCTGCAGGTTTCACTCTAGAAATTGTTTTATCAAGAGGAACTCAGAATAAAGCCAAATAAAATAGTTGAGTTTATCATTTGTATTAATTTCATTTGGAAAGCTGAAAGATGTAAATATGTACACACACACACACACACACACACACACATGCACACACATACTAGAACTTCATTGCCCAAAGGTTCAGGTTACAAGGAAGCTAAGAACATCTAGAGATGGAGTTAAACCCCTGTACCTTATATTCTTGATAAGAATATTGAAAATAGATATTTTCTCTATTTTATAGATGAAGGAACTGGAATGAAAAATTAATTATATTGTATACAACATATCGTACTATACTGTACTTTTAATGAGAACAGAATAAATCTTCCAGATTGGTGCCTATTTATAAAAACCCATCCCAAAGCAGCCTGCTACTTAACCAGCTGATTGCAGGCTGATTCTCCAAACTCTGTCCTGCTTGTCCAGGGTAGCAGCTGCCCAGCTACAGAAATACCTTCTAAACCTTGTTGGGCAATGGGGTTGCTTAGCAGCTGTGAAAGTGGCAGACTGGTCACAGCTTCTTGATGTGAGATGTAATTCACCTGAGGTCAGTCAGCAAGTTTAAGGGTAGAGAGAGGAAGTTTTTCTAGGGTCCTCACTGCCCATGTAGGGGTTGATGCTGATTACCTCATGGTCACTGAACCCCTCAATTGCAAGTTACCCTGGAATTTTGCTCCTTGAATTGTGGTCCATGGATCAACAGCATCCGCATCACTTGGAAACCTGTGATGATCTTGTGATTACCTATCAGAGCCCACCTCTCAGGACTACTGATTCAGAATCTGCTTTTTAATAAAATCTCCACATGATTTGCTTGAACATTTGATTTTGAGAAAAATTGTTCTAGGACAAAAACAAAAACAAAAAATACTCAGTTTGAAAGTGATTGCCACATGCGCTTTACTGTAGAATTGTAAGTATTGTGAAGGGATTAATTACAACATGAAACAAATTTCTCTGGAATTATATTTCTGATAAGTGTTTACTTAATTATAATTTAACACCCCACACACATCAAAATAATACCATACAGGATTTCTTTCTTTTTAAAAGGATACTCAGACAATTTTGAAAAATATAGTAATTTCATAAGAAAATAAAAACAAAGCTAAATATTTTGGTTATGAATAGTGTTATATAAGAATACTTAAATGTAAACATATTATTCAAGGGACCAAACACGATCCACACCATTCATTTTTACTTAGCATATTGATATGTTGACATAGGAAACACTATTTCCTCTGACATTACTAGTAGCAGCAGTTTCTTGTTTTGTATTTCAATTTTTCTTCTAAGGGTAACAATGATTTTTATAATAAGGAGCTCATTTATAGGATAGTCAAATATAGTGAATGAGAGTTAGACTACATTAAATGTCACTGGTGCTCTTTTTACTATTTTTGGTACTCATATTTAAGAACAGAAATTCTTGTCAGTTTTCTCGAGAGAAACATTATGATGTAAGAGTGTACACTATTCATGTCAAAACACAATTTTACTTGCGTTTTATAGCTTCTTTTAGCATTCTTTTAGAAAATGAATTTTCCCAGAAGACCTAATTGTGTTCTTATTAATGAGCCTGTAAGTGTGTTTTGTTATCCATTTACTATTCTGAATGTGTCTACTTTTGCTGGCTGTTTCAACAGTGAAGTCTCTGATTAAATCATGGCTGCTGTATTTGTTTTTGCCATTAACAAGTGATTCGGAAAATACTGGCATAATGATACAATTATGGCTGAGTCTAATAAAAAACAAGTATAGATTAATATTAATGCATAAGAGTTGGTTGTATTGTGTTATTGGGAGCTGGAGTTTGGGGTAATCGTACACAGCAGAATTCTCTACATGTTTGATACTGAAATTGAAAGTCTGCTTAACCTGTATTGTTTGAAATACAAAATCAGTAGTTCTGGATTAATGAATAAAATACAAATTAGTGATTTCCACATTTAGCTAATTTAGACACTGGTGTTTAAAGGAAGACTTTTCATTGTAGACAGATCAGTGTCTGAGGAGAACGCAGAGAAAGAGAAACTCTGAAAGGTTATTCCATACTCTTCAAGAGCGTTAGAGTCTGAAGGCGTTGACTCTTTCTAATTTTATTTCAAATTCTAGAGCTTGCCATCTGTACTAGTTCTACTTTTATCATTATTTGAAATAATTAGGCTCATTTATTCTGTTACACATTGGAGAAGCAATTGCAAAAACAACAATAGAAACTGCAATTTATGAGTTCCTATGACCCATTAGGCCTTAAGATCAATGCTTTACATAATTTTGAGGTCTCATGATAATATTTAAGATTGAAATCACCTGCATTTTGCAGCCGATGCCAGTGAGGTTAAGTAATAACTTGCCTTAGGGTGACAGTGTGTGAGGAACTTGTGGAGCCAAGATTCCTTATTGAATAAATATACATGTGTAGCAATTAGACATTTTTTGGGAATTCAAATATTGGTAGAAAATGCAACCTAGACTGGTTACAATGAAAAGGGAATTATTCTTTTTCCCAACTGATAGTTCAGGTGGAGCTTGACTTAGGAATTCACATGATTCCTTTTGGATTTGATGTCTCTCTGCCTGCTCAACTTAGCTATCTCTGGGGGGCTCCAGGAGTTTTGTTCTTAGGCCCCATATGTAGAGACGAGGTGGCTTCGGCAGCTCCCATGTCACAAGACCCTAGGTTTAAGTCCATTAGAAAATGTGAACTTCTGTGCTGATTGCACCCGTAAAGGTCCTGCGGTTTACTCTCATTGGGTCTGATGAATCTTGTGTCCGGCCCCTGAATCAAAGACTCTGACTGAGGGGAAGTATGTGTGCTGATTGGCTTAGTTTACTAGGACTCTGGGTTCAGTCCTAGGTCCCCAGCCAGGTCACATGGACTGATGGGAGGGGACTGTGGATCCATCAGTTGTCAACAGAGAATCAGGTTCTGGAAACACAAACTACAGTTTGGTTGTTTGAGTTGGAATTGAATAAGGTGTGAACAGTAAGAGCAAAGAATGGGGAGCTACCTGTTTGTGTACTTATACTCCCTCTGAGAGGAAGAAAAGAGATGTTGAGGCAAAGACTGGTGGATCCCATGCTTCCTTGCTCTGGATCACTAGGTGGTAACATCTGGGCAACATGGTGGTCTAAGCCTTAGTCTCTGGGGGAGTAGGTGGCGGAGGAAGGGGAAAGAGGCAAATTGTACTGGGCAGGTTTCTGTGTATTGCAGATCAACTGTTCATAATTTAGGAAGTTTTTTTTTTTTTTTTTTTTTTTGTCCTTTAAGCCCTGCTTTAAAGAATACATTTTATTATTTTCATTATTATTTTTAGCCTCGGTATTCAATAAGTCCAACATTAAAAACTGACAGAAATTTTAAGTGCTAAGAGGGACCTTATAATTGATACCTTTTTATTTTCTGTAACTTGCCCAAAGTCTTATAGCTTGGAAGAATTTGAGATCAAACTCAAGATTTCCATTTATAAGTCACTGTTGTTACAGTGTATACATTGTTTTATCTAATGATAATTTATACAGATAATTATTATTTATAGCTTGTATTCTGAAATTCTAAAACAATGTTTCCAAATGCAAACCTGACTTACTAAAGGATTTATTTATACATATGTGCACAAATAGGTGTATGCATTTATTTATTTCTAATAGAAGCCAACGCTGTGATAAATGATGCTGACACAAATAAAACCTAGTAAATCTTCACTTTGGAAATTAATTTTGAAAAGCTCAAGAGGTGAAGGTGAACTTGTTTGTAATTTTGATCTTCTCACCTCTGCTGCCTAACTTTATAATGCGTATGTGAATGATATGGGGTATTCAAAAGAGCAGCTGTAAGAAGGTACTGAATAATGAATAAAATGTAGAGAAGTAGCAACTGTTGGCCCAGCCTTCCTTCTCACAGTGAGAGATTTATCCCGCTTGCATTAGATACCCATCAGTGCTAGTGGCCAAAAGCTGGGTGTCACTGAGGACCAGGGGCCCAAATGTAGCTGTGCCAGTTTAGATCAGCGTATCATCCCCAGACATGTCCAGGGTTGCTAATGGCCCTTTTCTGGCCAGAGGTGCTGGCCTGGCACGGAGTGTGAGACTGTGGTCCTGCAGGAAAGCTTATGGACTTAAGCTAGAAATAATAATAACCTTTCTGTCCCTGGAAATTTATCACACACTTTTGTCTATTATCTTAAAGAAATTAGTGAATTATTGGTTTCTTTCCTGTGTATTGCCTACTTTCTCTATGGCTCTCTCTTTCTCTTTTTTATCTTGTATTATATTCTTGTCAGGTGTGATAACTGTGACTCCTGAATGACAAAGTTTGTAGTAATTTGTCTAACATCCTGGCAGGTTGAAACAGTGCTATCTAATGTTGACTCATTATTTCTTCACATTAAGTACTTAGAAAATATATGCAGGGAAGGGGGGTTGTCAGCAACCTGCTTCGGAGAGAGCAGGGCTGCCTGGGAGATCTGTGTACGAAACCATTCTAGTGTTTGAGCATTGGCTTGCTGTGAGACTGGTCCAGTCGTAGATTTGTCCCTCCTGAGACTGGGGTTGTAATTCCTCTCTGCCTGACCCTTACTTTCTTTATCACTAAAATAGGAATCACTAAAATAGGAATATTACAGTGACAGTGATTTTAATATCCTTTCTAGTTGCTCAGTAGGACACTTCTCAAGGTAAAACCAGTAATATATGTGAAAGTGTTTTCTTAAAAATAAGTGTAAACTACCATAAAAATGAGAGTTATTTTTTGTTGGGAATGTAAATTTTGATAATAAAGAAGTTATTTTTGTTGGAGGCCCGAAGCGTATGCTAAGGAATGGAAATGAAACCAATAGATGCTTTGCATGTTTGCATATATCAAAGTTGTTACGTATCTGCGTTTTGAGGGAAGGTGGTGTGGAGACGAGTCAGTGAGGCTCTTGAGAGCATTGAGTGATTTTGTTATGTATCCTAAAACTTAGCTCCCCAAATTCACTTTCACATGTGTGTTTCCCATATGTAAATACATTTTATTTTGTAATGCTACAAAATATTTTTTGTATTTTAGCCTGTTATGTCAATAATAATGATGTGATTAGAAAATACTTTCAATGAAAAAAATGGAAACGTGTTTTAAGGGCTGCAATCATGTATGCAAGTTAGTATGTATAGTTTTTTCTTTTCAAGTATTTCATGAAAAGGCTACAAAATGCTCTTGCTGTCCAAGCTGGTTTGACTACTTGGTGAGAACATAATTCTAACAAGGTTTGTATTTGTTTCTTTATTCTCTCGCTCCACATGTCGTTGAGTGTCTCCTCTGTGTCATTGCTGTGTCAGGTTTTGGGTGTGCTGGCAAGTAAGCCAGGTGTTGTCCTTTTGCTTTGGGAGCATGTGACTTTAAAGGAGTGGTAATTTTTGCATAGCTCCATATCTAGTGATTGGCACGTGAACGGGGCTTGTTTCGTAACTGACCATACCCCGGCGGCTTGGCAAGTATCAAAGCCCAGTCTGTCTGTTGCAATTTGTTGGGCCACTTCAGAACTTGACTGGGTTAATACAGTGCGTCAGTAGTCTTTCTGTATCCTTGACTTTACACACAAAAAGCTAGAAGCCTACCAAAAAATAATTACGCAGAAAGTTGTCACAATGATAGTAAAATTCCAAGTGGAATTTTCCAAAAGTTGAGTAATCGGAAGTGTCAAGTTGTGCTGAGAAAGAGGGTTTAGGTGTTTTCTGGAGGCTCACAGTCACTCCTCTGGAAATGCTGTCCACACAGAGGACAGTGAGTCATTCTCCCTCTGGAAACAGGATCAGGAAGATTGGGGGGCATCCGCAGAGAGGACAGTGTGTGTGAATGTGCATTTACAACGTGAGCATTCTTATGCAGAGCCCCTAGTTATTGGGCTGCAGATTCCTGTTTGCTGTGACCTACGGATGCTTGTCAACAGCCGCCATTGCCCTGACTCTCATCAGCCTTCTCTCTGCTGCTTCAGTTGAGCACGTGGTCCAGGGCAGTGGGCAGTTACTAGAGAGGGAGGCCAGAGGCCAGTAGAGAGAACTGGTGGCCAGGAGTCAAGGCAGACACGACCATCCTGGAACTGCCCTGCACATGCAGCCCGAAGACGAGTAAATTCTATCCTGATGCTTTGGTCATTCGTTTTGAAGGAGGGGCAGCAGTAGTGTCATTTTTAAATATGCCCTCTTGCCCTTCTGGGAAATGGAGATTTTCAATATCTATATAGAAAGAGGCTTACACGACTTGTAATGGGTGAATTAAGGAGAAAAATTAATTTGGGAAATGTGCAAATATTTTCTAAGCAAAATGAAAGTTGCCAAGTATTTTCTTTTAGTTAAGTCACTAACATTTTGCTCCCATTTTATCTTTAAGAATAGGACACTCATCGACTATATAGCATAATTTTAAGATCACAGGCTTTGGAAGCTTACTGCCTGAGTGTGAATACTGATCCCAACACCACCATCATCATTATTATTATTTGGCTACATGATCCAACCAGTTTTCCTAAGTTTCCACAATCGTAAAATGAAATAATTCAGTACCTATCCCGCCTGTTTGTTTTGAGGAATAATGAATTAAAGTGCTTAGAAGAGTTCCTGGCACACCAATAAAATTCATCCAGTCTTAGGCAAATTGGAGGAAGTGTGTAATTTTAGGCTTCCACGAACCTGCTTACTCTCTGGAGAGGTTTAATCTCAGCTAAAATAAGAAAACTCTAATTTGGGAATGAGGTTAAAATGGAATCTAATCAGAAAGTTGGGTGAGATCTATTGTACCTGAAGAAGTGTCCATCCCAGTGAGACTACTGTCCCATCTAGGAGCAGCACTCGGATTTTGAAATGATAATTTTAGGATTAAGCAGCAAATAAGAAAGGCCTCCTTGCCTCCTAAAGAAAGTTGTGTTCCCAAAGGTTATAGCGTGAGAAAAGGATATCTGTACTCCCCTATTTGCATTTAATACATGCTAAGTAAATGCATTATTGGTATTTAGAACATCATTTACTTATGAATTCTAGATAACACTGTTTTTCTTTTTTAAGGTTTCTATTGATATTTAATCTTCTTTAGCACAGGCTGTTTGAAATTCATTTAAACCCCAAGCCACTGTCAACAGAGCAGAGCCATTCTAGAGTCCCCACACTGTGGAGCTTGGGGCTGGCTAAACTTTTGACAACTGTTAGTTTACTTGGCAGAGTTGCTCTTTGCCAGTTAATTCAGAGGATAGCCTCACTGAACTTTAACAAGGACTTTGTGTTTGAGTCAAGTTTCGGATTTCCTGTACTCTTTCACCTTCTAGCTGTTAACTATTTCCATGTGTTATACTTAAGAAAATATTGTGAAAATATCTTCAGATACAATGAAACATACCTGTCAACGTTTTATCAGAGAACCTCTTTGCACTGTAGGTTTGAATTACGCTAAAATAAATCCTCATCATATTCAACTTACCATAATAATGCAGTTTCATATCCTGCCTGGATGCGCCTACTAATACAGATAGGCCTTTGTGATTGCGGTGGCGGCAGGTGTCTTCATAAGCTCCTCGCCATTCTGTTGACATAAGAAATGCCAAACCTGTAGAGAATTTTTATAAGAGTTTACTTGAGCCAAATTGATGATGTATGCCAGGGAGCAAGATCTCAGATGCTCCAGAGAATAACAGTTTTGCAGCTTCTTTTATTCGTTTGAAATTAAGGAGGGGATATAAGGAAGATTGGAGAAAGCAAGGCAGGGAGGTATTGGATTACGGGATAGTAAACAAGATTATGTGCCTTTTGAGGGTCACCATCCCTTTCGAGGGGTATTACTTCTGGTATTTCAAAGATGTGTTAACCTAGATGCACAACAATGAGCAGGGCTTCCTTAAGGCAAAGGATAAGGCTTTGACTAAAGAAGTTTTATGCCTGGGGCATGACTACCCACCATGACCTACCCAGTTAGGAATTTATGATCACATCACCCAGTGAGCTTCCTTTCCATAGAACCTCCTTCTTCATCCACAATTTAAATAGTTTCTTAAGGCGTTGGTTGTCCTGTGGCATACAAGGGGTGGAAAAAGTATCTTCTGCCCTTCAAGGTTCTTCTGGCTGGATGAATGTTTAAATTAATGTGAGACACATAAGGAAAATAAAGTTTAATAACATGTATACCTCTTGTATACAGGAGACCCAGAAACACTGAGTCACTCACCAAAATGGCAGAAGCCATCAGGTTAAATACCACCTACAGCTAAAGACAAAAGATGGTGTTAGGGGAGGTTACCAGCAAAAGCCCCAGAAAACAAGGCTAAGATTGTTGTGCAGATTTAAATCCCTGCTTTCTCCCGGGATAGTGGAGATAGGCCTGGTATGCTGAAACACCCTTACAGATGGAGATTTCCCGGAAAAATGTAAATATCTTTTTTTTACAAAGGATAATTTCTGCTTTGTTTTCAGAGCTCCCATATCTGCTCTTCCTTAAAATTAACTGGCCTAAAATAGTCAATATCCCAAAGGGGCACATTTTGGGGTGCAAACTCTGATCTCCCCAACACAATTTGTTCAGGTTCATAGTCAATAAAAGGGAGATTTAATAAACAAAGTTCCATAGCACATGTAAAACTTAAATATGGAGACATTCAAAGAAGGGGTTTTGTACCTGGACTGCTTATTCTGGGCTCCAGAATCATGATCCAGTTATTTAGACAGCAGACATCCTTTTATATGTCACAACAAATATAAAAAAGATTGAGTGTGGCAGACATGGCTATGAAATAAAAATAGTATATAATATACATTATACTTGTGGACCAAAAAGGGTTGCTGTAATAAATCAGATTCCTAACCAGGCAGGTCATGGTGGGTTGGTCACACCCCAGGACTCTAACTTCTTCAGCCAGCCCTGTCCATTCTTCTTGTGCACCTAGGTTGACACACTCTTGAAATGCGGCAAGTAATACCCCTGGAAGGGGGAACTGTATAACCACCCTAAGAAAACACATAATCTTGTAATCCATTTTCTGCCTTGCTTTCTCCCACCTTTTTGTAATCTTCCTTACATCCCCTCCTTAATTTTAAATGCTTAAGAGAAACTGAAAAACTTACTCTCCTCTCTGGAACATTTTAGATCTTGCTTCTGGGCAATTGTCATCAGTTTTGGCTCAAACTCTTAAATTCTTTACAGGTTTGAACATTTCTCAGGTTGAGAACTTAAATTTAATAATATATACAGAAACTATAAATCCTAACCAGTGTGGTTCAGACTGTGGCTTCCAAACTTTCCGCATGAGGGGCATAGAGAAACCCAGCCAGCAGCTAATTTACAGCATGTGTCTCCCGAAGAACCCAGGTGCTCTGACGCCTCCCTCAGGCTCAGGCGGTCCCTTAGATTCTTCTGCACAGCAGACTGCGTCCTTTCCGAGCTCATTCTTGGAATGCAGATCCAAGGTGAGGACTGGGAATAGCCTTGAGGTCTGTGGTTCATTCCTTCATCTCAGGTACAGGAATTTGTGGGCAGTGTTTTGAATTTCCCAGAAAAATGCTGTTCACTTAAGTGTTTATTTAAGATCATTCCTAGTCTCTTCAGCAGTTTGCTCACATGTTGGAGTTAGAATACTAGTAGATAGAAGCACCCTACCCTCCACCATCCCTCATTCATTATTATACCACCAGCTTCCCCAGTTGCCAAGGCATTTTAAAAAAGTATGTAATTGTATTAAAGGTGTCTCATGTTGCTTTCAAATACAGTCATGTAAATGGGAGGGGAGGAGGGAGGGGCAGGATGTCATAGCAGCATTTACCTTTTCAGGTGCCAATGCCTTGAAGGCGGTGAGAGGTTTCTTTGAGGTGGAGACTTTTATTGTTGTTAACAACTCCCATCTGTTGTTGCGATTACAGCTACATAAGCATTTTCTTTTATGTAAGCCACGACAAAAAAGCAATATACCTATTGTGTACATTATGGCAATAGACTTAGACTTTAATGATAGCATGTCAAATATAATAGCCTTTTGAGCTTGTTAAAATAGGTGATACTGGTCTAAATTATTAGCACTTTTTGGCAGTACCTTGTTGGGGCAGGCAACATTGATTTGTGCATTCCTATGATTGATTCAGATCCCTATTAGAGCGGCTGGTGAGCTAGTGACCTCTTCATTCACTAAGATGTGTTTGATAGAGCTTGTCTCTTTCCTTTCATGTTAATTCAGTTAAGTTCACCAAGTACAGGCATACTTCTCTATACTGTGCTTCCCAGATGTTGGGTTTTTACAAATTTCTACCAGCTAAAAGATTATGACTTGCTTTTTTGCAATGCTATACTGTATGCCTGTATTTAATGCATGTCCGTACTTTGATAGGTGGTGTGTTTAGCACAGAGGGCAAAAAGATGAAAACATTCACTAAATCCCTGTACTCAAGGACCTCACAGACTAGTTGGAGATACGTAGAAATAAATAAGTTATAATTCAGAGTAGGAGGTACATATGGGAGTACCGTCAGGATATGGGGAGAGGACAGTCATTTATGGCTGTTGTGATTAGTTAGGTCTTTCTGATTCAGAAGACCATTAGCAACAAAATTTCCAAGAATGGGCACACAGTGCTCATGGAAAAATGTGTAAGTAACAGTGATGGTGGGAATGTTTAACAATTGATTCTTAAAAACAACAGCAACAGCAAAAAAAACTCACCCAAGTTCAGGTTATAGTATGTGCCAATTACTACTGCATAAATATTACTACCCCCAATGTGGCCTCACTGACCAGAGCTGGGGAGAGAGGTGTGTAGTAGTGCACAATAACAATTCCACCATAGAGGTATGAGTAGTAAACAACCTCAAGAACATAATATAATATAGTCATAGTCAAATGTAGTATTGACTCTTGAGTCAATACCTCTGTTTGAAGTATAATCTATTCAAATGTATATTTCTATAATTTTAATTTTTAAGAATGGTTGTGATTAACATCCGGCTCACAAAATTGCTGTAAATTTTCACAATGGACTGTCACAAGCTGGTAAAAGCTGGCAAAAGCTGGCTCTAGCACAGCACTCAATGCATTGCAATTCTGGATGTGGGCGTGGTCCAGTGAGTGCGTTCTCTCATTGTGGGCCCTTCTACAACACTTCCAATACAACAGAATTTAGAATGCGTAAGACTAGTCCGTACTGAAACCCTTTAGGGAAGGCTAAGTTATCAATAAAGTTTAGGTTCATAGATATAAAATGCAGATGTCAGAATGATTTGGAGCATCCATCACAGAAGCTAATTTTAGGAAAAGACCCAAGAAGAGTGTCTATGCTAATTCAAGTTTCTTCACTGCACAGGATGAATATCTTCAGTCTTAACGTGTTGATGAGAGTAGTTAAGCTCTCTTTAAGGACTTGTTTACCTACATCCCTCCTAAGTCTACTTAAAAACCAAGCTTTTAAAGGCTTTTGACTTACGTACCCTTTTAAGCTAAGCACCATCTTTTCTAGAATATTACCTAGTAGGTGGTGGGTTTCCAGCCCACATAGCTAGAAAATTTTACCGTCCTTGTAAGGACATACTGTTTGCAGCCTGTAAGAGCACCAAGAATTTGAGTTATTAAAAAATATTGGAAGAATAAACATTGTTAGTGAAAGTGAATGGATTTCCATCCCATTCTGCTGTACATGGTTGCTTTGATTTTTTTTTTTTTACGTATATGAAATTAACATCTACAAAATCTACATTTGAAAAGTTAACATATTCCTCATAAATTTATTTGAGCTTTTGGTTTAATGATCTTTTCTTATTTTCCAGAATTATCCATCATTAGTAAATTTACTTCTGATTATTTTACTTAAATTAAAATATTTATTATTGAATCTCTACCAGTGTCACCTACAAGTAAATGTTGTTTTAAACATGCTCTTATAACATTTATTTCTATAAGACAAGAATATTCCATGCTCTAAAAAAGGCACTGTTGGTTAATCCTGCAGTGCTAAATAAAAGTTCCTGTGCCCTCCTATGCCTTTGTTAGGCTCTGCCCACAAAGAAATTATTGTCCTAAAGTAAGATATTTATACTTTAAAGTATATTGTAAGGTTTTTTGAAATGGGCGGATTGTTAATATGTTGTGTACGTATTTTTTTTCCTTTTGGTAATGTGTGTGTGCATGCGCGCGCGCGCGTGTGTGTGTGTGTGTGTAATTGAGTTGAATGATATATGACAAAGTGCAGAAAAGTCCACTTTTAGTTTGGCAAAGTGGATTTCTGTATTTTTTTTTTTGTGTATCTTACATAAAATTTTTCACTTCATATCTGGGGAAAAATCTTATCTTTTTTCTCATATAAGAAAAATTTCAAGAATTTGGAAGCATTCCAACTTTGCAATTTAGATTCCATACAAAATTTATTCAATCTGTTGAAAACAAAATATAGCTTTTAATTCTGCACAATTAATGGTCTTTCTTCCTTGAAACAAAGTAGAAGAAATAAAGACAAATATTACTTAATATTTATAAAGGTGTCATAGTAAATCACCTGGAAGTTTTGTTTTTCTTTGCTTAAATATAAGAAAGAGGCATATGTTAATATAAACTCAGAGATTTACTTTATAATATCAATTTCTACTGTATGACTTGGGATCCGTAGACTTTAAACACAGTCTCTTACTTTTATGCCTATAACACGATAACAATTAGTTGGACTCAGAATGGTGGATGAATTAGCTCAGCATCATCAAAGATTTAATTATTCTAAGTATGTTGTACCTCATAAGGCTGAAAAGTTTATCAGTAGTGGACACAGTGATTGGAATGAAAGGACCTTCCCACCTTCCAATTCTGAGGTAATCACATGACTAGGACAAGCCATTTTAGACCATCTGTTTTTGAAAGACAACTTATACTTTATATTCCTTTGTATTTCAACACTGTTTATTCAGCAGGGCCTGATAAAGATCTGTAATTCATTTCTCACTGTATTTACTCACTTCTTCATTGAAGTCTGATGACATGGCACAACAATGTGTGGGCATCAGGATTTTACCTGATTCTGCATCAGAAATTGAAACCATTGGTATATACATTTTCTTCTGGGCTGTTTACATGTCTTGTCTAGACTGTCATTTCTTTTAAAAATGTTTTAGGTCCACTAACCTATAGTGACATTTTAAAATATTATTTTTGAGAGCTAACACTTCAGTGTTTACTGAGTCTAGCACTTAGCTGAGTACTTTATAAACATCAGCTCAGTATTTTCAAACTGTATGTAACCACTCATTTTATGGGTATTGAATTCAATTCCATAGGTAGCAACCAGCTTAAAGAAAACATAAAATAGAAGAAAACAACAATGGTACAAATAAGATACATCTCATAGAGGAAGTACTATTTCATGGAACCTTGGTTTTAATTAAATGGATTCATATATCTTTTTTATGTCTCTGTGTACTCAGTCACAATGTGATATGAGCATCTCATTGTGGGTCTGACCAAAAAAGCTGGAAAGCCACTATACTTTCATGTAATACTCGCTACAGTCAGTCCTATGAAGTAACACAAGGTCTTTGATGTGCCCAAGGTCACAGAGTTTATAAACTCTGAGATCATTCTTCAGCTATTACATTGTAGAATTTATGGTTGTTTATAAAGAGCACAGGGTTTGTTTAATTTGGTAAATGAGTGATTCAGTTTACCCAGGCCTGCTTCGTTATCCTCAATGTGGGAATAATGTTACTACTACCCTATTTAGAGGGCTAAATCAGGTAATTTCTATGAATATTCTATTCCAACCTGGAAGAGGCTGTACAGATATTATTACAATGGTATGTTCCTTGGATCTTCAAACACTAATTGACAATCAGGTTTGACTAGAGATGGTTTGATTAAATGCCTTTCAGAGTATTTGTCAAACTCAAATGTCTAAAATTCAGGGTTTTGTGAGTGGAGATCACTCCAGTTGAGTACTTTACATAGTTTTTGTTTTTTGTTTATGACAGTGTTGTGGTGAATAAATAACGTATGATTTTTATTTATATTTACCTATTGGTGTTACTCTTGACAAAACAACAGAAAGGTACTTTGACATATATGTACAGACTCTTTATTCACATTTGTCTTTAAATAACCCTGCATCTTGATTTCAAAAGAGAAAATAACATTATGTAAATAAAACTTGATTTAAAAAAAAAATTGAAATAGCCATGGTGATACTCAATAGAACATCTAAAAACTTCTGAATAAAAAGATACCCAAGATTTAAAAGCAACAACCAAAGAACAAAAAGCAAACACAAACTCCCCAATTTATTGTAAAACTTGTGAGTGGAGGAATTTCAATAAATAAACACATCTAGCAAAGTAGCTGTCTGTTGCCAGTCTTCTATTTTTCTGTCATTCTCTCAGTCATTTTATCTTTCTGTCTATGAGCATGTGGCCATGTAGGTGAATTTAGGATATGTTTTTATTTTGTATTTATTCTGTGGCTTAATTCCAGGATATAATGATAAGAATAGAGATATTTTGCCTTTTGTGTTAGTGTGGCGTACCCTCATAATTCAGCATACACATCCCATAAGGCTTCGAGGTATGAACATTATCATAATCAAACGTTTCTCAACATGTGGAGGAACAATGCATTTATCTGGACAGAGGAGCATTGATACCTCTGTTCTCCAGCAGCCCCTTTGCCCAGTCTTCCTAAAAGCAGAGGATATTGGGATGCAAATTAGGTAGAGGAAGGCCCTTTGCCAAGTCTTGTTTATTGAACTGAGTAAATGTTTCCCCCGTATTTTGGAGGGAGCAGGGAAAGCCTACCTACTTCCAAGTGCTGAGGTTTCTCAAAGAAACACCCCAAGGTAGATTTCCTGGGCCCCTGCAGGGAGGGCAAGGCCTGACGGCCCCTCCCCACCCATGAGCCCAGGTTGAGAAGACCACCTGTTTGACACTGGGAATTGTCCATAGTTTGCAAGTTAGGATTCTTAGAATGGAAGCTAGGCTGTGATTTATAGCTTTTAACAACTTGACAGAAAAGTACGTGTTAAGGAAATAAGATGACTACAGTTTCAGGGGATTTATTTACAGTTTTTGAAAGAACGAATTGTTTAACATTTTCACACTTTCACATATAAACAGTATGCTAATAGCAAAGCATCCATACCTATTTGTGAGAAAAATTCTCTAGAGGACTTAAGTCAGTCAACACGTTAAAAAGCACTCATGGTTAGAATAATACTTCAAAGCATAAAAACCCGTGTTCTTTTAAAGTGTTCTGCAATTTAGATTTTAAAATGATTCACAGAATCACCACATTCCACCTCTAGTTAATGAGATTTCATTGTTCATATGTTAGCTACCTCTAACAGAAAGGGGAAAACAAAACAAAATAAACCAAAACTCTGGTAAGTGATAATCACTTAAACTTTGGATCCAAACAAAGAGAACAAGGCTCTTCACATTGGGAGAGGATGTGTTAAGAGTGATGCAGTAAGAAACGAAGGAGGGGACATGGGAAGGATTCAGCCAGAACAGGAAAGCAGAGGCATGTCTGTATGACCATCATTTTGATGTGTACTTGATTACATGTAAAAAATTTACATTTACTCATTTTAAAACAAGGTACACATCTCCAGTGTTTAGAGCAATTTTATTTCTGTGTAGTTTGCATTAAGAAAATTATTTGGGGAGTTCTCTGGTGGTGCAGTGGCTTAAGGCTCCGGTGCTATCAGTACTGCGGCCTGGGTTCAACTCCCATCTAGAGAGCTACCCACATACAAAAAAAAAGGCAAAAAAAAAAAAAAAAAGAATTAT
Organism: Lyroderma lyra; assembly: GCA_004026885.1. NCBI lineage: Eukaryota > Metazoa > Chordata > Mammalia > Chiroptera > Megadermatidae > Lyroderma > Lyroderma lyra. Next base: position 404,291 of record PVJL010000241.1, on the reverse strand, counting down.
TTGTTTCAATATATAGCCAGGGCTAATTATACTAAAACATTTAAAGTGAGTTTGCTTTAATGTTATTTTCCTCTTTCCCTGGCATCTTAAAACTATTCATAGTAATATTAAGGTTAGTGTTCTGCTATTGACTGACAAGGGAAAACTTACATAACTGCTGGTAGTATAGAACATAGTCATCTCCAATTTTGACAGTTGATATAAGGCAGTTTTATAAGTGATAAAACAACATGCTATTGTGTATGTGGGAGGGTTATGGCATAGAGTTATTTTACTTTGGATATAATTCTGTCTAGTTTATAAATAACCTAATGTTTGTTACCTATAATGTCTCACTATTCCAGAGCTACCTTGGCCGTACTAGTTTACTCTTAGATGCCAAATGCTATAATCATTTTTGAGTAAAATTTTCTGAGGGAAACTCGCCTTCTCTGTTTATAAATAATTTTATTACAAAATGAGAATATGTCCACAGACCACACTTGAAAATGTCTCATTACATTATCATTAGTTCATTATTATATGTTGTGTAACACGTAAGCTTTCTGTAAGTCTAGCAACAGTTGCTATATACAATTTTTATTTGTTTAGAGGATAACAAATTTCACAGGGTGGTAATAATTTCAAAGGCTGTGTATGTTGTTACTAGGTCAAACTGAAGGAAGTTATATTATTTTAAAGATTACTTTCTTTATATCCTCCAGGACAGGACTAGGTAAGGATTAAATTTGGACCTGGTCTTAAATCCTAAAATCTTAAATTTAAGTTACTTCATTTTGGCTTAAATTTTATATTAAAAATACTCATTTATTAAATACTCACTATGTATAGCACTTGGTTAAAAATTGCCAGAATATAGAATATATGTTAAATCCCTTAATAGATAAGGGATATAACAATCATAGGTAGAATTCTATAATTAATATCCTCTGTTTTCCACATTACTGGACAGAGGTTTAGGACTAGCCCCTCCCCCTCCATCCCATTTTTCTACTTCAGGATTTAGGAAAATGCATTTTTACTATCTGTCACATGTTTTCCTAACTATTACATTGCTGGAATCTAAGATGAGACTTCCATTAGGCCTCTTTCTCTTCCCAAGATTTTTTACAACACTCTTAATAAATCTTGAAATGTACATTGAGTAACCATTACTTTGGCATGATTTAGGAACTGAGAACATGGTCCTTTTCGTTAGGGATCTTTCAGCGTGGTTCTTACAGTCTATGGTAGACAGATATTAAAGAGATACTTATAAATAATTAAGTAATCAGAAGGTTATGAAGTACCATAAATAAATATAGGGGGTTAGAAGCATATGTCTCAGGAAGATTGCCCTTGCGTTCGAGTTGTTAAGAACCAAAGCGTGAACAGTAATTCTTTATGTGAAGAAAGCTGGGCAGAAGATTCTAGACAGAGAGCACAACTTGTGTGAAGGCATGAAGACTGGAGAGAAAATGTATTGTAGCAACTGACAGAAGCCTACTGTGTTTGAAGGGGAGACTGAAGAGGAGCTTACCTCTAAGTAACTGAAGATTTTATTATAAGGGAGAAGCGGAACCAGAGAGAGAGAAAGATGTGATCAGATTTTCATTTCATACTGGGTCACTGAGCACAGGGAGAAAACTGGTGTGAAGGGGGCCAGTGGATTTGGGTGGGACTAGTTGGGAGAGCATCACTGTAATCTGAGGGATGAGGGTAGGATGGGAGAGAAGTGGACAAGTAAGAGGGATTTTGAAGGTCAGAATGATAGGGCTGGCTGGTAGAGTTGTGGGGACTTAGTAGGGATGCAAGATGCTGCCTAGCCACCTGGTTTGAACTGTAACATTTACCGAGATAGGGAACATTAAAGTTAGATTTTTTGGACTTTGCATCTGTATTTAAAACAAATTTGCATGTACTTTTTTGTAGCATAATTCTGCTTTAGCATCATCACTGAATATCATTTTTGAAATTGTTTCCCTTTCTGTTATGATTTAAGGTTTGTGTGTGTGTGCATGTGTGTATGTTGAGAGCTTAGTTAGTCATTTTGCCCATTGCAGTTCCAAACAACTGGGACCTCAGTACCAGGTACCTTTCTACATTGTTTTATACTTAGCTTCCTTGAATGATAAGCTTTGTTTACTACTATTGAAGTTTTTCCCATGTTAATATTCTCTTCTTCAAAAATATAGATAAATACTTGAATCAGAGTATGTATGCACCTGCCTAACCACATATGTACAGTTTCTTTTAGATTGCACTGAGTTGGTGTATAAAAAATATGAATAAAGGAAGAAAAATTTTAAAAAATGTTTTCTTTGATGGGTCGTATTAGAAAATGGACACATTAGAAGGTAGAAAACAGAATTCCCCTCTCTCTCTCTCTCTCTCTCTCTCTCTCTCTCTCTGTGTGTGTGTGTGTGTGTGTGTGTGTGTGTGTGAGAGAGAGAGAATAGTAAAGATTTTTAACATTTGGCTGCTTACTATGAAAGTCAGTAAAATAGGAATTCAACCCTTGTTTTTTCCCCCACACACTTTCAGAGCATTTATGACAGTTTTAATGTGAATTGTAAAGTGTAAGAGGTGTGCTGTAATTCCCTTTCACACACATAAATCAAGTTTCAGGTTCTTTCGGAGGTGTTTACTGGAAAACATCACGGGCAGATTATAAAACACTTTTGGATTGCGTGACAGCATGGTGCCACTTCGACTGAAGGCTTGTAATATTTTGTTTTCTTTCCTAAAGTGGCAGGATAAATCTTTTTTCTTGTTTTGCTGTTTCTGTGTGCAGTTCCCCTTCCGCCTGCTTCCTGGGACACAAAGATGTTCTCTTACTCTAGTGCTCCTGTTGCGTGCTCCAGCAGTTTCGAAGGTTTTCCTTATTTACACTCACACTGTGATTCTGGCTGGTCAGAAGACTTCCGAAGTCTTATATGAAGTGTAATACACTAATGTTAAGGGCTATATTTTGAAGGGAAGTCTTTGTCAAAATCTACCGGTCTGCAACTGATTTTATTTTTTAAATATAAATTCTAATTAAATCATTGTATATTTAAAAAAAATGGTTATGATGAACTTAAACATAAAACCTAGTCTATAAAAAAATTCATAAAGTAGCAGGTTCTGCTAACTACTCTTTATTCATTCACCATAAAAAAATCACAACAGAGGTGTTAAGCCACTAGTGTATGCTGGGCACCATATTGTGTTCTGTTTAGATTCATCCAGGAGTGTCAGTCTGTTGAGAGAAATGGACATGCTGGTACTATTATACCTCCCTTAGAAATGAAGTACTAAGAGAAGGCCAATGGGGAGGAATGGGCAAATTTGGCAAAAGCATCATAGATGTGTGGTGGCAGTTGTGTTAAGTCTTGCTCTTGGAATTTCCAAATGAAGATAAGGGGAGAGGCTTAGCTATTTACGGTGTAGCAGTGTGATCAGTTAGGTTTTGACATTGTGGTAACACACTGAAGAGGCAAATTAGTTGGGCGTAGCTGGGTGGAGTTTACCTAGGAATTGAATCCAGATCTGAGATCTAAGTACGTGCAGGAATTAGAAGGGTAGGAGGGAGCCGATGAGGATTTTCTAGGCAGAGAGAGTGGCTTGTGAAGGGCTCAGAAATAAAGCCATTTGTTGGGGCTTGATCATGAAACCCTTGGGTCCTGTGCCATGGAATGTGGACTTTATCTTGTAACCAGCCTGATGACATTGAAGGATTTTAGGCAGAGGAGTGACAAGATCAGACTTGCACAATTAGAAGACTATGTTAAATTCCTTGAAAAAATGGGAAACATTGGCTATTCAATTCCCAGGAAAAGCTTCATCACTTAGAACTCTTCCTGCTTTAACGCTTGGGCTACTTGTTACCTAGTAGCTTTTAGTGTCCTATGCTCATGGTAATTTTTGCTACCCTTGTCCTTGCTGCAATCTGCAATTCTCTTTGCATCCATCATGTTTGTGGTACACAGAGCCCTGGCTAGGATTATGATTGAAAACGTAACAAGAGAAAAAAAATATGTATTAATGCAAGCTTAGGGTTTATTTGGGTGATTTATTTTGGTGTTCATAGGAGTACTTGAGACTGTGTAAGTTAATCTGATGTTGTCATCACAGTTTTCCAGCTTGGGAATTGACAGACCACCGGTTAAATAATTGGATATTATTGGTATAGCCCAAACTACATTACAGCTGCCAAGTGTGGATACAGGGGAGCTGGGCTGCTTTTGTCTGCTTCCTCATAAACATTCCTTCCGCATTCTTTATCAGCACATAATCCTGAGACACAAAAAGCCTTTGTGTCCCACTGGGAATGGAAGAAAATCGAACCTATCTATTGGTTTTTGCTCCCTGTTAGGAGGCACTAACATTTCTGTATTAACCACCCAGGTTTAGAATTGAGATAAATGTTTTCAGCAAGATGTGTCCTACATATCCCCCAAAAGATATCACCATTCCAACACAAAAAATTTCAAAGAAAGACTGAAAATGTCTATTTTCATCTACCTGATGCTGTGATTTATGGGTACTTGTTAGAAATGTAAATTTAATGTTCATTAGCTTAATAGTAAGCACTTCTATAGGACTTCGTATGTGGCAGACATTTTATGTAAATTAACCTTTAATCATCTACCACAATTGCCCAAGGTAGGTATTATTGTTAATACACTCTTACAGATTGAATTGTGTCCCCCTCAAGTTCATTTGTTGAAGCCCTAACCTCTGACATGACTGTATTTGAAGATAGACTTTAATGAGGTAATTAAGATTGAATGAGGTCATAAGGGTGGACCTGTAATCCAAAAGGACCAGAGGGAGAGACAGCGGGGATGCAAGTGCACAGAGAAAAGGCCTCGTGAGGATACAGGCAGAAGGCAGCACCTTGATCTGGGACTTCCATTTTAATCTTTGTCTTCCAGCCTCCAGAATTTAGAGAAAATACATTTCTTATTTAAGCCACCCAGTCTGTGGTATTTTCTGTGGCATCTCTAACAGATTTTGCACTTGGGGAAATGGAGGTACAGAGATGAAGTGACGTAAAGTCATGCATATAGAACATTGGTTCCCAAGTGGAGGTATGTGCTGGGCCATTCAGGGGTACATGAAAAATAATCCATAATGGCAGAAAAAACAAGTAAAGCAAACAAATGCAAAATGTTAGTTATGGAACAATAACTGTTAAGTTCGAATCACCGTTAATGGAGACACTTCAAAATTAGATCACATGAGGGAATGATGATTGCTGAGGGCGTGGCTGTGAATCCTTCCCCCAAACTGCTTTTCTACCAGTCATTAGGCACAGGGTCAGAACAATCCATTTGTGATGTTTCTAGAACTTCCCCAAACATATAAATACATCTGTAGCCAGACTGTTTGGTCAGTTTAGTTATTGACTGAGTAAAAGTAAGTGCATTGTTTTTAATCGTGATTCTTTTCAAGTAATTTTTAAATTTAGTGCTTAACATAGTTTCAGTTATTATTGTCAGTGATTTTTAAGCATGTCAGTGATTGAAAGCAGGAACCATTGAAAAACCAAACTTGATGTGGATTGTAACCCGTTGCTAAGTACTTCTCAACACATGTCCGCAGCTACAAGTACACCCACCCCGGGAGATAGTAAAAATGTACTTGCCTCAGATACTACACAGAAGAAAATACTCTGAAGAGTATATTAAATATGTGTTTTCATTTGTAGAGGATGATGGCTGTCCTAAGCCTTTGTGTGTTGTGTGTGGGGGAATACCATCCAGGGGTTGCATGAAACCCTCTTTACTCATGCGACATTTAGAAACTAAATATCTTGTGTATAAAAACAAAGAAATACATTATTTTTGGTGCTAAGAAAAATGTCCAACTGTGATTTCATACATGATGACAGGGAAGAAAGACAATGAGAATGCAGTTGAGGCTTCATATTGTTATCTCACATAGCTAAATGTGGTAAAAACCACACCACAGCTGAAGATTTAATTTCTCCTTGTATTATGGACACCGTTTTTTGTACATTCGGGGAAGAACAAAATCAATACTATTTCTTTTTCAAAAAATACAATGTCCCAATGAGTTCAGGATATGTCTGACAATGTTGAAGCTGTAGTAATTGATAGAATTAGAAAAAGTAAATTCTTTTACATCAAGGTCGATGAAAGTGTAGATGTTGCTGATTTATCTAATTTGCTCATTATTGCGAGGTACTTGATAGGAAATGAAATGAGGAAAACCTGTTGTTATGTTACCCATTGACAGAGCGTACCACAAGCAAAGATATTTTTGATGCAATCAATGGTTATTTCATTGCAAAGGACATTAGTTGGTCAAATTGTTGTAGTATATGCACTGACAGAGGCAGGCCTATGTCAGGTTGTTTTATAGGCCTATGTGGCCAAATTAAAGAAGTAGCTTCCCATGTGCCATAAAGTCCCTGCTGCATTCATGGACAAAGTCTTGCATCCAAGCCTCTTCCTAGTGAACTGAAGGATGTTCTTGATGAGGCTGTAAAAGTTGTAAATTTTATTAAGTCACAACCACGAAACTCTGGATTGTTTAAAGCGCTGTGTGAAGAAATGAATAGCATTCGCAGCACATTGATTTTGCATATGGAGGTCTTGTGCAAAGTACTTACATGGATGTTTGAACTTAGACATGAAGTCCAGGTATTTTGTGAAGACCATCGTTTCCCTTTTGTTCCAAAGTTTCAGGACAAGTGTTGAGTTTCAAAGTCTTGCATATTAGATAATTTTGTAAAAATAAACAAACTCAACTTGGGACTTCAAAACAGCTCAATCACTATATTCAAAGTAACCGAGTGTATTGAGTCAATGATTAAAAAACTGAACTTTTGGAAAGCATGTTATTGAAAGTAATCAGCCTGAAGGTTTTGAAATTCTGCACAACTTCTTATCTGAGAATAGTTTGCACCTATCCCAAAATGTGAAACAATATTTAAGTTACGTGGATGCTCTTAAAGTGTCTTTTTATAGGTACTTTACTCAATGTGGAAAAGAAAACAACTGGATTCCAGATCCCTTCAATGAAGAATTCATCAAAGAAGCTAAACTGTCAAGCAATGAAAAAGAGCAGTTAATTGAACTTTCAACCAAATCTTTAAATTCTGATTTTAAAAGAAATCATCTTATTACCTTCTGGGTAGATGTCACTGAGGAGTAGGAACAGCTCAGTGAGAAGGCACTGAATATCTCTTGCAGTTTACTAATACTGAACTAGTGGAGAGAGCTTTTTCTTCCTATACCTTCCATAAAAAATAGGTTCTTCAACAAGCTTGATGCAAGTCCATATTTAAGACAATGTTGTATCTTTTGAGCCTCACTTAAAGAATCTAAGTGCATCAAAAGGAGCTGAATGATCTCACTAACAATGTTTCAGTCGGTTTTAGATCTGCACAAAAATGATTAGAGACTTTCCAGATAACACAAATAAATATTAATAATAAAAGTTTGTTAAATACTTGATCATCATTAGCAATATGCATTATGAATATTATAAAATTAATTCTGTGGTTTTTACTTTTAGTGTAGTACCTTTTCCCCCCTAACTTATTGCCTCATTTCCACTATTACATTAAGACAGCCACTGAACAAAAGAGCTAGTATTTAAAAACAGCTGTTTTAAAAACAAAGGATACAATTTATAGAAATGGGCTTAAAAGGGGTATACAAGTCGAAAAAGGTTGGTAATCACTGATCTAGAAAATGACATCAGGGCTCACACTTCGGAAGGTGTGAGTATGTCATCGATGCTGTTAACCACTGTACTATACTACTTATGCAGATAGAGCTTCCCAATATCTGGGATTGGATGGTGTGACTATGTAAGGCCTCTAGTATTTTCCCTTCCCTCCTTTCATCTGCCTTCACCCCTGCTTTCTAGTGCATGATATCCACGGACCATTCACTTTATGCTGTGCTGTGTAGGAATAATACATCTGCAGCACCCCTTACTCATACCATGCTTAGTTATTTGCTGTGGCTCAAGCAGTTTCATGGTTCAGAATGAGCAGGGTCAGCAAACACTGTTACATTTTTTTCTTTTGTGCATTAACTTTTCAAATAATAGCAAAACTCACCTTCACTGCCCCCCCCAGCGTTAGCCTCATTATTTCTGTTAAACAGTGTATTGGTAGGATATTCCTAACTGCCACCTTTTGGAAAGTAATTTCTGGGAAAAGATAGGAAGAGAAAATCGAAGTGAAAATAAATTAAAGTGACCATGTTAATGCCCAAGACTTGTCTAACTGATGAATTCAGTACTTTTAAATTATTTTAAAATATGTTCTCTATATTATATGTTTTACAATAGCCTTTAAAATATTATAGTATTTTTGGTAGATACTCATGTCTCAGTAAACCTAAAAAACTGAAGTCACTTAAGCCAAGCCCCACATCACTAAACCAAAACTTAATTACAGCTTCCGCTCTCCCGGAAGTGGATTCTTAAACCTGTCCGTCAGGCATCCCCTGATCGGCCCTAATGAGGTCATCGGCCGGGTAGGCCCCAACCATCCCCTAAGGTAACCGTGCAAGGGGCAACCTGCTCTTGGCTTAGTATAACTTCCCTGTTCCCACTCCCTTCTGCCTATAGAAATCTTTCGTTTTGTCCAGCTCTTTGGAGTTCTGGTCTGTCTGCTGCTAGGCAGGATGCTGCCAAATTCACGAACCATTTAATAAAGCCAGTAAGATCTTTAAAATGGACTCAATTGAATTTTTTTTTTAACTCATCTGTTTGAGAACTAACTTCTTCCTTGTATATATCTATCCTACGGTTTAGTTATTCAACATTTCCTTTGATTCTACAAGTTGATACATTTCTCCTTTTTGCTTAAGCTAGTTTGAGTTCAGTTTCTGTCACAAACTGATAATCACCTCAATCAAATTTTTTTTCTGTGTTCATATTTTCCCTTTCCTTTTACATATGCATAGACTGTTTTCAAAAGTTATAAGCATGGCACAAATACTTTTGTTTTCTCCTTTTTTTCCCAAATATTTTTCAATGTCATAAAAACTTGTATAATAACATGAATTCATGTTATAGTTTATTTTGCCATTTAACCTATTTTAAATATTTAGGTTTCCTTTCACACCTTTAATATTTTTTAAAGCAATTAAAAATAACAAGAAACTTAGTGCACTTTTAGTAGTATTCCCAGGGTTAATATCTAAAAGTTTGATTATTGAGAAAAAGGTAAGACTATTGTAATGTTTCTTAGTGTAATTTCATATTAAATTTCTAAATGGATATCCCACATTTGTATTGACAGTAGCAGTATATGTTTTCACCATTTGCCTACAACTGCACCAGCTTTGTTTATTATACTTTTTAAAATTAACACAATATTTTAATAATATTTAATTATGTATTTCATCTTACGTAGTTTCTTTTAATTTTTGCTGCTTTTACCCTATTTTAACATTATATTAATTGACTCATGCATTATTTAAATAATTAGCTAATATTTAATGTATTCAGTCTCTCCCATTGCCACTCATTTCATGCCTATCACTTACTAAGTTCATAACCTTGAACAAGATATTAAATTCTCAATTAACTTGTCTAGATGGGGCTAATAATGAGTGGCATAATGCATGTAAAATGCTTAGCATGGCATTTGGCACACAGGATGTAAGTTAATTGTAAGAAATTTGTGCACTAGGTATATCCTTCCCTTGCAATCGGTGACATTTGCTTACTTTAGTGAATCTATCTTTGCTGGCATGTAACTGATTTCAGTACTCCTGGGAATACTTTCTCTCTTTATAGACAGGATCCTTCCATAACTGCCTTCCTTTGGGGGAATATACTTGGTTCACAATTATTTGTAGGATAAAGATTCATTGACAAAGAGAATGATAGACATGAGAGAAGTATTATATTTCTAGAATACTTAAGAATTCTCATAGTCTGACAGTCTTCATTCACATTAGGGTGTGCTCAGTCCCCAAAGAAACATTGATTTTATAGGAAAAAAACTAAATGTGTGGCATAGCAGTATTGGGGTTGGGGGCAGTTATTTGTTGATCTTGTCTCAGAATACAGAACAATGGAACAAGCATGGACTTTGGAGCCCACATAAAACTCAGTGCAAATCCAAACTCTGTCATTCACTAAGCTACAATAGTTAAATCATTGTTTAACATCTTGGTCCAAAATGCAGTTAATAACAATAATAATACCTATTTTCTGGCTCTGTTACAAAGATTCAGTGAAAAAATGTTACTTAGATTTTTTTTTAAAGTGTGTTCAACACTCCATTAGAACTGCTGATGACTTTTCATTCCTTGAAGGCATTTTCTATTACTGCTTGTTTGTTTATTGTTCATTTATCCTTTAATAACATTTCCCACAGGAGCACCATTCTCTTTCTTCCTGGACCTGTCACCTTCCCTTTTCTGCTGCTGCATCCTTTCTGTGGTGGTCACTTCCAGTCTTGGTTCCCTTGGTAGACCTCCTCCCAATTGCTCCACGGGAGCTACTTCTGCTCACTGGCATCCCTCACTGTGACAGCAACTGTAGCCCAAAGATCCCCTTTTTCCTTTTGTCTTTTCGTTTTGTTTTACTTCATTTTATTCATTGTAGCAACACACGTGGGTTATCTCTGTGCCTCTTTTCCATGAATGGGACCTTGTCTTTGTCATAACACTGCTTACCAAAAACTAGGCACTGATGGTGTATGTATGCCTTTTTTGATATTCTTTTTAATAAAAATGTATATATTTAAGGTGTACAATATGATGATTTGATATACATAGTGAAATTATTATTACAGTCAAGGTACTTAACATGTCACCTCCCTACACAGTTACCATTTTTTTGTATGTATGTGATGAGTACACCTAAATCTACTCTCAGCATATTTCCAGTGTTCAATAACAGTACTTTTAGCTATTGTCATCTGTATGTATTTTCAATGAACTATTTGCTAGATAAAGCATTTTAATAATATGGATCTGTATAAGGTTATATTAGTATCAGATGCCAGGCAAGTTTTCTCCTTTTGACTCTTATTTTTCCTTGAATGAAAAGAATTGCTAGAAATTTGATGACAGCAGAACTGAATGAAAACTAAAAATTAATAGCATAAGCATTGGTTATTTGCTTAGAACCTGACGATGAATGTGTTATGTGTGCTATAAATAAGCAGTTGTTGTTCATTTAGAATGTCATTGCTTAAGTTACTAAAAAAAGTCATAGGTTAATTGCAACAAAGCTACAGGTAACATTTTTATATACTACTAGGTATTTCTGATAATTTTTCTAATCATGTAGTTGAATTGTAATTATACAGCTTATATTTATTTGTGGGTAGCATTAACACTGCATAATTGGCATTGTCCACTGTAGCTCATTTGTTTTTCTTGTGGGTTCAGAGATTCCACTCTAATGTTTTTGATCCTATGTATGGTCTGTTTGTTAAAATGAAAATTTAATTTTTATGAGGCTTGTATGTGTTTTGAAGCAAATTTAAATTATTGCAGTTGTGGTTGTGGATTTGATTTGTATTTTCTGAAACAAAGGAAACTATTGAGTTTAAAAATGTGATTTGCTTTGAGCAATTCATGTTAATTAAATTTATTTTTGAGGCCACTATTAGTAGAAAAATTAAAAATGAAGATAATTTTCCATTGCCTTTTTTTGCACTTCTGAAGTATATATAACTCAGTATTTTCTTAACACTTTTTAAAATGGATCATTAACAAAAAGTCATTTACAAGTGATTTATTTGCATTTTAAAAGTTTATAAAGATTACTCAGAAAATATTTTCATCCCTAGTTTTCTTTTGACTATGGGAACAAATATTTGTTTTATCATTTCATAACTGGCTCAATGACAATGAAATTAGCATCACAGACTCAGTCTTACTCAAATTTATTGAAGCTAGTATTAGATTGCTTAACTTAGTAAAACTTGGAGGCAGATGTTTATTGAAGGTTAATAACACTTGAAAATTTAACTAAGATTATAAATAGGATTGAGTATAATCTGTAGAAAGCATTACTTTTCCAAAAAGAATTAGATTATAATTTTTCTGTTAGGAGTTTAAAATGCTGCTAAGCAATTACTGTTAAGACTTCTATAAAAGGAAGTAGAAAGAATTCTTAGCAGAACTGAAACCCACTGTACTTGGGAAAATATAGGTTTGCTAGAAAGTTACTGCTCGTTAAACCTGCTTTGTACTGTCTTGTCAATAATTTAAGACCAAGGGTGATGGTAAACCCATTAATATAACATGAGAAAAACCAGTTCTTTTTTATTTTATTTTATTTTATATTATGTGGTAAACATGGTGATTACAATGCATATATCTAGGGTTTATGAGTTACTTACTATATTTGAAGGACATTTTGGTCAGTAGTTAGGGTATGTTTCTGAGGATTCAAAGGACACTGGGGATGCATAAAAGAACCATGAAGGGCGGGAAATAAATAAATTGAAAAGGAAATGACTGACCCTGGAAATTACCAGGACATCCTGCCCAGGATGTCATTACCAAATCTGTGTTCTGTTATTTTTATAAAAAGATAAAATCTATACATAACAGAGGACAATGGCAAGCTGAGATGTAACTGGTCTGTGATGATAAGGACATTTAGTATCCCATCAGCCTTTTACTTTTAATTAGCATTTCAGTATAATTACAGTGTAATTCTAAACTAGTTCTAGAAGCTGACCATCTGATGAAAAAGTACAGAGATTTTATTTAGGACTGAATCTTCATATCAAGTGATAGCCATGGTTGTGTGCAAAATGACATAGTTTCCATGATGTGAACATTGGGAAATGTGTGAGTTCCTTCAGTCCAATAGATTTCCATTACTGTGTTTCCTTCTGTTCCCTTGTTCATCTTGATGAGTAAGTAGTTATTAATGTTATTACACTTAATCTCCACACTAATTCATAATATTCAATGAAAAGATGAAAAAGAAAAGGAGTAAAAACACCTGACTTATATTATTTTTAAATTGTATTATTTTTATGAAATACATGCTGCTGTTTTCCTTTTAAACAGAGTGGTGAAAAACAAGAGGTAAATGAGTCAACAGGATAAGAATATGTTGGTAGAAAACATACCCCTCTTGTAGGCCCTGGTTATATATAACGTATTGCTCAAGCATTTAAAATGAATAAATACAGACATTGCTGGACTCAGTATTGATAGCATTACTACACCATTAAGATCTCATGTCTAAATAGTTAATAATTAGACATTCAGATTAGTAAAGTTTTATTTTATCAAGAATCATGCATCTAAGGAAGTTAGGCCTAAGGTGCCTCAGCAGAGAAAAAAGTGTGATGTCAATCTAGCAAGTGGTTTAATGAGGAGGAACCCACCTGGTTCCTCCTTGCTCTGACTGCATTTGTTGTTGTCTGGAATAATGTGAAATGTTCATTGGCTTAATGCCTTGACTTGTGAGAGACAGAGGCGATCTGATCCCTCCTGTTAGAAGAATTCCCAGAATAAGCCATTCAACCAAGAACACTTGGTGTCTGTGGATTGTAAACAGCAAGGAATTCTCTATTTTCTCACACCTTGCTTTTACTGTTCTGTGTGTGTCCATGTTCATTGATTGACTAATTGAAGTGGCACATTGGTGTCTTTTGAGGAGATGCTGCTTTTCGGTGATTTGGCTGTTTTTTATTACTTCGATGTAATCACTCAGTATCTAAAAATGTCCATATTGATAGTTCACTTGCAGCATTTCTATTGAGCCTATTTCCTATAGTGTGTTTCTGTTTGTGCATCTGATATACACATTTTATTTTAAACAGGTCTCAGTGTCAATTCCTTCTCTTTCTCCACTAGCCCCTCCTATTTCTCATCCTGGGACCATACATAATTCATAATTACATTGGGGTGAAAGCAAATATAGTACAGTGCAGGATGAACTTTGATAACAGGTAGATAGAGCCAGGTCATAGAATTGTATTTTCTTTTTTTTTTAAATTCAATTTATTGCAGTAACATTGGCTAATGAATCATATATCTTTCAGGTATGCAGTTTTATAGTACATTATCTGTAGATTGCATTGTATGCTCACCATCCAAAGTCTGATCTCATTCTGCCATCATATACTATTAGACTCCTTTGACTCTCTTCATTTTCCCAATCTCCTTCCCATCTGGTAGCCATCCTGCTGTTGTCTGTGCCTATGAGTTGGTTTGTTTGTTGCTTTCTGTTTCATATCCAACATATGAATGAAGTTGTGTGGTTTTTGTCCTTTTCAGTGTGACTTATTTCACTTAGCATGATAATCTCAAGATCCGTCCATGTTGCCACAAATGGCATTGTTACCATTTTTTATGGCCGAGTAGTATTCCATTGTATATATACGTAACACCTCTTTATCTAATCCTTCATCGAAAAACACTTAGGTTGTTTACATGTCTTGGCAATTGTGAATAATGCTGCAGTGAACATAGAGGTACATTTATGTTTATAAATAAGTGTTTTCAAATTTTTGGGGTGGATACCTAGAAGAGGGATTGCTCAGTCATGGTAGCTCTATTCTTAACTTTTTGAGGAACCTCCTTACTGTTTTCCATAGTGTCTGTACCAATTTACAGCAGTGTGTGAGGACTCCTTTTTCTCCACACCCTCTCCAGCACTTGTTATTCCTTGTCTTGTTGATAACAGCCATTCTCACAGGTGTGAGGTGGTATCTCATTGTGGTTTTGATTTGTATGTCCCTAATAGTGAAGTTGAACATATTTCGCATACCTGTTAGCCATCTGTCTTCTTGGGAAAAGTGTTTGTGCTGGTCTTGCCCATTTTTAAATTGGATTGGTTGTTTTTCTTGTTGTTGATTTGTATGAGTTCTTAGATATTTTGGTTATTAGCCCCTTATTGAATATATCATTTACAAATCCTACTTCCATTTGGTTGGTTGCCTTTTTGTTTTGTTGATGTTTTATTTTGCTGTTCAGAAGCTTTTTTGGTTGATGTAGTACCATTTATTTATCTTTGCTGTTACTTGTACAAGGAATATATTTTCAATTTCACTTAGAGGCTGGGGTGGATGTTATGACTCTGGCTATTTCATTTGGTACTTCACCTCTTCATTGGGATGAGAACTACTTTTCAACATTACCCCGAACAGGCCATATTAGGGTTCTTCAGTCAATTTTTTTGTTTAAAGAAAATAAGAATGTGTTTTCTGCCACTTACAGGTGAGTGTTAAAAACAATCACATAACAACAACATAAAAGGAACTCTGTAGAGTGTTAATTTGTGTTAATACCCAGCATTCTTGCAAGTAGGATTAATTTACTCAGTCATTTATTTTTGTACGTTTTATTTTTGACAATGATTTGATTAGAACAGAATTAAATTCCGAGTACAGAATGCACATCAGCAAAATGGTCCATTTTTGTACCCCTTTCGAGTTAGTTAACAAGCCTTTATTGAATACTTACCTTCTGGGAAATAGTATGCTATCTAGTACTGGGAGAGGTAAAAGACTTATAAGACTATATTCCTTTGAGTATGTAAATCTTGTTAGACACTCGTGAAATGTATATTTATAAAAATTCTTAGTAGAAACTGATGACTAGCTCTAATTTAACAATTAATATATTACTGTTTAAAACAAAAGAACCTATGGAATGTAATGTTATCAAGATATCTCTAAGGTAACTGAGGAATGATTAATAAAATCAGGTCAAGACAGAAGGAGGTAGAGTTAAAACTGGAGGAGAAAAAGGTGTGAAAAGGTTTCTTAATAAAGGGGGCTTTGATATCAGAGTACCTGTGCTGCAATACTGTCAATGTTGCATGAGGAAAACAGGGAAAAAATGAGTTAATTTATCACTTAAAAAGAGTGTCTCCATTCTCTTAGTTCACTGTCTCAGGGTCTGGATTGGCTAGTCTCTTGGGGATTATTGTATGTCGTAAGCATCAGAACAATAAAGCAGTAAAAAGAGAAACCATTTCAGGTGTAAAACCGCAATTTTTTAAAAAGGTAAAAGGATTTCATGTTCTAAGTCGTGGAAAAAACACCGGTAAAGGAGGTAAGTGGCTAGTTAACAGGTGAACATTACTAATTGGCTATATATTAAGTTTTAATGCTTAAACAAAGTTAAAGAATATTTATGAGATGATAAAAATACATTTTCAGAATTACTTGATAAGATATAATTAGGTCTTTAAAATACATTTTTGGCTTTCTGAAATCAGAAGTGAAAATGCCAGCCTATTTGACTCCCATATTTTTCTTAAAGCTCTTGTCAGGACTTAACTATGTATCAAAAATAGAGGCCTTCCTTTTTTTTTTTTTTTTTTTTTTTTTTTTTTTTTTTTTTTTTTTTTTTTTTTTTTTTTTTTTTTTTTTTTTTTTTTTTTTTTTTTGGTATGTGGGTAGCTCCCTGGCTGGGAATCGAACCCAGGCCGCAGCACTGACAGTGTCAGCGCCGAAGCCTTAAGCCGCTACACCATCAGGGAACTCCCTAGACTTCCTTTTTATGGTGTTGTTTTACACTCCCCCCAGCACTGGGGTTCAAAGTTATAGTGGTATGGCTATGACACCGAGTGACTTCGTAATGAGAAGTGAATTTGGAGATGCAGCGAAAGTATTTTTAAGGGCTTGAATGGTACAGTATAAGATTTTGAGCCTTGCACAGTATTGTACATGAAGACTCAGAGTGGGCCTTGGCCGTGGTGGTTCATACGGTATTGGAAAGCCCTCTGAACAGTGGGCAGAATGCTGGATTGGAAGGTAGGAACCCTGTGTTTTATAGCCTTAACTCTACCTCCAACTAGATGTGTAGTTGAGCCTTTGTTTTCATCTGGAGAATGAGAGTGTTATGTTAGACTGATCTATATGGTGCCTTCTGTATGCTGTGCAGGTTATTCTGACAATTCAGTATGAAGAAACTGAAGGTAGGTAGGTGAGCTAGGGACTTATTGTTAATTCATGTGTGAGGCATAAGGGCTTGGACTGGAATGACAGTTAAGAATGAAGAGGAAGGATGAATCAGGGACATATAGTAGAGATGGGAATGGCAGTGTGCAGACAGGTTGCATGTTGAGGATGAAGAAGAGGGAATCAAAAATAACTTAAAATTTTTAAGCCTAGGGGATTTTTAAGGGCGACGTTAACATTGACAGGTACAGGAAATTTGCAAACACTTGCTTGTTGTTGGGAGAAGAGCTCAGGTTTTCACACATCAAATTTTAGTTGACATCTGATGGAGATGTCCTGCAGGCATATGGAAGTATAAGAATGAAGGAGGGATAGGGCGGTCCAGCCTGGCAATGGCTCCTGGATGTCAGCTACAGACTGTCTTTAGAGTTGAAAGTGAACCAGCTCATTGCACCAAGAATTAGAAGAAAAAAGGGCATTGGCCTAAGGTGCGAGTGAGGATGGGGGAAAATTCTTCAGTGTGGAAGTTGAGGACAGAACCAAGTTAGAGAAACAAAAGCCTGAGGGGGCCTGAGAGGTTGAGAAAGCCACTGAGCTTGGTTATGAGATGGTAAGTGGCCTCAGGTGTTAATAGTTTCCTTGGACTATTTCCAGAACTTTGAAGTATAAGAAAGAATTTTATACAAGAAATGGAAACTTCTTTATATAAAAATAGATTCCTTATTTTAACCACACAACAGAATATAGAAGTTCTAATAAGTAGGAAAATAAATATTATTAAGTAAAATTTAAGACACTTAATTTAGCACTGTGCCAAGAGAAAGGAGAAACTGTTTTTCCCTTCTTAGTTCTGTCTTCAGTGAGCAATTAAAAACCCTTTCTATCCATTTCTCTAAAATCCTTCCTAACCTGCAGTACCATCCACAGAACAAATCACATCCCATGCAACAAGGCAGAGAGAAAACCTATGCATGAAACCTGTTACAGCTACTGGGAGTAAAAATCCAGCCCTTCCCGTCCGTCTGCTACAAAGAGGCTGTGGCCAGCGCGGGTTGTTCATCCCCATCTCTAAACACTGCGTATGAGTTACGATGGATTTTGTTGCAGTGGAATTTGGACAGTGGGACTGAGTCAATACAGGGCTTTTATGACTGTTTAGTTTGTAAATAAGAACTTGAAGCAAGATGTTTCGGTGAGAAACCCAAGTATTGCCAAGCTGAAAATTAGGAGTGAAATGCAGCTTTTTTTTGGTCCATCTGACATCTATCTAATCGGTTACGGTGACTTAGCACCAGAACTATAGTTTTATTGAAGCTGGAGAAGTAAAGCACTTGTGAATGCCTGGACCATTGAGGACATTGCTGACATTGTTCTTGGATCTTAGAGTGTGGCTGGTGACAGCAGCTGTTTGTCAACTAGAACAATCCCAGGTCCGCTGTGGGATAGTGTTTGCTGAGGCTTTGCCCCAGCCTCAGACTTACCCCCACCTCAGACCTACCCCCTCTACCCATGGAGAAAACCTGGCTTTTTCTGTAGCTCTCTAGGAAGGAATGAGAAAACCTTGTGTGAGGAAGAGAAGGAAGCAGAGTGGGTAATGTGAGACTGGTGTGGAGCTGAATTCTCCACTCACCCACTAGTCCAAGGAGAGTGCTTTAGGGAATGGCTGCTGAATTTTGTTTCCTTAGCATATTTATTTCTTAGCAGATTGTAGCCTACACCTGAAGGCACTTCTGAATTGGCTAGCAAATCAGCAAACATTTTAAAAATACTATTAACTATTTTTTTTTCTAGCTCCAGTATTGCTTTTCTTTGTGGGCAGGTGAAAAGCAAGTCAACTAGGAAAGGTAACAGACATCCAAGGCACAGTTATCTTCCAGTTTGCTGAAAAACAAACAGAACCCCCATGTGTTTGAGATCATCTCTCTCCTACGGTGGCAAGAGCATCATCAAAATGCAAAATGGCCAGTACTGACACACTTGTTTTGTAGCATATTTTGTTTGCCTTTGTCAGGATAAAGGACACCTTAGGGTACACTGCATACACGTATTCCTTAAATACACTTTTCAGAGGCAATAGATGACTGAAGGATTGTGGGAGCAGTCCCAACACAACTATATTACATGGAAGTACCAAGCACTACTTGAGTACAAGGCATTCATCCTGGGCGAGTAATACACGACAAGTGTCTGCTCAGACAAGATGTGTCCCAATTGCAGCCCCCAGTGCTCAGACACAGCATTGGTGAATCTGAGCTGGGTCCAGTGAGAAGGGAAAAGGTGAGGGTCTTATGCGTATGCTGGTATTACTATCAGAAAACAACGGCATGAGAAGGAAGCATGTGGATGAGGTGGGAAGGTGAACCACAAGCAAAAGTTCTTAACTCTTGAACCTTTGTTTTTCTCTTTTTTTTAACTGAACGCTCATATCCAAAGGGTCTCCAAAGATTGCCTGCATTCCTGAAGTCCATGTAGGAAGAAATGGCATACTCCCTCTTTCAATTACTTTTAAACAGTGTCAGCCCATCTGCCCTAAGTACGGTGATGCTTAGACTTCCCTTCACCTGGGAATAGTGCACAGTTCTTTTTCTGGGCCCTTTAACTTGGCGGCAGTGACAAGGCATACAGAGAATGATGGCAGGAAGAAGAGCTGTTAATGCTTCAGAATTGAGTTGATCCTCTTTTCTCAGACCTTGAAAAGACGATGGCTTTTAATTAGGAACTTTATTATCATCAATTTCATTCTCAATGGAAAACATTTGTGTGTCTAACTTGTATATTTGAATATGTCCTATATGTGTCAAATTTATATCACAAATATCAGCTGCTTTTTCAAACAGTTTTTTGGTTTTTAGTATTTTAGAAAGAACTAGGTAAGTGTAGCCTTTTCTTTAGTGCTTTTAAATAATAGTTGATTAATTGCTACTTCTTGAAGTTTAGCTTTTTAGATTTTATTGGTTATAGAAAAAACATTGCAACTTCGTGGTAAATTTTGAATGCAGCCATGAAAATAACATTTTTGCCTTTTTCTCCTCCTTGGAAACAATACATCTGCTAGAGATTTCTAAGTGTAACTGTGTACTTTCTTTAACAGAATTTGTTAGATTCCCGAAATAAAATTGGCTTGCTTTATTTGTCATTAAGTGTGCTACTTTTGCTAGAATTTAGTTCAGGCTAATTTCACTCCATAATGGGCAAACGTTTTTATTCTTCCTGGCTTTCGTGATTTCTCTGACTTCTTCATAAAATTTAGAAATCACATTTTAACTTTTTATGGCCTCTTTACTTAGTGTTTAGGAAAATAAACACATGGAAGTGTCTTTACTTTACATAATTGTGGTAATAACCTAGTAAAATTTGATATTTTCAATCTTAAGATTGATTTAAAAAAATAAGTTTAGAAAAAACCCATGCTTGTTACATTTATCATCATCTAAAACTCAATATCACATAGTCTTAAGTTTGTCAGTAATTATTTGTTCATTTCCAGGACTTAAGTAATAAACCATAAACCTGAAAAACAGGCAATAATTTGCTGAATCAAACAAAAATGAAGTTATGCTTTTCTAACCATGAATGAAATGAAATTATTTAAAAAGAGTACCAAATTATAGTAAAAAGTGTTCAAATAAAACTAGATTTATATATTTTATGAACTTAATGGACTAAACCTGTTTTATTGACATAACTTTATGATTCTCTAGTGTATTATTTATACATACATTAATTCAAAGATTCACACCTAGCTAACAATAGTACTTACATAGTTTTGGATCAGTTGACCTCAGACAAAAAGATATTCCCCAATGAAAAGGACATGCTGAACATATTAATGACCAAGTTATTCTGTGAAATATTTTTTGAGGACCTGTGTATATGATCCCAGTTAAAAGTAGGTCATCTCTTGGTATGAGTGGAGAAGTAGCTGGTGAAGGATGGCCATGGGGTGTAGGAAGTAGTTCTTGGGCAGCAGAATTAGAATTACACTGTGAATGTCCCTTTTTGGGAATTATGGAATGCAATTATAAAAGAAACATAGCAGAAAACATGTGTTAGTGAAACATCCTTTCTCAAAAACAAAAAAAGTCTTGGTCTGCCAACTCTAAGGCTGATTTTGTACAATTGATACAATATTGATGGAATTAGTTTAATATGAGTATAAAACATTGTACAAAAATACTTGACACTGAACAATTATACTAGGATGTGGCTATAATCCCTTTATTAGGAAGTGCCCTCTCTGTGTTCTCTGAAATAAATTTAACTATTTTCATTTTTCTTAGATTATTTAATATTTATTTATTTATTTAAAGATTATTTATTTATTTTTTAATTACAGTTGACTTACTTTGTCATTTTGACTGGAAAATCCAAACATTTTTTTCATCAATGAACTATAATTAACTCTCATTCATAATTAACGCTCTTGCACTTCTATTTAAGGCAGTAGTTCACAGGGAAGCACAGGAATGTAGCAAGTCTCAATGAGTTTAAAAGCAATTGTATTATGTTCACATCAAGCCATCAGAGTTCCATTACTCCAGTGATTCTTCCTTTTCCCTTCCTTACACCAAATCCTGCACTGTCTCTAAAATTTCTTAGGTAATACCTATACCTCCTGCCTTTCTAATACTGCTTTAATAAAGACCCTGAGGATATCTTTACTGCACTAGTGCAGTAGACTTCTTATCTGGTCTCTGGCATTGGCTGCACAAATGACCTCCTTTCACTGACCATCTTTCACTATGTTCTCAAAGTGATTTGTATGAAACAAAAATCTGATCACGTGAGTCCTGTCTTCAATGTTCACTGCTTCCTTATTGAAAGCAGAATATAGCTTTACCTCTTACTCTTAAATGGTTTCTATATATGAGGTACTCTTTACCTCACAGCAAGTAAATGAGGTCCTTACTAACCCTCCTTTATTATCTCCATTTTACAAATGAGGAAAGTAGACACAGAGATGGTAAGTATCTGGCTCATAGTCACAGAGCTGATAATAATAACTGGGCTAGGATTTGTTCCAGGGACCCTGTTTCTGTATGTTTTGTTAGTAAACACTGTGCTATGATACTTCTAACTTCTTAGCTTCCTATAAAGGGAGGGTTTAAAATTCAAAATGAATAGGGAGAAGATATTTATAGCATCATATACCCATGTATATGGTCTGCCTTGCTATTTTCTGTAAAGATGATTGGCTTAAATTTACAGTATACAATTAATATCAAAAGGCAATGGTTCTTGGTTAGAGAGCTGATATGTCATAAATCCTAATGGTTCTTGAACCATTAAGTACATTATATGGCTTCAGTTTTAGTTGAGTAATTAGGCATTTTTAAATGTATTTGTATTTGCAACACTCATGATATTTTCCTGCCCTTCTAGTGTTGACAGTTTGGGGCATACATTTTGCTACAGAGAAAAATATAATGACACTGAGCCTTGGTGCGAAGATATTCCACTTCTTGCTTCTGCCTGAGGCAATCATGAGTTTTCAGTTGTTGTAAAAGTTCAGAAAACTTTAAAATTTTGATGGACAGAGCCACTGAAAGCTTTCAGTCTTAAAGTTAAGTTTGACTTGAGAAAAGAAATATACAAATATACAGCCTCCTTTTGCCAAGTTCTTGCCATTCTTTCAATCCACAGTTAATTCTAAGCATTTATCTTATTTTCTGAGGTAATTGATTTTCCTTCTAGTGTCAAATAAATTAAAAAGATGATTTTTTCAATTCAAAATGTATTATTTTCTAGTCACCATTCAAACTTTTGTCAGTAACTAAAATCAAGTAAATTTCTAATGCATCTTTCATATGAGAACCCTTCATCTATTTGATGACAGCCATCATGTCCCCACTATGTCACCTCTCCTTTAAAAAACAATCAGTTTTCTCCCACAACATGACTTTTAGGTTATTTTTACCATCATGGTTTCACTTTGAATTGGAAGATCCAAGTATATAATTAGAAATGGTTCAGCATCATCTAAAAAATCAGTGGTAGTTACCTTTAATAGAATCTAATTATTGGTCCATGTTATGGCTGACTTTTGTTGCCCGAAAATTCATGTGTTGAAGTCCTAACCCCCAGAACCTCAGAACGTGACTGTATTTGGAGATAAGATCTTTAAAGAGGTACCTTGATCTTGGATTTAGAACCTCCAGAATTGTGTGAAAATAAATTTCTGTTATTTCAGCTACTCAGAATGTGGAATTTTGTATGGCAGCCTTAGTGAACTAATAGTCTCTAAACTTTGTGCCTTAATTTCTCAAGCCCGAAATAGTGATTATTGAACCATGAACTGTGACCCTGGTAGATTAAGTTGAAAAGAATGATTTATGAGCAGACTCAAAACTGAGATTATACAAAATGTGTTAGGTTTTTGTTTTCATTTTATTTTGTCTGGGATGTATCTTTCTACTTTGCATTGCAAAAATGAATGTTCATGCTCTAGTGAAAACAATGGATGTTTAAAATGTAGCTTTGTAATGTGTTGTAGCTTCACAAGATGTGTTTTCTATAACATAAGTGGTAGCTTCGAAAGATAGGTTTTGTATGTTGATGAGCAAGAAATTCTGATTATTTGAGTCTTGAGGATGTGTGCCCAATTGGTATTCTGTAGCTTGAGAAACTTTAGGACCATCCAAGTTCAAGAGTTTTATAAATTCTCAAGTTCTCTAAGGGTTCCTTGAAAAATAACGAGCAATGGATTAAGCATTTAATATTTCATAACATCTGACTTTCCTCATGAACTGATACTATCTTGGATTCTGTGATATCACACATGAATTAGGAAAATTACCATTTTGTATCCATAATAGTAAAGATTGATTTGGGAAACAATCAGCACTGAATGTCAAAACTGGGGGCAAAAGAAGTTTGATGGAGGGCAGGATATTTACATGGTCTTAAAGCATCTGCCTACAGATTTTTATTAATTGCAAAGACAAAAAATAGTGCTTATTATCACAAAGAAACAGAACATCAAAATTAATATCATTAAGGAGGGGCTCACAGATGTAATGTACACCTGGGTATGATGCCATAAGAAGAATACAAAATCACTTTTGTAGTGTTCTGACAACAGTGTATTAACCTGAATCTAATCATGAGGAAACATCAGATAAACTCAAATAGAGGAACAGTCTAAAAAGTACCTGGCTTGTCTGCTTCAGAAGGCCAATTTCATGAAACACAAAGAAGGCTGGGGAACTGTTCTGGATTAAGTGAGACTCAGAAATGTGACAGTTAAATACAATTCCTGAGTCTGGATTGAATCCTAGACTGGGGAATATAGTTTAAAAAGGACATTATTGTGACAATTATATTATATTAGGGATTAGTGAAATTTTTTCTATAAAGGGCTAAATAGTAAATTTTTTTAGGCTTCACAGGCCATTACTGTCTCTCTTGCAATGGCTACCCAAACTCTGCTGTTCACATTATTGCCATGAAGAATACAGAAAAGAATGGGCATGGCTCTTTTCCAACAAAAGGTTATTTATGGAATCAGTTGGCAGGTCAGCTTTGACCTACAGGTTTGTTGAACCCTATGTTATAGGATCTTGATGTTAAAGTTTCTGAATTTGATACCAGCATTGTGGTTATGTAAATGAATATTCTTCTGGTTTACAAATATACACCATGAAAATATTGGGTGAGGGGTTATGGCATGTTGTATGCAGCCTACTATCAAATTGTTTTGGAAACATAAACCACTTGTATAGAAGTATATGGAATAAATGTCAAATATATCAAAGGAGAAAGAGAAATAATGTAACAAAATGTTGAAAATTGGTGAAAATTTGATTAGTAGAGGATATACAGGAGTTCTTTGTATTATTATTGCAACTTTTCTGTAAGTTTGAAATTATTTCAAAATAGAAAAAAAAAGCAAATTAAGAGAGTTCCCTGTATTAAAAGTGGGGAGGGAAGCAAAAAAACCACCAACCAACACACACATGCACACACACCCACTCGTTCTGCATTTTGCAACATTGCACCATCTGTGACATACAGAACCATGTGAATAAACAGAAGCTACATAACCAGGCTTCTGGGGAAATACTCAGATAAAGGCAGACTGCATGCAGGATAAAAAAGCAGAGAACAGAATTAGGAACAAAGGTTCAGCAGAACCTCCTGAGTTTCCTTGGTCTTTATACTCTGCCCAGGGAGAAAGGAAGGTGTGGAGATGCTGAAGACTCCTCCTCTCCTCCAGAGCTTGCCTCGCCACACCCCTTTCGTTTCTGTCGTTGGCCTGCTTTTAGTCTTCTCCCTTCCTTCCTCTGCTATTCTTTTCAGCTCCCTCTCTTAAGATAACACATGGATTTGCTTCTGACACATTCTTATTATGTGTTAACTTGGTAAACATCATTATAGAGAACCATACTCCGCCCAGCTGTGTTCAAATCATTTGAAGCCCAGCTCCAAAACTACAGTATGAACATTTCCATTGTTAACCTGACACACACTCACATGTGCCTGTTGGACCTCTACCTTGTGATTGCAAATAGGAAGGAATGTGGTTTCTGAGTAAACTTGGTCCATTTCACAGTCAGGCCACCTTATTCTTACTGAGTAGCCTCCTTGTGTGTGTGTGTGTGTGTGTGTGTGTTCATTTTTCTTTTGGAGGTTGTTTTGTACCTATTAAGTGCATTTTGGATTTCTGTTTTTCACATAATTTTTAATTGTTTCCCTTTAAGACCTTTTCTTTGCTTACTAATATACATGTTGTCTCTATCAAATCTCTTGCCCCATTTGTACCTTGCCACAAACTTTCCTGACAGCTTTCTTTTTCCACTTGTACAACTGTCTATTTTATTTTTTTAAAAGTGTACAATATGATGATTAATATACATCAATGTTATAAAATGATTACCACAATCAGTAACACACCCATCATCTCACATAGTTGCTGTGGTTTTTTGTGTGGTGAGACACAAGATCTACTCCCTTCATAAATTTCAAGTGTACAATGCAGTATTATTCATTATAATCACTATGCTGTACCTTAGATCCATAAAACTTACAACTGAAAGTCTGTACAGTTCGACCAATAGCCCCCCATTTCCTCCATCCCCTCAGTCCCTGGAGACCCCTCTGTTCTTTGGTTATGTAAGTTTCACCTTCTTATCTTCGTTGGTTTTCTTCAGGTATTGGGTGGTCCCCACCTTTTCTGCTCATCTTCCATAATATCTTGAATCCTCTGCAAATAGCATTTTTCTTGTTCCTATCATTTCCTGCCCCAATTTTTGCTTTAAGATGTATTAAAAACCAAACACTTATTTTCTGCAGTAAAATACTACACAAAAAAATCTCACAGTTTTCAGAAGATGACATCTTGCAAATACCTGTACTACTTGGTATTTTTTGACAGTGGTTGGGAAAAATTTGCATATATGTGCACTCTGAATGTTTTCAACTGCTGCCCTTGACTGCCAGTTACTCTCAGGCATACAGAATTCATTGAAGTCAAGAGAACACTGTGGCATAAAATTTACTTTTAAATGATGTCCTTTGGTGGTATTTTGTGAAAGCACTGTCATGTATTCTAATATTTTGACTCTCCAACTTAAAGGAGACTTAACTTAGGCCTTAATGTAATATGCTTTTAACTTTCCTTGTCTGGTTTCTTTTCAGTTGTGACTCTCTCTCTCTCTCTCTTTAAGAGAAGGAAATTGACCACATGGTTAAGTATAGTGAAAATAAGTAAACTTTTAAAACTATATATTATCAAGCAGTATAACCAGGACTTGTAGTAGTTTATAGGAAAGGCTTTTTAGCA
The DNA here is from genome assembly GCA_004026885.1 of Lyroderma lyra. Lineage (NCBI taxonomy): Eukaryota > Metazoa > Chordata > Mammalia > Chiroptera > Megadermatidae > Lyroderma > Lyroderma lyra. Next base: position 377,658 of record PVJL010000241.1, on the reverse strand, counting down.
TTTAAAAAAGAGATGTATTATTTCCTCTCTAGACAATGCCTTATTGAATCTTTAAAGATATTTATTGTTAAGAATATTGAAAAGCAAAATTCTGCACTGTATTGATTTTTTTCTTTGCCTCATCTGAGGTAACAAAGTAACTGAATATAGTTTCTAACCAAAGTATTCTTTTATTTCAACTTGGTCTTTTTGAAAGATGAGAGAAGTGCCATAGTAAAGTAAAAAAAACAAAACAAAAAACAAACAACTGTTAAGAGACCTAAAGTGAAAAGTAGTAGGTTATTATGAATAGTTTTTGAATTTACATCAGATTTATTTTAACATGACTACTTTTTTTCCAAGCTCATTAGAGGTTAACAGAATGATTTTCATAGAAAAAGCCAAAGCTCAAGCAACACTTCATAATTAGTATTCATGAGACAAGGACATGGAGACCTTTAGAACTCAAAGGAACCTTAGAAGATTCCAGCAAACTCCATTATACTAGAAATAAGAAAACTGGGACTAAAGGGGAAGTAATTAACTAATTGTTTTAGTGAGGTCTGAAGTAGACTCTGAGTTTTTTTTTTTTTTTTAAACTATAAGGTTTATACGGTTAAAATGGTGAATTTATTATTATGCTTAGAAATGATAAGATTAATAAAATTGTTGTGAAATATTTAGTATATTAGTTTTTTATGGCTGCTGCAACAAATTAAAACAAAGTTAGTGACTTAAAACACAAATTTATTAACTTACATTTCTGGAGGTCAGAGGTCAGATAGGTCTCACTAGGCTAAAATTAACCCAGGGCTGGGAAGGATCCCTTGTCTTTGCCTTTTCCAGTTTCTAGAAGTTGTCTAACTTCCTTGGTCCATGCTTCCTTTTCTAAGGTCAGGCTGAGCCCTTGCCTCACTGCTGTCTCTCTGGTCCTCATCTGCTTTCTTTCAGATTTCAGGACACTAATGATTACATTGAGTTTACCCAGTTGATTCAGGATAATCTCCCCATTAAAGTCAGCTGATTAGCAACCTTAATTTTTCTTTGTCACGGAATCTAACATATTCCGGAGATTAGGATATTACGGGAGAGGGGATTATCTATCATAAACACTAAATACTTATTAAAATAAAAACATGACTTAGAATCACCTAAATGCTTGTTTGCAACACAGTTATAGATTTGTTTTTTATTTTTTATTATTTTTTTGTGTGGGTAGTTCCCTCGCTGGGAATCGAACCGAGGCACTGAAGCCTAGTCACTACACCACCAAGGAGCTGCCCTATAGATTTATTTGATTGTTTAAAACTCTCATCTCTTCCCTTATCCTCAAACCCTTGTCTTAGAACATCTTATTTAGGGTGTTAATAAATAACAACAATGTAAGAAGTGGCCAGCATTTTGTTTTATTGGATTTGAAGTGACTTTCCAAGTTGGAGTCTGAATGACAAGGAGGTATTGCTGAGAGAGCACCATGGAAGACTGCGTTTGAGTGTGAGAATAAGGTTGTAGATCGACTTGCACATCGATATGTTTGAATTGGTTTTGTGACAGACTAGTTGAGAGATTAATAGGTGGTTGGATATACAGTTACAGTGCAAAGGAAATGTTTGGATTAGAGAACTATATGAGACATATGTATTAGCTTATAATTGAAGCTCTTGAAAATGATGGAAAATCCCAACATTTAATAGTGAACGAGAAGACAATCTGCGAAGGAAACCTACGAGTGGCCAGAAAAGTTGGCAAAAACCAGTACACATCATGGAGAGCGAGAAAGTGAAGAGGAGGGTGTGGTGGTCAGTACTGAATTCAGCTGAAACATCAGCAGTAGTCACGTCGGGAAAATGTGCCTTGCGTGGGTGATGTGAAAGTCATCAGTGACTTTAGACACAGTAGTTTCAATGGCATGAACCTGCGAGATTTCTTATCGCGGGATGCAGGTCTCCTGAAAACGGACCCTTAAACGTGCCTGAAGTGGTCATTTGCTGTTTTATAGATTCTCATCTACATGTAGGGTTTACTTTCTTCTTTCTCCTTCTCTTCCTCCCACTTCTCTCCCTTCCTGCTCTCCACATGTTGTCCTCCTCTGTGTATTTTACCCTCTTAAACCAAAATGCCATTTGCCATCAACACATTATATGCCCTGATATAAGCATGACTTTTCTTTGTTCTCTTGCCCCAAATAATAGTAGAAGTTCATTTGTTATTTTTACTCTCTTTCAGGTATCTTAGTTCATCCTCAACTTCAGTCTTGAGGGTCCATTTGCTTTGCATAATTTTGTTTTCTTAAGTTTTATTTGTATTTCATGTATGTTAAATAGTTAAAGAATAACTGTGTGCATTGCTTTTAAGTGTACTCTGCCCTTTCTTGATTCTTTTAAATTGCAGATTGAGTTGTTTGTTAGAATTTCCCTTTCCTCTGTACATATAAAATCATTATTAGTTTTTTGCCACCACTATTAAAAATAATTTATTCTTAAAATATCTGTATATCTGACCATACCAATGATTCCCCTCCCTAGTTATTAGGAAGGAACCTACTTCTCTCCCATGTTTCTAGTCACCTTGCATTTCAAAGACATTGAAACATTTCTAAAATTTCTTGTCATTTTATGCATTTCAAATTGCGATTTGTTATTCTGGGGCCAGTAGGAGTCCCTTTTGCATTAAATAGGAAACTCTTCAACTATAATTGTTTAATGTTGTAGATTTAAAAGAAATCTATTTGGGGTTTGTTCATCTTTGCCTTTCTTGTCCCTGCTACTATCTTTTTAAAATTGCAGGACTAACTTGCATTGCAGTCAGTATGGATTACCTCATATGAATTAATAAATAGGATTGTATATTCAGGGTATTTTTCTTGTTAGATTTCTCCTATTTATAATTGTAGCATTGACAAAGACTTGGAAAGCGCTATTATGAAGACAGATTTAGCCAAGTAAACTGGCAGTAGGTGCTACAAAAACAAGTTCAGTAATTTTTTCCCTGAAGTCTGAGTCACAGTTCTCCAGACTTGCTTCATAGGCAGGCAATCCATGCTGTCACCCAGGGCTTCAAATTCAGAAGAGGGCACACACTTGGGGTGTACTGCCCAGTGATTGCTGTCTTGAAATTCTTACTATAATACCTTTATCTTTGATTTGAATGTTGTAAATGAATCCCCAAGGGACATAGAGGAAAAGATGGAGGCATGGATCCTCAGCTCACACGTGGCCCACTGCCTATTGCTTCTTACCACCTTGGAATGCATTCTTGGCTACCGCTCTCCTGTCCCGCTCAATGCAGTGACTTTACTGTTCGAGGGAGACTGGGTGCTGGTGTGGGAAGGATTGGATCTTTAGGGTGTGCCTCCTGCTTATTGAGTTAAAGTTCAGGGTCCAGTGCATCTGTGAGGGTCTGTAATTACCCTTTGAGTATTCTTACACCCAAGAGAGCTTGACATTAACTAGTGAATGGAAAATAATATGACAGGTTGAGATATAGCCGAAGAAAGAAAGGGAAAGTAGTTTTTTGTTGTTGTTGGTTTTTGAACAGGACCCTGCGTTTTCATTTTGCTTTGGTCAAATTATGTTGTTGGCCCAGACAATTGTTAATAATTAACTAGTGCCTAGAAAAATACTTCACCTTTGCAACTTATGGATTGTATTATTAGAAATAAGATAAAAAGAGGTTTTCAAAATGTTTACACTGATTTTGATACAAGGTATGTGAATGGATTTGGTTGTGCTTAGAACCCAAATGTTTTATAATAGCAGCTGCCTTTCCACAATGTGGTTAGTCTTTCAATTTACATGTTATTAATATGGGCTATTTATACCCTCAAGGTAGTAACACAGGAATTTGAATTTAAAATACGAATTTACAGAATTAATATCAAGTATTGTACATTTGTTTTTACCCTTTGTTGAAAAATAAGCTGCTTTATAGTAATTTAATAAAAAATCATCTTCATAACTTCTATTATGGTTGCATTTCATGACTTACTATTTGGAGACTTCTTTTTGCGTTGAGCTTTTCTGTACCATCACCTCTTTTCTCTGGCCCCCACTGTGCATTTCAGCCATTCTTTCACATTCCATTGACTTGTTACCAAACTTTCTTTGTTGGAAAATACAAATTTTATCTGATTGTTTTATTAAAGGTCTTATTTGCTTTGCACAAGCCTCTTAGTTCATAAGAATAGTGTAGAGTTGCTCATGGCAAATCCTCAAACTTTTTTTTTCAGTGTAAAAATCAAACCCAAGAGAAAGAGAAAAAAGTTGGATTTAATCTTTTCCTCCATAACTTTTGTGACCTCTGTAGTTCCAATCCTGTACACCAGCAATGCTTTGTGGTATTGTTTTTGTTGTCTTATTTTTTTTTAAACCTCAGTGGCATTTTCTTTTAAAGTAATATTGCTGTGAACATTAGAGTGAGTTTTCTTTGTCACGAGTCTGGGAATTGATCATGCTAGCATTAAAGGTACTCAATGGGGAGATTGCTGAAGCCCCATTGGTTGACCATCTGCTGGTTTGTTTTTTTTTTTTTTTTAAACTGAGTAAAGCTTCTAAAGGGCTCCTTTTGAAATATGTAATAATAAGATGTTCAAGGATTGCTGATTTATTACCTTTAATTTAGAGTTGTATCAGTACAACATTTTTGTTTTGAGATTTCAGCGATATACTTGTAGATTTTATCCAAATTATCTTTTACCTTTCCTTAATATCTTAAGGCATATCACACAAATGGACACTCTGGACACTCTGGGTTATTAATGCTCTCCCTTCTTTCTCAAAAGTCCTAGGGAATCTCAAGGAATTTATTTTGATTTCTGTGTGTTTATCCAGTTTATGACTTAGAACGTTCTTTCCTTCTAGAGGTTAGTGTGACCATCCTCTTACTTAATAATTAAATTTGTGACTTTTTAAATGATTTCACGGTTACTATATAAAGCATATAAATTTATAAGTATCTAAACACAGCATAGTCTTTAGATATTAGTATAATTTATGAAGGGATCTGCCTGATAAGTCTAGTACCCATCTGACTCTATACAGAGTTTTTACAGTATTTTTGATCATATTGCCCATATCGTACTTTACATCCCCATGGCTGGTTTGTAACTATCAATTTGTACTTCTTAATCCCTTCACCCTTATTACCCAGTCCCCCAAGCCCCCTCCCATCTAGTAACCATTGGTTGGTTCTATATCTATGACTCCTATTTCTGTTTTGTTGGTTTGTTTATTCTGTTCTTTAGATTCTACGGCACTAGTTTTATGTTTAGGGAGGAATAAAATGTAAAATTACATAGTGGTGATTGTTGTGCAGCTGAATATACTAAAAACCACTGAAGTGTACACTTTAAAGAGGTGGATTTTATGGTATATGAATCCTATCTCAGTAAACCTGTTAAAATAATATAGGTCATTCTTATCCGAGTGTTACGGGTCAGTCTTGTTTGATGCTCTGCTCCCCTTTTCCTTATTCTAATGACAAATTTGCCTTATCTTTTATTAACCATTTAGCCTGCCTAGTATGTAAGGGTATGTTCTTTTTAATGTTAGTAGTGGTCAGTCCTTTCGTCTTAAAAAAGGAAAAAATAGGTCAGTGAGTGTTGGAACTTTTGTAAGCAGTTTTAGTCCCTTTTTAAAATTGGTGTACGTGTGGGACATTCATTTTACACAGTTCTCCCTAAAGAGGACCTGTTGGGCTAATGCATTTGTGTCATTTTGATACATTTTTATAGCTTTTATTTATTCCTTTATAACCTGCCTGATCTCCCCAAATCTGACCAATAGTGACTTTCATTAGTACACCTGGCTTTTGTATGTATAAAAAAATAACAAAAGAGAAAATTTTGTTTTTCAAGATGTACGTATATCTAAATTTATACTAAAAGTGCATAAATACATATTTTTTTCTAACAATCCTGGACAATGGGTTTGTGTGCTGAAGAGAAACATTTTAATAAAATTGGTCTATTATAAGAATTGAAAAAAGATTAGTGTGAAAGACTTTTTAAAAACATTTTTTTCATGCTACATTTTTCTTTTACCATTTTCCTTTACAGATGGCTGCAAATTGCAATATCTTAAGAAAATACTATTTTTATGCCTGTGTTCATTATTTTTATATCTGTTCTCCATTTTGAGGTGCTTAGTTTTCTAACATTCAAAATAAATATGTAAATAAACAGTTATAAACTGATATAATCTTTTACAGATGTTACCCGCCCCTTTTATTTATTTGACCTTAAATGAGAAAAAGTGGAGAAATTAAAGTTTGATGATTTTATCATTCCTTACTTCTTACTGGATTGTTTTTTTAATATCTTTTCCATCAGCCGTAGTTTTGTCTTCATTCCTTAGATTAGGTGTGCCATGTTTCTTTTCCTAAGTGAAGAATTTTAAAATCACTTAAATTGTGCTAGTGACTTAATGGGCCCAGGAACCCCCAAATTTGCAACTGTATTCACCCTTAACGATTACTTCTCTTTAAAAGGAAAGGGACATTCTTCATGATTTTCAAGCTACAGTTGGGCCATATGACAAACAGTAATGTATTATGACTATCTCTTTGTATCTTTTCCTATTAATTATAGACTGCTTGCTAAAAAGACTGAATAGTTGGTATCCGACCAAAATTTGTAAGTGAAACCTAATCCCCGGTGTGATGGTGTCTGGAGGGAGGGCCGTTGGGAGGTAAGAAGATCAGGAGGGTGGAGCTCTCATGATTTGGATGAGTGCCCTTATCAAACCAGTAGCAGACAGCTCCCTTGCCCCCTTCTGCCATAGGAGGAAACAACGAAAAGACGACTCTCGGGGAAGCAGGAAGGGGGCCCTCACCAGTCACCAAATGTGCTGATGCCTTAATCTTTGATTTCCCTTCCTCCAAGACAATGAGAAACAAATTTCTGTTACTCATGAGCCACCCAGTCTGTGATATTTGGGTATAGCAGCCCGAATGGATTGAGAAATCACGATTATCTTCACTGATACAGCAGCACCATTACTGGCTTATCTATTAGAATTGGCAGCCTCTGAAGGTTTAGAGGAATTAAAGAATGACTGTTAGAGACTACTAGCAGCTTCTTAAAGTCCAGAGAGTGTGGGACTAGCCTGAGGGCCTGTGCTTTCTCACGGGTCCAAATGGCCATTCGTTGTTGCTGTGGGTGTCACTTTGTCTTAATGGCAGCTTTTGGGACAGAGTTTCAAAGCTGTCTTTTCAGAGTCCATGGACAGGTCTTGGATGGTGCGAGGATGGCCTGCATGATTTGCCTCCAAGGTGGAACTTGGTGAGGTGGGAACAAGAGGCAAGGCTGTGGGGGTTTCCTGCCTTCTGTGTTTTCTGTTGTCCTATTGTAATCGTGGATATAAAAACTACACAACACAAGCGGACTTCGCCAAGTTTTGGTACCATGTCCTGACCTTTGTAGAAACTAGGTATATTAATTAGTGTGATAATCTATAAGGAGATGTTTTCGTTTATTGGGTATTATAAATTGAAGGAACATAGAAATAATGAATTTTATTTTATCCTCCTCATTTCCTAGTCTACCAAAGATCTCAATTTACATAACATTAATCCCTCTCTTCCTTGGTAATACACTCCTGATGATTTTAAACCACCTTAAAAAGTTACAGTTTTCAAGCTAGGAGGATGGCTTTCTATGTGCATAGAATTTTAAGATATATGCATGTATTTCCAAAAGTCCGTAGACTTCAGTAATCAAAAGAACATATTTATTTTCTAATGACCACGAGAAAAGTGATTTCATCATGCTGTGTTCCTTTTTTTTTTTTTTTTTTTTTGGTGATAGAGATGAGTATAGAGAATAGCAAAAAGATGAGTATAATGACTTTCTTCAAATGTTAAGCAAAGAATTATATTTAAAAATGCTGTAATTCTTTCCAATGGTATGGTTTCTTATTGTGAGTAATTTAAATGAGGTAGCCCTTTATTTGTAGTCAACATTCAGATACCTAGTTTATAATCTTTTCTAGGTTAAATCTTAAATTTCTTACTATAGAGTTATCTATCCATCCATCCACTTGTCTGTGGGTATATGGCTAATCTGTGAGATTTATATTTTTTATTAACTGTATTTTGTTTTTATTTTATGATAAAGAAAATAAACTGGTTGGCTCAAGTTAAAGGGTAAGCAATGCCTGTGAGATCATTTACTCTTTTTCTACCCTCCCATCTCTTCCCCTAAACTTTTACAGCTTTTTCAAGTTTTGGTTTTGGTGGAAAGAAGGGAATTGAGTTTTGTTGTTATTGTTTATTTTACAACTTACGTCATTAAACTAAGGTGAGATGGAGCGAAACTGCCCTAATGCTCGAGTCTGCGTGGAGGCCATGGAGTTGGCCCAGCAGAGAAAGTCAAGATACTAATCAGGAGACTGGTTTTCTTGCCTTGTCTACCACTTTCACATTTAACAATATAAGGTGTTTGAGGGCAGTACGTGTCAGGATGTTAAGGAGTTACCATTAATGGTACTGTTGCTAAACAGATGGTGTAATTAGCCCATAATGGGGAAGAACACTTTTTCATGTTTGAATGAAAAGGGCTCACCGTGGGTGGTAGAGTAAGAGGTTATAAATGACAATGCCTTATAAGATTAGGCCAGTGTCAGTTTTATACCTTATGATTTAGGCATATATGGTGCATACATGTACATATACATAATCTCCCAGCCTATTTTATTTCATTATAGTAACTCTTGTTACTTTTAGGGAAAAAAATATTCCTGCAGGTGAATGCATGAATAGTTAGTTTTCTAGAACAATTTCATAAGACAGTGGCAAATATAGGACCTGACAAACATTTTTATAGTAAAACTATATGGTAGTTAATGTATGAGTTACTCAGCCAATTCAGTGTTCTTCACAAGAAAAGTATATTCCAGAAGGCATAGAAGGAAGTTAAAGGACTCAATCTGTTTCTTCTGTCACCTGACATAGTCACTAATTCTCTTTGTGGAATAGAGTTTCATTTTGTCAAATTTGATTTACTTTGTACTTGGTTATATATATTTTTTATGTAACACAAAGTGATGCTACAAGCTAGAAAACGTAATCAAGTAGATAAAAAAATACAATAAACTCTTCTGTTTATATAATTGAAAATGTTTTTCCTCAATGAAAATTCAGAAGTTAAATTGGTTGTATTCTGTGTTGTTCAAATTGATCTTATTCAAGTTTTTATAATAATGTCAATTTAAAATAATTCCTAATACTTTGGTTAATTATTAGAAAGATATTTGCAAAGATTTTTTCCTCTTGTCAGCCACCTGCTCCTATGGTACAGTTACAATGCAGAAACATTGACATCTCAGTTATTTCCATGGCAACAAATTGATGTCAGGATCTTATATTTGACTTCACTGCAGGACCAAATAGAATTTGGATTACAGGGGTGGGTTGGGAGTTCTTATTGAAACACAGGTCTTTAAGAAAGAGAAATGAAAATATCTTGGGAAATTAATTTTAAGCTTAAAAAATAAATTTACTTTTAGAGAAGAAATATAAAACTATACATAAAAATATGTGAATAGTCTTCTTTCTACCTTTCTTTATATACAAAGACACAATGAACAGTATTTAGTCTTTCTGTGATAGTTGCAAGTAAGAAGAGCTTGAATCTGATTTAATATTCACTCAAAAACTTAGAAGAGTAAAGACTCAGGTAGTTATCAGTTGTACAGAATAGTAAAAGTCCAGAACCATCTTGCTCTTAGCTACTTGATGCATATAACTGATGAGTGTATGGTACCTCGGCTTTAAATTACATACACTCTTTCTTTGGTGTAGGCAGGATATCATAATTACAGTTGATCCTCCCCACTCTATGGATGGCATAGCTTCAAAGATTTTGTGGCACTTTTCCTTCTTTCTTGAGTTACTTTATGCTCCAGTGAAGATTATTTATATTCTGTTGTTTATTCCATATAAGATTTTACCCATTCTTACTCTCAGGGGAAACAATTAGATTGTTATGAATAAACTTATTTAGTTAATCTAAAGTTATCTCTTTGTTCTATTTAGTCCTTTGTATGAAACTCGTCTTCAGGCTGGTCTTATTGTGTTCAAGTTTGTTTGGGCTTCTGCCTCTCTGACTAGATCATGAAGGCAGGCATGGTGTCTTTATACTGTCAGTGTCTGGCACATAATGGGTACATTAAGTCTGTTGAAAAATAGATGTGATCTCATGGGTTGTCAGGGCATTACAGATTCTTAGAACATTGATGGTGTCACCTCATTTCACTGCTAGATCTTCACTAAGTTTCATAGGTTTAAAAAATTTTTCAAGATTTTTATTTAAAGTATAGCTAACATATAAGAATTTCTGGTATACCCTATAGTTAGTTTACATTTATATACCTAAAGAAGTGATCACTATGATAATCCAGAAACCATCTGACACTGTATCACACTATCACAGTATTATTGACTATAGACTCATATATTTCCTATGCTGTACATCACATCCCCATGACTTACTTGTTTTAAAGGTAAGTTGGACCTCTTCTTCCCCTTCACCACTATGTCTAGTGGTTTTATATATATAATTATATTAGAAGTGATTCCTCTGACTAGTCTAGTTACCCACTGGGCACCATACATAGTTTTTACTATATCACTGCTATATTCCCTATGTTTTACTTTACATTTCAATTCCTATAAATAAATAAATACACATTTCATACATATTAATACTCTATATGTATTATATATTTTACATAATATGTATTATATATTCCTGTTGGTTCTGTTCCTTTGGAGAATCTGAGTCATAAAGCTACCAATAATTATGTTCTTTTTCCCCCTAAAATGACTTGCATACTTTTGTTTTCCCTTTAATTACTGCTTCAGACAATAGAGAGAGAGTAAACTTTGTTAAGTTTGCTCATGTACTAATGTCCTAACCTTCCTGAGAATGCACTCTGGGACTCTGCGATGATGACGGCCAATGTACATCAGATCTCTGCACCTGGCCTGAGGGGCACCATCTCTTTCCAACCATTTTAATAACTCTAGCAGATAATTACTCTTCATCTCCCCATATAACACAGAGGGGATTGGAAGGTAGAGAAATGTGCAGTAACTTTTCCTCAATAACATCCTGAAATCAGTGGAGGTGCTAGGATTTGAATCTGATTCCAGAGTCAGGGCACTAGCCACTGGGCTCCTATACAGATCGATAGAGATTTCCTTTCTTCTAAGGTGAGATGTGCTGCCTATGCTTTAATTTTTATTGTTTTTAGTATTGGCAGGTGAACAGAGCCTAAGTGGGAATGGCAGTTTCCTATCTATATTATTCCTGCTTTCAAGGTCACAGAAGTGGAGAATAGTCATAAGACTGAGGAAAAAAATGAGTGTATTTAATAAGAATTTATAATGAGATTTCAAATAAGCAAATATACCCATTTTGGTTCCATTTAATTTTTTGCCCATGTAGCTCATTAACATTGCAGTAAAAACTTGCTAATTTAGATGAATGGTGGGCAACCCCTGAGTTAACAAAGTCTGAATCACAAAATAATTTTATAGAAATTAAGTTTTTTTTTTTTTTTTTTTTTTTTTGCTTTTTGGTATGTGGGTAGCTCCCTGACTGGGAATCGAACCCAGGCCGCAGCGCTGACAGCGCCAGCGCCGAAGCCTTAAGCCACTACACCATCAGGGAACTCCAAGTTATTTTTCTGATACATATAATTAGCCTATCAACTAGGAGCTGAGAAAACAAAGTTTCTGAGTTACTTACTAGAACAGTTTATTTTACATTAATAACTGTCTTTAATCTTGTTTCTAGTATTGACAATTAACAAAGTTGAGTGTTTTCTACCTAGAGATCAGTTCTTTGCTAAGGCTTTTATGTACAACGCCACTTTTAATCCACACAAGAACCTTGTTTTAAAGACTAGTTTATCTGATACGAAAGAAGAGCAGTAAAATCATTTCTTAAGGACAGTATGACTGGTTAGCTAGAGCCTGGGGTAGAAACTGTACAAGGGGAGACCCCAAAACCCTGGAATTTATTTATGAACAATTGTGTATTTATTCTTACATATTTAAACTTCAGTCACCTTTCAGGTAGTCTCTTGGATGCAGTACACCTATCGAGATGCTTTTCCCACTGCTCAAAACAGTTTTTGAACTTGTCAGTTTTGATGCCTTTTAGTGCTTCTGCTGTTTTTTGTTTCACCTCTTCCACGTCAGCAAAGCATTGCCCTTTGAGGTCTTTTTTTAAAAAAAAATACATTTTACATACAATATTGTAATGGTTTCAGGTGTGCAGCACAGTGATGTAATCTGGGGAAACAAAAAGGTTGCTCGGGGTGAGATGAGGGGAATAGGGAGAGTGGGGTGTGGGAGTCATGCCATTTTGGTCAAAAACTGCTGAACACTCAGCAGCGCTGTACATATGGTCAGGTGTGTTGTCATGCCACCTGTTGTTCGTGCAAATCACCCATCATGAAATGGGTAAATGCGTTGAAAGAGTCTCCAAAACAAAATTATCTGAAGCTGAACTGATGCAGATGGGTTCCCAGAACACTCACCGAGTGGGGGAAGCCTGCATCATGAGGGGCCTGCCCTCCAGAAGAGAATTCCGATTTTTTGCATCCCCCCTCATCGTTTGAGGCATTTTATTATGACTGCACAAATCTACACTGTTTAGACAATTATTTATGAATTATCATTTGTTTAGCAGTATGTGAATTTGTATTTTTCCCAACCCTACTCTTATCCATACTCTCTCCTCCCACCCACCCAGCCATCCATCCAGATTTATATTTCTGAAATATGCAGAGAATGTGTTTGTGTCAGATTTTCTGCTTTTTCATTTTATTGGTGGCCATTTTAAATCTTCATTAAGTTCTTGTTATCATTCTGATTTATATTCACCGGAGTGAATCATTTCAGAATGTGGTTAAGTGACTGCATTTGTTTTCTCATGTTTTGTCATTTGAAGTATCTATCAATTATCAACCTGCACTAGTCGCTTTAATTGACTGTGGCAGTGTTCTAAGTTAGAAATAAGGTAGATCCCTCTTTTGGTCTCTGAATTCTACTAGAATTCAGAACTTGGAAGATTTTAAGAGATAGAACAGGCCTTGGCTCTCTTGAGCAAACAACAGTTTATCATAATGGACTTGGAGTGCCTTGCCTACTAAAGGACACGAACGGGCTGAGTTTCGGGATCAAGGCGAGTGGGAGCTGACTGATCTCTTTGCCTTCTCTGCTTCCGTCATAACCTCTTCTCTAGTCACACGTAACTCTTCCCAGTCCCTGTCCTTCCCACGGTCCCTTACTGCCCTCCTTCCCGCTTCTGCTTCAGGCCTCTCTTCTTACCTCTCTTTCCTGTCTTCCCCCTTTCTCCCTTTTCTCTTCCCTCTTTCTGTTTTTTCTCTCCTCTTCCTAGTTTCCTCCCTCTTTCCTATTACACCCTTTCCCCTCATGGACTTCTATTGCATCGGATCTCAAGGAATGCAAGGACTGATGGTCTCACATTTAGTGTGATAAGACTGATCAGTGGTTTGGCGTGGTTCAAGTCAAATCATTTTACCGTAGAATTCCTCATCCATTTTGTGGTTTTGTCATCCATTGATGATCATTGTCTTATTCCATTATGAGTTGTAAAATGGAAATTTCCTCATTATGTTGTTTCTTCTTCATATATTATCTAGAATTGTTTTGTATAAAAGGATCGTTTTATATGCTAGGGCTATTTGGTTACCTTGAAGTACAATTCACAGTGGGGAGGTGGGTCAGTGTTCTGTATAATGTATCAGTTTTTAGCATCCTCAGCATGCATTGTATTTAAAAAAAAAAAAAATCTCTCCAGGTGATTCTTATGTTTAGCCAGGGTAGATAAGCACCAAACTGGAGGTTGGTTACATCCCAAGTCTTATATAGTTTTGTTACTTATTCTAAAAGCAAATTTATCAGACAGCTGTTGTTTTTAGAGATATATTCTTTTGACAAACTTTATTATAGTATATGAATTTCATTCAAAGCAGTTTATGCAGGAGTGTTTTGGGAGGTGTTTGTTCATTTTCGTTAAATTATAAACTGAAAATTAATGAAGTGTAGAAGAAACACTCTGAAGGCAAACTGAAAAAAATAATGCACAAGCTAATATTTATTCAGGGCCTATTTATTCTGTGCCCAGCCTCACACTGGGCCTATACAACATGTACAGTAATTAGATCATCTGGCCCTCATAACACCCCATGAAGTGGATAATCTAATTCTTCATGCCAAAGAAAAAGATACTGAAAGCTGAAATTTACCTGCTTGTCTGAGATTGTGGGATCAGCCAAGAAAGGGGCAGGAGCTGGGGGTGCAGATGTTGCTGAAACCCAGAGCCTGTGCATTGCATCCCAGTTTTCTGCTCTCAGAGTAAGATACTTCATATGTTTAATCCCATCCCTCATGTGGATTTTTCCTACTTCTATTCTGAGGCAAAGAAATGAAATGACTGTTTTTAACCTCCAGATTCTGTCATGGGAAAATGGACATATGTGCAGTCGTGTATAATGGTTGGAATTTTGATTAGACCATCATAACTAGCATTTTTCAAATGGTTAAAATGTGGTTACTTAAATTTTATGATATAATTTAATCATAAAATCTGCAGATTAGTTTTCATTCTTTTTTTATGTCCGAGGAAATAAGCTTAAGGAAGTTAAGTGCTAAAGGTCACACAGTGAATTGTGAACCAGAGCTCCTCTGATTGCACAGGCTTTATTCTTAACTATATTATGCTGACTAAATAGAAGAACTTATAGGAGTTAAAAGTGGTTTAGAAAGAGTAGCACATAACCCACCCCCCCAGAAACCATTTGGGAAAACTACATACATAACAATGAACAATGTAATTTTTAAAGAGTATGCTCCAATTGACCTTCTCAGTGACAGGACTTCTCTGTTGTCTATTTTCACTTTCTTAGTTACTCCCTAGAGTTGATCAGTGAAGGAATAAGGTGTTGACTAATCATGATCAACTTAGAATTTTGCTGTGATTTTTCAGGAGGTGTTGCTTATTATTTGGAAATGAGCTCTCAGTAAGAGATCTTGCTGTATCTTATTATGTGGTTTGCCTCATTGTAGACGTAGCATCTGAACTTAAAAAGGTAAACTTGTATTATTTTCTCCAGTGATAAAAACTTAGGTTTTATAGGTATGTTATTTTACCTTATTTAAAGTTTTAAAATCTAAAAGCTCATAAAGAGAATACAGTGATTCCCCAGAACACTCTGTGGTAGTGAAGACAGCAGCAAATTAAACTCAGGAAAAGAAACAAAGTGATCTAAAGGTTATACAGAACACACTTGTGTATACTTTAAGTGAAAAGAGGGGGAGGGCTCAGATGGATGGCCTTGTTTATTTAAAAGCAGGATCCTTTCATTTGAGAGTTGGGAAATCCAGAGGAAGTGAAAGGAAACTAAACTACCAAACAAATAGGAAAAAATCCCACAGGAAATATGATAAGTAGAAAATAATGGTGGCATTTGAACTGGTAACAAATTTTAATTATATTGGGGACTGGTAAAAATACTAGTGAGAATCATGTTATAAAGTGTTATAAATCACAAACCTTTAGTATAGGTGAGTAATTCTCAAACTTTGAGCTATAAACCTCTATACAGTCTTACAAATTATTAACAACCCTAAACAACTTGTGTTTATGTTGATTATGTCTGTCAGTATTTACCATATAATAAAGCTGAGAAGTTTAATAAAAAATAATTTAAAAATACATTGTATATTGATATAAAACATATATCAATATATGTTTTTGTGGGAAGAAACCCTACATTTCAAAAAAAAAAGTTAAGAAAAGTGGCATTTGTATGCATATGTCACAGTTCTCTTTAACTTCTAGTTTAATAGAATAGCTAGGTTTTTGTACCTGTGTCTGCATTCGGTCTTTTTTGATATGTTCTTTTGGTGGAATGTATGAGAGAAAAGGGAGATATATTTTAATAGACTTTCTAAATAATTGTGGCTGTTCTACTTTGATATACTAAGACTCTACAGATTGTAATTTCTTAAAAGTTTCAATGAGGAATCAAAAACTTAATCAGTGAACATTTTGTGTTTTGTCACATTAAAATACATTGTTTTTTCGTAACATCAAGCATTGGTCAATTGGAAAATAATGGTTCACTAAATTATGCAGATCTTCAGATGTTGACACATTATATAAATCAAACGTCACATTTGTTAATATCAGAAAATGTTTTAAGTGTTGGATAGCTGTCAAGCTCAGGTTAGTGGATAAAATTTTCAAGATACTAATTTTCATTTAAAAGTTCAATTTCTATCATTGGCGCCAGATACTGGCAGTTATTTTCCTTGAAATGACAGGTTTAGTTGCTCTTTTCTCTGAAAATGTCAGTCATACCCAATTCTGAATAGTTTGTCTTCAGTCATTCATTAAAATAAAAAATAGTGTTTCATGAAGAGTGGCTAGTTCACATCATATCTCAGTCTCATAAATGCTTTTCCTTGAGACCATTATCCCATCATATTTTGATATTCAGCAGAAATGCTTTATGTATACTTTCCTTCTTTATCATATAGAATAATAAAATGGCATATACTCAAGGATTGTGATTTTTAAAATTAACTAATTTTATGAATTTATCAAAGACATTCTTAAGTGAAACTTCATTTTATTACTGTGATTACATGCCAATGAAGAATAAAATGACTATTATAAAATCTGGTGCCTCTTGTTTGATTCATGCTAATGAGCATCATTAGTTTGATTCACCATTGTTTTTGCACCATCAGTGAAAAGATAATAATGTCTTAGTATTAATAGGAAAATAGTTTTGACCTCACAATTCCTAGAAGGCTGCTGGGAAATTCACACTTTGAGTATCATTGGATTAGCGGAATAGTTGTCATGTACATGTAAAACAGTTGTTCTAATATGTTAAAAAAAAATTTAATCCTGGTATATACTCCTAACTGTAGAATTTCTTCCATGCATTAGAATAAATGGTTTTGTTTAATTGGTTCATTAACAGCTTGAAAAATTAAATTGCTATTACAGAGAAATGGATAATTTGTTTTAAATTTTCAAATAAATTAAGTATAATAATGCCTCGCAGTGAATTTCTGAATAGTGATCTCGCTCATTATAACTATATATGCATCCTTAGAAGCAAATGTGGTTTGAGCAGGTGACATGCTTCTCCATTGTCAAAGTATTAATCATTTATCTGCTTATTGAGTTCTTGTTTTAAATTTTATGCTACTACCATTCAATCTCACACGGTAAGTGTATGGGCAAAGGTAACTTCAGGGCAAATGTGTTTGAGTCTTCATTCATGGAATTCACATAGGGCCTATTTATGAGTACACACAAGTAGTAAATATTTATTCCTAATTTTGTTTCATGCTCAATTAACAAAGTTGCACATAGGGGAAAAATTGCTTTTTACCTAGATAAGAGAGATCAGACTATGTCCTTCTAGTATTTTCCTTTTTTTTTTTTTTAAACCCTTTTCTTTCAGGTTTCTTTCTTTCTCTCTCTTTTTTTTTTTTTTTTGTTGGTTCCCTGAGCAGGGATCGAACCCAGGCCATGGTGATGAGAGTGCCAAAGCCTAGCCATGGTACCACCCGGGAATCCCTCTCAGGTTTCTCTTATGGGGAAAAAAAGCAGCACTTACATTATCAGCTAAAACCATGAGAGAAGTGACCTTCTAACAATAATAATGTCTATAATATATATTTTTTTCAAGTTCTACAGGTGTGTTAAGAACTTAAAACAGTTCTACAGATTGATATCAAATACCAGGAGTGGCCAAAATAGTAAATTCTAATGAAATGATACAGCAGATTTCTCTGTTTTAAATAATGTAAAGTTATATAGACAAAGGAATAGATTGTTACAAGGGTTTTAAAGGAGCCTCTTTTAAACTTTGTACAGTATGAGATTTTGTGAAGCCCCTTCCTGTTATATGTGCGTGATTGTGTTTAAACATAATATTTGAGTACAATATTTAAACATTTCATAAAATTGGGGTGGTATAAGAAGTAAACACAAGACATTGACATGATATTTGTTACTTTGACAAGGCAAAATATTTTGTGAAGGGACCACTTTTAAATGTTATGCTTGGTTAATATTTTCACTAGGTTAATGATTAAAGTTTAATGGTATTTGTAATTTCTTACACTTACCCTGCTCCAAACTTACAGAGTAAAACATCTTTGACTCCTAATGGCGAAGAGCTATCATCATAAAGAGCTGCCAACATAAATAATATATTTACAGTAATCATTTGGTGTCTCATATATGCCATGCTCTGTGCTGGGGGTTAAAGAATACAATAAGGTCTTTATCGTTTAACAGAGGAGACATTAGGGAATGTAAGTGGAAAAAAAGTGTTACAAGATCTATAATAGAAATATGTACATAGGACTCAGTAAGAGTTCAATTTTATGGAGATGGGAGTATGTGCAATGAAAAGACCAGAAAAGCCTTTGCGGTTCAGGTGATCCCCTGGAATTATAGGTACTCAGATGACTTAATAATTATAAGTAGCAATTTTTTTTAAGTCCACAAACGTTTATGAAGCATCCATACGTAGCATCACTCCTTGGCACGTCCTGGTAATGCTGGCATGCACAGCATGGTCCTTAATCTTGACTAAGCCACAGTCCCTGGGGAGAGACATAATTTCAGTATGAATGTAGTAAGTACCCTGCAGGTGAAGCACACAGAGAGTCATCTAACCTGACCAGTGGCCGGCCAGATCAACAAGTCTTTTGTTCGTTTGCCACATCTAAAGGAGGATGTTTACTGAGTCACGAAATATTTTTTTATGTACTTGGCACCATTATTTCTAATAAATAAAAAGAGGTCTTTGTTTCTGTGTTGTATATATTTCTTATAATTAAAGATCATGGTCTTGATTCCACACACTGGAAATAGCCAGTTTTCCCATTACTTTCAAGCACACATAACAGGTTAAAGCCTTGTTCAAACCTTGGGTCCATTACTAATTAGCTATTAGGTTCTTGATCAGTTGTGTAATTCCTCTAAACTATTCTTTCTTCAACTGTAAATGAAAGGTAAAAATTGTAGCTAATTTCTAGGGTTTTGATGAGCTTTTCATGAAGTGCTTAGCATAGTGCCTGGCATATATGGTAGGTGCTTGTATGTTACCTGTTTTTTTGTTTTTTTTTTTGGTCTCAAAGTGCTTTAATAAACCACATAGCAGTTAGTCTTCAAAATAACTTCAAAGTACAATTCTTTCTTCTTTCACAGGTCAGGTGGAAATGTTAGCATTCTTGCCTGGCCCTGTACTGCCAACCAAGAGAAGTTTGCCTACTCTAACCAGTGTTGGTAATGACTTCGTAGCGAGTAATCCTCTTCAATTCTTTCCCATTAAAATGGGATAATAAATATTTTCAAAACCCTCACTGTGTACAAAGCACTGTGCTAAGTATTCTAGAGATAAGAGACTTGAAACTGAAGTTATCTTTGTCTTCAAGAAACTTAAACTTCATCATAATAAGATAAATATTTAAATAACTATGCATAGCACATCTAGTAAAAAAAAAAGCTTTCCGTATTTCTTCACTTTGTCTCATGTAAGTTTTAGATTCTCTCAGAGGTAAAAACCTTAAGATTGCAGTTAGAAAAGCCCTTTGTTAAAAAGATGTTTTGAGCATTTCCCCTGACTGTTTCCCTTAGTTTTATTTGCAAGCTGGAGCAGGTATTAAAGATGAAGTGTTCTGGTGGGAGCGGTAGCCCGGAGCGCTTGATGCATTGCTAATTTCAAACCTTGTAATTTAGTTAAATTGAAACATAACTGCATTTAGATGAATGGGCTGCTAGTTTTCCTTTCCAAAGCAAACATGCCAACCTTTCATTACTTCTTGTCTGTGCTGTGGCTTCTGTGCTATTCAGATCTGTTCATTTATGCATAATTGACTTCTTATGGTGGTGCAGATTTTTATTTTTGAAAAAAGAATTGAAAAAAAAAATTAGGGATTCTTTCCACAGCATACTGCGTCAATCATTTTACATTTTGAAGTGAGAATGAGGGAGTGATTCCAGGTAGCCTGGTGTTCCTGTGGCAGGTGGCTTGCACTTGGCTCATGCGTTTACAAACCTGGGAGTAAGTGACACAGTAGGTCTGATTACAAATACAGTTTATCTTCATTTGGAATCCATGACTTCTATTAAATTTAATTACTTCCCCCGTGGCTTCTATTAAATTTAATTAATTTCCCCTGCAGCTGGCATAGTGGAGGTGCCGCTGTAAATGAAGGTGACTGCTAATTGAAGGAGTTTACTGAAAGAGCTTTTACCCTCTCTCTGGTTTATCTGGAAATCGCTTATCCAGTCAGACATCTCAGCGCAGGAGTGAGAAATTGCAGGTTGCAAAGTCATTGGTGAGTTCGTCATCATTATTTAGAAAATATGCAGATCGTTTTGTTTGTTTGTTTGGTCTGATCCTTCAGTTAGCACGTCTCTTTGGTAAGTGGCCAGCCTAGGATTTTAAGTGAAGAAAACTGGCTCATTCTTAACCTAGACAAGATGGAACATATCAGGACTACCTACCCATGGAGGGTTCTGGCAATGGTGCCGAGGTTCATTGCTGCTCAGTTTCATGAACACAGAGGAAAGGTGGCAAAGAATTTGGCCCTGTGAGCAGCATAGTACCCATCCATGAAGCATTATTTGGGGGACTCTCTCAAATTAGAATTAATTTGACTTTTCTTACTCCAGCTATCCACGTATAGTGATAATATATACATTAGTATACATTCCTAAAGCAAAACTAAAATTTCAAAGCAGGTTAAAAAAAAATCAAGATGTGTAAGTGATATATACCTACAAGCTCTGACAATTAAGTTCACAAACTCATCCTAGAAAAAATTCTACATATCTCACTGCTGAATATCACTACAGTCACCTTTGAAGTACTCCCTTTGGGAAGCTGTACACCAATGCCAGCGCCTAGTCCACCCTTCAAAGCAATTTTGGAACTCTTTTTCTGGAATGGCCATCAGAGCTGTTATCCTATGACCCTTGATATCTTGAATGCCATGAAAATATCTTTCTTTCAATAGTTCCTTTTTTTTTTTCAGGTAAAGAAAAAAAGTCATTAGGGGCCAGAACAGATGTAGGGAGGGTGTTCCAATACAGTTATTTACTGGTTAAAAACTCCCTCACAGACAGTGCCCTGTGAGCTGGTGCATTGTCGTGATGCAAGAGCCATGAGTTGGTGAAAAATTCAGGTAGTCCTAACTTTTTCATGCAGCTTTTTTAACACTTCCAAATAGCAAACTTGGTTGACTCTTCAGTTGGTACAAATTCATAATGAACAATCCCTCTGATATCAAAAAGTTAGCCACAGTGTGTATGTGCTGCCCAGGCAAGCACAAAAAGTTCACAGCATTGTTTTGACTCTTGATTTGGACTGACATAACTTTTTTGGAGAACTAGCTGACTTCCATTGTGCACTTCAACACTGTTTCAGGGTTGTATGTTTCATCACCAGTGATAACACAATTCAAAGCATCCTCTGGCCTCTCCAAAAGGTCTTGGCAAACCTGGACTCTCCTTTGCTTTTGTTCATTGGTGAGCTCCTTTGGGACCATTTTTGCACACACCTTTCTCATGCCAAGATTTTCAGTTAAGATTTCCTGATTCTCTCTATCAACATTTACTTGTTCTGCTATGCTTCTCACAGTCAGCCAATGATTCTGACACACAATTTGACAATTTTTTGCACTGTTTTCATCAGTTCTGCTTGTTATTGGCTGTTCTGAAATCTCTTCATCAGTGATGTTTTCTCTCTCTTAGAAAAACATTTAATGCATTTGTACACTGCTGTTTTCCTCATGTCATTATCCTCGTAACTTGGAATAACATGTCCCTGATTTCACTTCCACTCTTGCCAAGTTTAATAAGACATTTAATGTTTGTCTGTTGCTCTGATTCAAGCTCCAAAAATTTCTCCACAGCATACAAACACATACAACAACAATGGACTCCACTTAGCAAGACAGCACCACACATCAACTAAACACAGCTGTGTCACACAGATACACCAAGGTTAGGAAACCTTCCTGAGTTGTTGGTACGGTGCTGCCAACGTAAGTGCATGGTGGCAGGTTTGCGAACTTACTAGTCAGACCTCATGACCCTCTTCTTTTTAATATTTTTTATTTTACACTCTCTCCTATTTTACACTTGATAGCTTCATTTAATCTTATAGCTACGAGTACCATCTAAACCTGTTTATTACTCTCAATATATTACTCCAGTCCTGACTTCTCTTCTGAGCCTATTAAAGAAAACTAGAGCTGGACATTAGTAAGTAGTTAAAGATAGATTTTATTAAAGAACTATTGCAGTAGGGGCAAAGACACTGCAGTATAGAACTGAACTTGATTTCGAATGTAGCATGGGTAAACAGGGATTCATAGCTAAGCAGCAGGGTGTGTGTCAGCAGATGGAAAGTTTCTAAGAGGAAACATCAGGAGAAAGGGAATCTGGTTGAACCTGCTTGACAGTACTCTTGCTGAAGGCAGGCCAGGGTGATCACATATCACCAGCCAGGATGGTGGAAGATTAGAGCTTTGATCATGTATTGAGGCTGATCAGATTTCAAGTGCAGCAAGGAATTCTCACTAAACTGAGTTTGCAGGATTTTTGCTAAAATTGGACTGTTTGAGTACAAGTCTGGCAGACGGATGAGAAAAGGGCTTAGAGGAGCCTGTGTAAGGTTTCATCTAGGAGATAATCTTGTGAAGCCCCAGGCCCTTGCCTTCCCTTATTTCATGTCTTTATTTGGTTATTTTTTAAGCATAGCAATTGGAAATAATCAAATTCCTATATATATCTGTATTTTTTTCCTCCAGCCCGCCCTGCTGGCCTGGACCCAGTGGTTACTACCAGAAGCCTGGGAGCCGTTCGCAATGAGACCCTCTTTCTCCTGCTGCTTCCCCAAGCGCTAAGCTCTGCTATTTAGTATAGAATCAGATCTGCTTTGTTACTCATACGTTTCCCCGACCTCACCAGCGCAGTCTCTGCTATCGAGACCATGCACTTGCTCCCTAGTTTATTCAGCTTTCTCAGATCCATTCTTCGTGTATCGTTGGATTATAAGTATGACCGTTTCACGTTTCCCTCCTTCAGTCTCCTTCCTCCCCTTTTCCCTCCTTTCCTCCTCCTTTGTCCTCCACTGTTCTCCCCTCCTCATCCCCTCCTTCCTTTCTTTTCCAGTCATTTTCCTCATGCCTTCTTTCTTCCTTCCCACTCATCCCTTCCCCAGGTACCCAGAAATTGAAATGCTAAAGTTTTATGTGTTTAAGTAAATGGTGGTGCTTGTAAATGATTAGACTGAGCTTATTGAAAGACCATATAAAACCCGTGTTTTTCAAAAAAGACCAGAATGTTTTTCTCTGCCACAATTTTAGAGAAATTCATCAATTTGCTTTTGGAATTTTTTCTTTGTGAAATGTAGCCTCTCTTTATTACATTATTATGCTATTATAACCTGATTTGCCAGCTTTATGGTAAAAAGGCCACCAACTTTTAGTGTTTTGAGCTTTACAGTTCTACTAAAAACATACATGTGTGCTATTCACCAATGCTATGAGAATTTGAATAAATCTTGATTTTTCTTCTCAATTAGTCATTAAGGTTCCCTGTACTTACTTAACTGATACTGAATTAATGTACTGGCTACGCTAATTAGAGCCATGAAGATGCAAGAGTCAATCAGTGAATGGGTTTAGAGCTTTTTCTCTAACTCTTTATGTACCCATGACTGTCCTCAGTTACCTACTTAGGACATAGTGGGACTGTGTCGTGGAGACTGCTTTACCAGTTTTGCACAAGTTTAGTTTGAATATATTTTTGTAGGTACGAAGACATACTCTTATTATTCTTTGGAATCCCATCACTGTGTGGGAGAAATTGCATAGGTAATTAGTAGGGTGCAAGTATCTGGGGACAGAAACAAGTAGGTATCTTTTATGGGCATTGGTGACCCAGTTTTCTACAAAGGAGAAGCTGAAGGGTGTCCATGTGGTTGTGGGTGGGAGGCAGAGGGGCTTGTTTTGAAGTTGCATTTAATACCAAGCAAATGATTACTACTTGGGATGGAGTTTCCTTAGGTGATTTTGTGGGCCTGAGGAAAGGGCTGGGTGGGATATTAGACCTTATTTTATTATGAAAATCTAGTCACACCAATGTTAAAGGAAAGGAAGAGAATGTAGACAGCGATAAAATAAACAGGGAGCTACCAAGAAGATACAGTACAGAATGGGGTAGGCAGGATACAGAAAATGAAGTGACTGTGGTGGTGGGGCTGGAGGATTTTGTCTGGCAGAGTGGAGAGCACTCAGTGAGGACAGTCTATGCGGGTCCAGAACTAATGTTTGCATATTTAAACTTCCACAAATCTACATCTCTGTCCAGAATTGTAAATAATGTTATAAAGTAATCGGAGAACACATCCACTAGTATTCATCTTTGCCTGTCGTTTTTTGATATTTATTCAAATATCCATTGAGTACCCGAGATCTGACTTTTAGAATACTGAGCTTCCTTTTTTGATGACTTCTGTTGAAGATGGTGGTACCACTAGTTGTACTTTTCCTAACTTCTTTCATTTAAATTATTGTAATAGTAAATGACACCAGCTGCCTATAGGTTTCATATGTAACCAGCCTGTACATGTCTGCTTAAATTGCTAATCTGTGATTACCTCTTAGGAGGTCAATTTTGTGAATCTGTCTTGTTAATTCTTATTTGGCAATTGACTGTCTATACTTTTATTACTTTGTTTTTCTTTAGGGAAGATAGATTTGTCTGACTCTCAAGTCTACATAAACTAGTGCTTTTCTAGGTTTTCTACTCTAGTGCAGAAATATGAGGCTTTAAGGTAAGGGAGTGATGACTGGCCTTTGAGGAACCTTGAGAGTAAACTTAGTCCTCACTTAATGTGAAAACAAATGCTGTCAACCGCCTTGCTTTTCTAACCTTTGGTTTTCTTATTCATAAAAGACCACTTCATAAAAAAATGCATAGGCCAAGCTACCCTAGGTCTTTGTTGATTACTTCTGCCTAATAACATGTTCTCCCTGCACTGCCTGTGAAAAGTAATAAACAGAAACCTCATTTAAAAGGTAGTTGGAAGGCTACATGAGAAAATGCTCAAGCACTTCACTCATGTGCACTGCTGACTCCAACAGGTAGAGACCTACCTTGCATCTCTGACAGGTAGTGATACTCCTGTACTACATCAGCAGGAGAAAGCAAAGATTCCTTCTTGCCTAATAACAGCTTAACCATTGGAGACTTCCATAACTTAGCCAGTGAAAATCAGGATACCTCAAACTTCCAATTTCCTGCAGTGGATTGATTCATTGTGTACCACAGCTTCTCTCAAGTCCATAAAAGAACACTCCTCTCTCTTATTTCTCTGGACTTGAATGTGTTTTGCCATTTAGACCACATGTTCCAAATTGTAGTTTTTTTGTTATTCCTGAATAATCCCATTTTGCTGGAGAACAATTTGCCTGTTTAAGGTCAGCAGCCTAAACTTTTCATTTCACATTTTTGTACTGTCTGAAATAATGCCCGTTAAGGGCTAATATGGGTGATTAATTCTTCTTAAAAAACATCAAATACTTTTCAGGGGGTTAAGTGGCTACCCAAAGTTTATATTGTAGGTAGGAAACAAACAAACTACAGAAAAGGAAATACAAACTTCAACAGATGAAAAGATGCTCAGTTGCCCTTATAATAAAGAAATGCAAATTAAAATGACAGAAAAATGTCATTTTTTAAAAACCTATCAGTTTGGCAAAGATCCAGAAATTTAATAACACTCTGTGTTAGCCAAAGTTTTTGGAGGCAGGCGTTCTTGTACATGCTGCCGTTTGGTGTGTAAGTTTTACCATACACCACAGAAGGCAATTTAACAATGTCCATCTAGTAACACTTCTCTTGGTAATTTATGTATCAATTTATGTCCAGAATACCTGTGTACAAGATGTTCATTGCAGTATTGTTTCTAATAACAAGATTAAAAAGAAACTAAATGTTTGCTAATAGGAAACTACTTACATCTGTTATAGTCCATTCAGACAGTAGAATACTCTCCAGCTTTAAAAAAATAATAATGAGGCAATCCTGTATATACTGGTATGGAAAGATCTCCAAGTTATTAAAGATTAAAACCAAAACAAAAAGATGCCCAACAGCATGTCTAGTATTCAACCTTTCCTGTTAAACAAGAGAGAAAATAAAGTATATTCCTACTTGCTTGTATACATATATACATATAAGGAAATTTAGGAAGAATCCAAAAGATGTCAATAGCATAAGTTACCTGTGGAAGGGGAAATTTTCACTATATTTTAATTTGTTTCCATGTTTGAAACTTGAGAATGTATTGTCTATTGAAAATTAAATTTAAAAATAATACTTCAGTGTGAATTAATTTAATCACATTGTTTTCTTTTAACGAACATCTAAAATCAGTTGCCTTGAGGGGAAGGAAAAGTGTTGAGTGGGGAGGCGGAGGAATCTAGCCACTGCAGCTTTTAGCTGAGGCAGAACACCACCCATGGCCTGCATGGGCACATGTTGGAGACCTTGGGAAATTTGAAAATCTAGATACTAGGAGTTTTGCAAGCAAATGGAGGTAAAAGGTTGTCAAAGCTAAAATGAAACTACCGTCAACATAAGGAATGAATTTTGGAGTTTATCTGAGCCAAACTGATGACAGTTGCTGGGAAGCAAAATCTCAGCAGATTGAGAAAATAGTCCAGAGAATGGCAGCTTTGTGGCTTATTTTATACATTAGAATCAGAAGAGGAGACCTCAGAAGGGTCCCATGGAATTCTCTGTTGGTAGATGAAGGAGGTGAGAGAAAACAAAGGGAGGAAATCTCTGGCGTTGGATAAAAAGTAAAACAGAGAGACACACACTTCTTTTACATTGGTGGGTATAGGGTAGTTCATAATTAACCTCTATAGCACATAGAGGTGGTATTTGGGCAACAAGATAACAATGGGGGATTCTGTGGTCTCTTACTTGAGTGTGTGCATGTGCCCTGAGAGGTCTGGAAAAGGAAATTACTGAGACAGTCATTCCCAGCCTTTTCCCACTTGTGTACCCTTTTAAACCCATTTCTAGAAACTGTGCCCCTTGTTTTTAAAACAGATGTTTTGAAGTACTGACACTTTTGTTCAGTGCCTGTCTTAATGTAAAATAATGGAAATGAGGTGATAAGTTAGGAAAGAAATATTACTACATGAAAACTACAAACCACAGATTTAATTTTACAATATTCATAACAGTTAAATATTGATAATGATCAAGCATTTAAACATTAAATAAAAAACTTCTTGAATCACAATTAAAGACAATACACTTACTTTTACTCAGTTAATAACTAAACTGATCAAAAGGTCTGGATACAAATGTATTTATGTTTGGGAAAGTTCTAGAAATACCACAAATGGATTGTTCTGAAACTGTGTGTAATGATTGGTAGAAGAATGGTTTGGGGGAAGGGTTCATAACCTTGCCCTCACCAATCATCATTAGCTAATTAGTGATCTAATTTTGAAGTGTTTCCATTAATGGTGATTCAAACTTAACATTTATTGTTTCACAACTAACATTTTGCTTTTTTTTTTGGACATTACTGATTACTTTTTGCATACCCTTGAATGGCCCACCCAGCACATACCCCCAGGGGTACGTGCACCACTGCTTGGGAACTCATGCTGTATTATTTTAAAGGTATGTTATCTTAGGTGCAAAAAGACAATACACAGGCTCACTTAAGATAAAGATTGACCTTTGTCAGGAAAGCTCTGGCCTAGTATGTGACTACCTGCCATGACCCACTTTCGGTTAGGAATTTTTATGTTCAGAACATCCTATGTTGTTCCTTTCAGTTTCTGAGCTTGTGGGGCCCAGCATGCAGGCCTCCCCTGAGCTTGTCAGGTTTAGTATCTGGCTCTGTTTTTGTCCACACTGCTTTGAAATTTTGCCTATAGTTCATTAACTCTTAAGCAAAGCAGATGATAGGGTAGGAGCATTGTTCCTCATTCATTCTGTTTCTCGTATTAAAGTAGAATTTTATAACATTCAAGTTCAGAATCAGAATTTAAAGTAATACTTTGAATTAGTGCATGGTTGAGTTGTATTACATGCCACATATATTTAATTATCTACTTTGGGAACTTTTAGTATATTTAGAAGTCTGTATCTGCTTGTAATGAGTTTTCACTTTCAACAAACTAATTCTCAAACATTTAGAAGACTGATTAGGAACAGCATGTCATCATTTGCAGGGTCACCAGCCCTGTCATTCATTGTGGACTTTACTCTTTGATGTTTGACCTTTTTGGTTTTGACACTTTCTCCTTACCCTGAAGCAGAGACTTTAGTATTCTGAAATTATAGGAGAATGCATGAAGATACCATGTTAAAGGAGATTCTATTATTGTAAACCTACTATAATTCTTTCAAGGTTAAATTAGTCCTGTGTACTAAGGCTAGTCGATTCACATATCAGTGTGAATAGTTTTTCATTTTTCTTCATTAATTATTTTATTAAAACAATGTATTGATCACTTGCTATAGGTCAGAATTTATTTATGGCTCTGAGAATTCACTGGTGAATCAAAGCTTCACCTTCATTTAATTTGTAGTCTTACAGATAAAGATTTTATCTACTTTGTTCATTCATAAGCCCCAACCCCAAGGCATATAATAATTTCATTGTAAAATATTGTGAGGTAGGAGGAGAGGGGACAGATGCATAATTGTCCAACTGTTGGTTTTTTCCTAAACATTCAATTCCTGTTTAGTAAAGAACTTAATCGATATTTGTTGGAATCTTGATCTCCTAAGAAGTTTTTCTCATGTTTATAAGTAATTCCTTGATTGATACCAAGTACTTCACAAGCAACTTTCAGTGTGCCTTTGTATTGGAAATAGTGTAATGGGAAGAACATAAAATTGGAGATCTGATTGGAATTCTGATCCATCACTTAAGAGGCTGACTGGATATACCATTTTAAATGGGACAGAAAACAATGGTACTATCCCATTTCAAATGTATGTTTGGTTAACCTACTGACACCTTGAATTTAGCCCAGTGAGGCTAAGATGACCATACTTACCATTTGAAACGGAACAGTACTGTGTTTTTTGTCCCGTTTAAAATGGTATGTCTGGTTAGCCTATAATAATTATGTGGTCATATTTAAGGTATTTTTTTTTTTTTGAACTTTATTTCAGTGGGAAAGCAAATGCTACTTCCCGGAGTTGGTAAAAGATGGGAGGTATCTATTGTGTGTGTGGCACACAGTAGGAGCTTTGCAAATACTAACTACTATTTGGTGATTAATTCAGAAGCAGCTGATCAGTATGAGCTTAAGAGGTAGTACTTTTATTTGGTACGTGTTCAAGTTTTGATCTGAGAGCCGTATCTTTAGGCTTTTCTCAGCCTAACTGAGCATCTGGGACAGCCCTAGTTCATTATTCATTTCTCTTTGTAAGTTTATAATACATTGCGTCTGAGGGGGAAACAGTTCTTTTATTTGATCCCCAAATCACAGGATGTATGATGAAGGCATATGAAGAGAGCTAGAAGTTAGTTGGATAGAAGTAGAGAGATGAATGCCGACTGGCTCTTCTCTGTTCCTTGCCTGGGACAAGTGGCCAGCTGTTTTCCTTAATTCAGAAATCTCTGCTGGCAATTGCCATTTCAAAGAAGAAACTTAAGGAGAATTATGGTTTAGTGGTAATGTATGTATAAGAATAAGTAGAGTGAAGAGCCAGGGATTGGCACTGATTTAAAAGTGGCATGCCAAATCTTCAGTTATTCTCTCACTTGTGAACAGCAGTGGAAATGTTAGTGAGGCTAACACATAAGCCTCTTTTGAAACCAGCCATGTGAAATGGTTTAATAAAGCCAATCAGCCTTAACACATACTCCATTAAACCCCGCACCTCTGGGAATAGCGACACCTTCTGGCCAGTGGTGGGAGCCATCTTTTTCAAGTTCAGATAATTCACGCTTTACATGGCCTGTAAGCTGTACCGCGGGGCGCGCTCAGCTCCGCACCATAGGGATGGGACAGGCGTACTGTTACTTTTGGGGTGTGCCTTCATTATTTCAACACTTACTTTTCATTTAGTTTTATCTCATTACATTCCTTTCAAGCAAGAACTTCTTTATGTTCATTCTTTTCTCTATTTCCACTTTTGGACAGCTAAATTTTAGGGAAACCTTTCCAATAAAGCAATATAGTATAATGCTTAATGCTGTGGAATCTAACTGTATGGGTTTTAATCCTCTTCCTACTCACCGATCTTGGGCAAGTTGGCTTTACTCTATGCCCTGTAAAATGGGAAAAGTAATACCTACCTTACTGGGCTGTAATGAGGTTAAAATAAAATAATGTAAGTGAAGTTCTCAGAGTATCATTTTACGTGAAAAAGTTACTCAAGATATTTAGGTTTTATTATTTAGCTATGTGCCATAATCTTAGTTGATGAAATTAGTCCAGTATATACTCAAAGCATGGAAAAGCAAAGGTGTCTTAGAGAAATTAGCTTTACATTAATTTCAAAAGTGAGCCAAAATGTCAAAAGTTGTCTCTGGACTTCATATATCTTTAAATATTCCTCCTCCGTAAATTTTCAAATTTGCTTTTCTTTAAACTCCAGCAGATGAGATATATTTAAAAACATCTCATTAAAATAGTCTTTTAGTTGAATCATTTGACTGTTGTAATTGCTAATACTACTTTATTATTTTCTATTATTTTCCAATTTAAATGTAAAAATTTAAAACTATAGTTCAAAACTGGACTTAAACTGTCTACCAATTTTTAGGGGGCTATCCTGGGAAATTAATCATTGTTTTAAATAATGTTTTGAAAACATATTGGTTGAGACCCCAAAGTGTAATTTCCAAATTATATTTTTGTATACAGCCTAAGGGTATGTCCTTTGTCACTTTACCTGTGATTCTCCAGAACTTATAAAAAGTGTAATCCTTGCTTTTTATATTGTCAGAGGGATAGGGGATGGGAAACCAATTAGTTGGCTTCTCTATTCAAACAACATTCAGTCACAATGCCAAAATGTTTATTTAGGAGCTCGATTTCTATGAGAACATTTTCAATGACTAGAAAGCACATAGCACTTGTTTTCATTACAATTTCTGAAAGTGGCTCTTCTGACAATTTTTGTCCAGCTTCACATAGTGGCCAAACTATTATAATACAGAGGGGTTTACTTCTTAGAATACTAAAGGGGTTTACTTCTTCACAACAGGCTTGGTCTCCTGCCCTCTTTCCATTAGCACTTTATGATTTGTACCTTAAGAGTAGTCTCTAATGACTGTTTTGGTCAATATTTCTCTCCCTCTTTTTTTTTTTTGGTGCTTCCCTGGCTGGGAATTAACCCTAGGCCCCAGTATTGAGTGCTGATGCCTAGCCACTACACCACCAGGGAACCCGGGAATCCCCTCAGTATTTCTCTTTTAAGTGATAAATAAGGAACTGCTTTAAAATCATCCATTAGCAAGACAGAAAAATATCATTTTCTTCTACTTTCATCACTGACTCAGGCTTTTCTGGGAGACTACAGGTCTTAGCCCAGCCTCTCCTTGGATGATGTAGTAAATTCACATAAAAGCCATTGGCTAGTTATGTTGAGATCATTATACATTTAAAAAAAAATAAATGTTTTTTTCTTTTAATCCCACACTGTTAGTGATATACAATATACTTCCAGTCAAACTGTTTCATCCTCAAAAGACCAATTAATTTAGGAGAAATTATTTAAATGTAGATTTGTGGGACTCATAATATTAGACCATCTTAGAGTGGCCATTGCAAGGTAAGCTTTTATATATTTTTAAGCTTTGAAATTGTTTTGAACAACTGTAGAACCTATTTGAGAGAATCTTAACCATAGGTGTTTTCATGGCTTTCATGATAAATACAGCAGACCAGTGATGTTTATACAAGAGGAATATTTAAATTCTTTTCTTGAAGTGAAATAATTCTATTCATCCAAGTTTATTTTGAAATAGGCCAGCATGAGAGAGATTCTAATATTTTAGAGATTATTTTTTAAAAGTAGTTAACATTTATTGAGTTTTTGAAGTGCCAGTTATGCTCCACAATCTCATTTAATATATGTAGCAAGTTCTATGTCTGACTCATGCTGCAAGTAAATAAGCTGAGATTGCAGGAGGTCTCTGTTTGCTCAAGGTCACATGGCTATTTTGTGGTGTACCTACTCTGCTATTGCTCAGAACAGTGCCCTGCTGCCCTCTGTTTTGTGCATCTTTCCAAAAAAAGGTGGGAGGGAGGTTCAGAAGTATCTAGTTATACCCTAGTATGATTCATTTTGAAACTGAGGGAAAGGGCTTATTAAGGAAACCCCAATATGCCTTTTTGTTTAGTTAAGGCTGGTTTGCTCAGGAGGAAAAGTTACAACCCTTTAACTGTTCTCAGAGTCTTTATTCTTAATATATTCATCGGCCTCCTCAGAGAATTGGGAATTGTCCCAGAGAAAAGATAACACTGTTTCCTTAATTCATCTGGGCTCTTTTGTAGGCTAGCTTGTCATCCTCCTGCAGGCATAATTTCACCACTGTAGTAGTTCTGGACTGTTGTCTAATTGGATAAAAAATACATCTGTAAGCTATAACTGGCTAAAGATGGTTGGGATCAAATATCTCCTCCAGAATTACCTAGTATTTCTGACTTGGGGTGTGGTGGCTCTGTACAAAACCATTTAAAAGAAAGATGTCCTTCTGCCTTCTCTGTTGTGGTTTGTGGATTGGGTTCCTGAGACTACCTGCAATGCTCAAGTGCCTTCCTCATATCTATTCAAAAGAAGATAAAAGTTACTTACAAAATTTTTAAAAAAACTATTAGAAAATGCAATGGGAATTAAATAATTGAATAAAAATATGTAAAATATTAGAATAAAATGAAGTCACAAAATCAGAAGTCAGTTAAATGAATATACTTGGATTAAAGAAAAGGTAGCAAGATAACTGCTAAATAACAGTTCATAGTATTATAAAATATAAAAATAAAATTGAATACATTACTTTGAGTTTGTGTGTATCTGTAAATACAGCATACACATATGTTAGAGGTAACATTGGTTTACCAATCTTATGCTTCTGGCTTTTGGTAAAATAACTCAACTGAGACTAGAATATTAATTCGACTTTGAAAATCTTGAATTGATGTCCCACCTGAAGTAGTATCATCTTGGGAGTAATAAGGACAAAGGCGTATATTTCTATGGTCCAGATGAGAGCTGATAATCTTAATGGTTTGTAATGAGTCTAAATGGTTCCACAATTTTAAATAAACATGCTAAATTTTCAAGGCTTATTGTTACATAACAATATGTGGACGGAGTTCTATAATAATGACTTGCATTTGTTTAGACCTTTATCTCTAAGAACTAATCTAATTACGTTATTGCATTTGCAAATGCACCAAAGGTGTACTTTGATTTTTACATATTACAGAAGTAAATTTTTTGGTTTTGTTTATTTTGTTTTTTTATTTGGCTGTGTTTCAATAAAACTTTATTTATAAAAATGGGCAATGAGTTGCATTTGGTCCACAGGCTGACCCCTACTGTAGCATAAGAAAACTTAAACACATACACAGACAAAGAAACAAACAAACAAAAATCCTAAAACAAACCTAATACAGTAGTAATTTCTTAAAAAGTTTAGTTTATATTAGCTTATAAAACAAAACAAAACAAAACTGAATCCTGTTTAAAATATACCAGGGTATACATAATTTGCCTATTTTGTAAGTGAGAAGTAGTGTATTTTTTTGTGGGATATTTGAATTTCTATTTGCGCTTTTAAAAACAAAATCTTTTGAAAATGGTAATTATAAAGGTGATAATCGGTGGTGGTTTATGACAATTCTAACAAATTGCATTAGTTAAAAAGTAAGGAGCTTTGTTTTTAACTCCCTCCCTTCTCCCTCCTTTCCTCTCTCCCTTCCTCTCTCCCTCCCACCTTTCTTTCAGTAGCAGAGGTAAGAAAATATATAGTCCATCTTCCTACTATTTCTATAATACAAGGGTTGAGGGGTAGAGAACGGTAAATTTGTTCATGAAAATGTCAGGGTACTGTAATAGCTTTCCCCAGTCCTTAGGCCAAGTCTTATTCTCTTGGCTTTAGAAGAAAACCGTTTTACTATTAGGTGTCTGCGATTAAGGAAATCTCATGTTAAGCTTCAGTGTGTTCCATGCACTTAAATGAGGTTTTATAAGAGACTGTTACTTCATTAAAAATGAAAGAAAGAAAAACAAGCAATTAGGGCCAGTAGAATGCTAGAGCATTTGATGGTTTAAAATGAACATGTCTTGAGCATTTCCAGTTCATAATGAGGCTTCCCCTAACTGAAATGGCACTTCATTTCAGTTGATAAGCTGTGGAAATTATTTGTAGCATCTGATAAATTTTAAAGCATATTTAAAACAATGATTTCATTCTAACATTATCAATTATGGCCGCTAGTTGAGAGGGAGAAATTGAAATCTGGTATCTTAGGTGTTTGTTAAATAAAACATTTTTCAGACTGCTTCGCTTACTTGCAAAGATAGTTTGTATTGGCTTTCAAAATATATTTTAGATTTAATAGACACTTGTGTTTAAGGCTGTATATTTAAAATTTATAAAGAACGTCTCTGGAGAACATTTGCAACACAATACCAAATTACACGTTTGGACAATAATTAAAATTACTTTAAAAATCACCATATTGATTAGTATTTATTTTTATGTGGAAGTGTAAGATAGGCATTGGGGAGGGAGCATACAACATACACTTGTTCTTTCTGAAAGATACTGTGTATATTCACACATTCAGACCTCTGCTTAATCATACTTGGTGCTAGTCCAAGGCCAAGCACACACTAGGATGCTTAATCAATATTTATGAATTAATGTTGCCTTTTTCCTGATGTGTTTTTTTGGTGTTTTTTCCATGACAATTTCTTACTTGTATTTCATTGTCAAATTTAAATGTCACCTCTTGTAGATTTCCCTTCTCCCCCCCGCCCCAGGATAATTAAATTTTTTATGTGGGTTTTATTACACTCCCCTGGTAGTATATACCTTGTCGCATTAGTTATTGTGTCTTTTCTACTATCATTAAAGGCATGTAACATGTTTCTGTTATCACTGTATCACCAGCACTTAGTATATGCCCTAACATATAATAGGCATGCAATAAATGATTATTGAATCAAATAAAATCAAGCCGGGTTCAAAAGAGAATGATTTGGAAAGAGAACTAACATGTTTTTATTTCCTAATATATGCTTAGCTCTCTATTAATTACTTTAGAATTCAATGCTCCTGTAATGTTTCTTGCAAAAGTGGAGGTGCTATTTTTTTTAACCTTAAATGAGGAAACTTCAAGCTAACAAGTACAGAACTAGGGTTTCCCCTCTTATGTCTCTTATCAAAGCTGTATTAAGCTGTTTCCTGAGAGCATTTTTTTTTTAGCTTTCTTTTTTTAGATCATTGCTAAACTGAGATTATGCTAGAGTCTACTATTTTTAAAACTAATTTTTTTCACTTAAATTGCTCATATTATAAAAAACAACCAATTTTATGTTCATTTATCAAGGTGATTTTATTATTCCTTCAAGGAACATTTTCATTATCACAATGACATGTAAAATCTTACAAACTACCAATGTTTGGATTCTAATCTTTTATGACTAAAGTGTCATACCTAAGAAGTGAATTAAAAAACTGAAAAACAACACCTGGAATTTAAAATAAACTTCGATAGGATTGAAGATTATGCAAACATAACTCATCATGGTGGATGTTGTAAGTTGTATTTGATCTTTATTATTTTAAATTTCTTGAAGCAGAAATCATCTCATTAATAACTTCATTGAGTAGGATAAGTTTAAATTATGAATCACTAAGGCAAACTTTTAGAAGGTCTTCTACATTTTTTAAAAGTTACAGTGATGCCTCTTTCTTTAAAACACTGGTAGCTGTTTTTGTGTCTCACGACTAGAATGCACCGAAGTGAATTATAAGGGGATGTAATTTATAGATGAGTTGGATGGGGATATGTGTTTAGTTGTTAAACTTTATTTTACTATCACTTCGGAAGTGGCATTATTACTTTTGTTTCATTGTAGTCTAGCTCTTGCTGTTAAAAGATAGATTTTTAGTGCCTTATTTCAAGATTATAGTTATTTTTAAATTAATAGGAAGGAATTAGAGGGTATGAATCTTTGCTTTTATCAAGAACCCAAGTTGGTTTGGGCATTTGTAATTAGCACCGTTGCTTGGAACAATGTGGTCGTCAAATGGAAGTCATAAATTTATCTCCTGGGGCACCACCTGGTGGTTCTTGAAAGGTTGCTCCTACCTCAAGCACTTTCTCTGTAATGACTCTTAACCACAGATCTTCACATTGGCATTCTTCCAGCTCCTCCTCTGGGAGGCATCCCTTCTACCAATCTGTATTATATCCACAGACCTACCCGCCATTGCTTGTGGAATATAGTCTCTGAACATTTTATTGTCTTGTTGATCTTGGTATGCTCAAAACAGTACCTGACATTTAATAAGTATTTACAGAAAAAAAAAAGAGAGAGAGAGAGAATGTTTGCATAGATAATGGTAGACTTAAGATCTTTTTAGTAATCTACAAATGACGTGCATCTTTATAGATTGCTAGGATTTCTTTCCCCTAGGCTAAGGTACAATGTTCAGTGATAGGTAGACCTGCTCTAGAATTCCAAGCAGTTAATTCTTCAGTTGAAGAATAAAAGCAGTGTTATTCCTGGTCAAGGGAATTCATTGAATTCTTAGGAAGAGGTTTTACCAGTCCAGAGTGTTTACAGATTCTTCCATGATTTTTTATTTCAGTGTAACATATATAGAAAGAGCAATGCTAGATGTTTTGTTGTATATATTGCCTTGCTAGCTGATGGTGGTGGTTGGTTCAGGAATTGGGGAGGCTAGTGGAGGGAGAAGTTAAAAAGAAAGAATTGATTCTGTTATGGCTATCATCCAGGAATTGATAATTTTTTCCAATTTTACTTTGATGAACACAGAGATAATTAATAAATAAATAAAATCTATAGATCTGTTAATTAAATCACTAAAGTTTGAAAACCAAGTTCACACTTTACATGCTATCTTCTTCCTAGAGGACATGCTTCACTTGTCTAGGAAGGAGCACAGACATTATTGCTTTTCAATATTTTGACATATCTTCAAAATGTCAGTAATTGCAAGATGAAGTATGCTAGTTGAGAGGAATAGCTCTCCAGTCACGATGTCATTGCATAGTATTTCTTGTATGCCTTAATACAAAGCAGGTAGGAGAGGATGGTGATTAAGAATTTGGCTCTGGAGTTAGATTATCTGGGTTAAATATCCTAGATCTATCATTACTAGCTGTGTGAACTTGAGAAAATTATGTAACAGCTCTCTAGGTTTTCTTTTTTGTGGAGATAGTAAGAATGCATTCTTTACAGAGCTGTTGTGAGGGTTAAATGAGATAATGTGTGTAAAGTACATAAGCATTCTCTGGCAGACCGTAAGTGGCAGTAAGTGTTGGCTGTTACTGCTGTTATTATTAATAGAATCAGAGCTGGCTCTGGGCATTTAATATGTGCCTCTTCAGTACTGATGCACATTTAAAACGTCATGGGAAAATACATAAAGGATGGTCGTGATCTTTCAACTTCATGTTTTGAAAGGAGAACTTGTGCCTCACCAGTTTCAGTGCTGGCTAGATGGTCGACTCCCTATAGAAGGTTGAATTTAATGAATGCCAGGAAAAGTCAGAGCTCTGAAATCTTTAGATTATGTAAGTTTATTAAAAAGAAGAGGAAAAGAAAAATGTTTCCTTGATAATTATAATCAAATGGAAACTGTGTGTATTTGATTTCAGGTAAATCAAGAAAAAAATGACTTTATAAGGTTATTTTATACAAGAACAAATACTTTTTCTTTTTTGGTTTTCACCTTCCTCCCCAAAACATGGGTTTAAAGTCTTTTTTGTTGTTGTTCTTATACATCACAAGATAAAGTGACAAAATGTTTAGCAAAACTTCAAAACTGTAATCTTTTCTTTTGAAATGTTAGTTTGTTCCTATATGAGTTTAAAAGTGTGAGTGTGGGAAATGCCCTTTTTATTCATTTTTCTCGAAGCAGAGGACATTTGAAGGAGCATGCTGTGTGATGGGGGTCATAGGGAGTTCTAAGAAGTTATACAGATTAGGCCACATTTGAATTTTTCACTTAAGAAATAATTAAAACCCACTGTTGGGTGCTGAGAAGAATAAAAAGATGAATAAGACCCAGAAGCTGCTTTCAAAGGGATTATAGGGATTGAATAAAATACTAGAAACTAGCTTTAATGGAAAGTAAAAGGTGGTTGATACTGAAAGAGAAGTAGAATCGGTATTCTCTGTGAGGTATTACTTCCTGCTCAGGATCCTAGGGAGAGCTTTAGAAATGAAGGGTTTGAACTGGGCCTTGACTTGAGAAGTTCCGATAAATACCAGTACACATGGGAGGCCATGAGGGGAAACGCACCTTTGACAAAGGGGCTAGCATGTTTAAGGAGTAGAGACAGAAGTCAGAAGAACACCAGTGGGAAGCAGTAAGCCCTAGTTCATCTACCCAAGAATACTAGTCCCAAGAGGTAACACAAAGAGGTATCGTTGGTGAAATTCATTTGGGAAACTTTGGATGCTATGTATGTCTCCTAGAGCTGTGTAATCATTAAAGATTCTTAGACCTTTTATTAAAAAAATGTATTTAATGTTATTTAGGCTAGTGTAGTTAATCATGACCCCCCACCCTCTTTTTAAAGTAAAATGCACAGAAATACTGTGAAACAATTTCTTGCAGACCGTTACTGGGAGATGTGGGTACATGAGGTAGACTGAGGTAAGGTGGTGAATGGGCTGAACATCAGAGGGAAGCTTTCTCATGCGGGTGAACCATGATCTGGTGTACACTTTGGGGGAGTTGATCTGGAGACTTTGTACAGATGGGCTGGATTGGAGACTGGGAAGGGATTTATGGAGGGGCATCCAGTAATAAATCTTTTCTAGCAGACTAAGTCTGAGGTACTGTAGGGCTACCGTGAGGTGGCTGTGGCACTAATAGGAGGAACGACTTGAAAGAATCTTAGAGAAGTAGAGCCAGCAGTCCTCTAATGTCCATTGGTTGTAGCAATTTTAATAAAGACTGGAGACTGTTTGCTTGTTTGTTTTTGGTTCTAAAACACCAATTCCCCATATACATTTGGACATCTTTGAAATCAGTAAGTAGTTTAGCTTTTAGTTGCTTAACTGCCAATGCCTTTCAAATCTTAGTGTTAACATAAATTTGGATTCGTTAAAATTTCATTGTTGTCATGGATGTTTTTGTCCGAAAGAAATTAACCTGTAGCCTGAGTAACTTCGGGCTTAGCAGTCCGTAACATTATGATGTACTTTGGAAGAGAGTGGGTAGTAGAAGAGTAGACATTATGGCCAAAGAAAATGGGGGGAGTTCCCTGGTGGTGTAGTGGCTGGGCTTCGGTGCTGTCAGTGCTGTGGCCTGGGTTCGATTCCCAGTCAGGAAACTACCCACATTAAAAAAAAAAATGTGGGTTTGGTTCAGAGACAAAGAGTTACTGAGCATCTGAGCCAGGATTCCCTCATGGCATTCAGCACAGGTTTTTTTGAGCTGTCAATAAAAGGGAGGAAGTCCTTCAGAACTTCTGCAGGCATCACTCACTTATTTACTTATTACAAAGTCCTATTTTAGCCCTCCAATGTGCATAGTGTGACTTTACATAAAATACTGCTCTGCTGAGAGATGTTACCTCGGTATTCCAGATATTAACTGGACAAGTTAAGCAGGCTTAAACTTCCAGTCTCAAAAGGGTTTTTCAGTGGTTATTGTCTTTTGTCTTCAGAAGATCTTTACTCTCTAGCTATAAAAATAAAATGTTTTGTACATTTTATTTGCTTTAGTTTTCTTAAGAGTAATTTAATCTGTTACCTCTTAAAGATGTAAATAAATTAAAATCTGTGCACTACTGGAGTCTATTCTTATTGTCGGTCTAAAGAGTTCAAGAAATATTTATTTGAAGATAGAACACCAACACCTCAAAAAACAGAAATATTGATCCAACAAATTATTATGAAAAGGCATAAGGTTTCCTCAATATATAATTTTTGAGTTGCTTTGAAATATGTTTTTTGACTTTACATACATACCTGCATAAATGTTAATGTCTCGAAACTCATGATCATATTATTTTTATTTCCTGCCCCCACCACTTTGATTAAAAACAACAACCAAAAAAAAAAAAAAAAAAAAAAGAAAAGAAAACTAAAAAAAGCAAAAACTATTTAAAAACAAGTCCCAGAACCTGTCCATAATGGTTTGATAGAATTTAGTTACTTTATAAAATGTAAGCTTTTCTATTACCTTGTTTTATTTTCAGATTGATAATGATCCTATGTCATGACAAGATCTCAAAATAGTTTTTAGTCATTATTAGTCACAGCAATTATTATTAACCAATGGTTAGAGCCTGCGATAAAAAAAAGTTCACAAATAGTTTTCACTTTTTAAATCAGAAAAGCTGGACTTTCTAGGGTTTTTCAGCCAGACATTTAAATTTGATCTTAGGTCCTCAGAAAAGACTACACCCAACTTTACTCATCAAAGGGCTTGTCTATGTAAGAATTGTCCAAATCTGTGGAGAATTTTTATGAGTTTATTTGAGCCAAACTGATGAAAATTGCTGGGAAGCAAAATCTCAGCAGATTGAGAAAATAGTCCAGAGAATGGCAGCTTTGCGGCTCATTTTATACATTAGAATCAGAGGAGGAGACCTCAGGAGGGTCCCATGGAGTCCATTGGTGGTAGATGAAGGGGAGAAAGCAAAGTGAGGAAATCTCTGGGATTAGATCAAAAGTAAAACAGACACACTTCTTTTACATTGGTGGGTACAAGATAGTTCATAATTAATATTGATAGCACGTAGAGATAGTATTTGGGGAACAGTGAGGGGTTCTGCAGGCTCCGACTCCAGAGTATTTGTGTTCCCTGAGAGCTCTGCAAAAGGAGATTACTGTGACATGTCAAAGATACTCTATCTTAGATGCAAAAAGACAATAGACAGGCTCACTTAGGTAAAGATCGACCTTTGTCAGGGAAGCTACAGGCCTAGGATATGACTGCCCACCATGACCCACTTTTAAGTAGGAATTTTTAGGTTCAGACCATCGTATTTGATTACTTGTAGGGCCCAGCATGCAGGCCTCCCCTGAGCTTGTTAGGTTTAGTATGGGGTCCCTTTTTTATTCATAGGTTTCATTCATTCATACCAAAGGGAACCGAACATGTTTTCAGATGACTATATGCTAATCTTGTGTTTGAACCCCATAGATTAGGGGACAAAGAAGAGTAATTTTGGAAATTTATATTTTAGTTCCATATATATACCATTGATTATCCAGGTTATTATGCTAGTTGTTTCAACCTCTTAATCTCTGTTTTTTTCTTTTTTCTTTTTTTTTTTTTTAACATTTCTAATAACGTTCTTTCTTTGAGGTACAACCTTTCTCTCCACACAATAGTATGAATAAGAATTTCTGTCAGTGTAGTGAGTCCAAAATTTCAGGCAGGGCCTTCTGATGTGTTGGGTTTGGTTTCATCCTGGTGGCAATTCACTGTGGTATAGGAACAGACTCTATTCAACTAACATTGCAGCACCCTGAGTACCATGTTGTTTAGGAGTCAGGATTCAGTAGAACCACCTAGAGATAGGTGTCCCATGTGTATTGATAGTGCCACTACAAAAATGACTTGCATATGTTACTTGACTTGAGATTTTCTGAATAAATTATCAGTAATTGTAGATGAATGAATTATCATAGTGACACATGCTTGTTTTCCAACATAAGTAATTTTCGTGGTATTTTAAATCCTTTACAGAAACAGTTGTGTTTGTTGGGAGAAAGTGAAGAGGATTGGATTTTTATTTTAGAGTGAGTTTAAAGTATCAAAATTGATATGTACACACACATGCACATACAAGCACGAGAACTACAATAGTAAATTCATATCTGAACAGGTTAAAAATGTGTGCATAGGGAACAGTAATACATCACAAAAACTTTAACATAACCTTTTATCAACACAAGTAGAAAATCTGTGACAGAATAAAGGGGCTGTAGGTAGGAGGAACTGTGTGGAAGTACAAAGCAGCTCTGTTGGCTCCTGCTTGCTGGCCTGGGCTCTGAGGTGGTTGAGCCTTTGTATGTTGCTTAGCAATGTGTACGTGTGTGTGTGTGTGTGTGTGTGTGTGCGCGCGCGCGCGTGTTCATATGAATGATCTGGCCTCATGAATCATGAATTGTTGCTTTACAAGAGTAAGGTGTTCTTACAAGCCTGCCAAATCAGTAACCAAACCCAGACCCTTTTTCTATCAGAAGGATTTTAAGGACAGAATTTTAGCTTCTTAGAATTACTGAGGAAATTGAAGAAATATTATTGATAATTCTGTCATTGTAATCAACCTCTGACTCTCTGCTTTCTGTATGCAGAGCCTTGTGATTCTAGCTAAAAAAGAACAACAGTACTGACTAATGCTACTATTGAGCAGTTCGTTTTCAGTATATTGTGTGGGGTGGGAAGCAGAGAAGTGCTTTCTTGTATAGTGACTGAGTCCTTTCCTGAAGTGGATTGTAACTCAGGAAGCGGGAATGCCTGTGAACACAGTCATGAATGATTTGTAAAAAATCTTGTTCTTACTAGTCATCAAGTTTTGAATCTATGTCAGGTGTGTATTTCTGTTAGATACGATGATGGAGAAGAAGAAGAGAACCAATGGAATAATAAATACTTTTCTCATTTCCTCACTGTTGTCTTAGTCCCACTTTTTTTGATACAAGACTATTATCTTCCCCCACAAATACCAGTCTTCTTTTTAAATACTTACGGAACTGTTTCTGATAACCAATCTGACTCATCTGTCTTTATACCCCATTTTGCTCTCACCTTTCCAAATTCATAAACTCAAAAATTGTATTTTCCAGTTTTATTTTGTGTGGTGAGATTTTTCCCTCCAAAACTTTATTATTGGTGCTTTATTATTTTTAAGACAAAATATTTTAATAGTGTTCTTCACCAATTAATGTACTTAAAATATAGTAAATTTTTGTTTAAAAATGATACTAGGAGAAACAAACCTGTCACATTTAATAAGGATTGATTTTAAAGAATCTGAAAATGAATGTATTATGTAAAAGCAACGGAGATTGATGTAGAGAAAGACAAGGAAGTCTGAGAGGCCAACAAGCCAATGAGGTAGGAAGGTAGAGTATCTCACCTGAGCACAGAAGTCTCTTCCAGATACCAAAATTGGATTCTGTCATTTAGCTCAGAGTTGAAGATGATTACTCTAGGAACAATCATCTAATTTCTATCTTTATTTACCAGTATTTTTTTTTTTTTTAGTTTAAGAACAGGCACACAAATCACTGCACTCCGAACATATCCTGTGGCCCTCTGTCCTTTGCTG
Organism: Lyroderma lyra; assembly: GCA_004026885.1. NCBI lineage: Eukaryota > Metazoa > Chordata > Mammalia > Chiroptera > Megadermatidae > Lyroderma > Lyroderma lyra. The sequence goes on along the minus strand of PVJL010000241.1, from coordinate 334,032 downwards.
TTCTCGCAACGGGAATATTCTCTTTCCACTCTAGCTGGTGTGTAGTCTTAGTGCTGCCATTCCCACAAAATCTTCCTGACCGTACGTGGTGAACGTAAAATTGTGTTCTTGCTTTCTTCTATGCACTTAATTTTGCTTGTACTTTTTGTTGTAATCACCGCAGATTGCTCTGTGTTGTCCTTTTCTGTATCCATGCCCAGGTTTCTCCATGGAATGCTTACCTTTTTGAGGGCAATGACAAGGTCTCATTCATCAAAGCACGTTTCACATACCTAGTGTAGGGTCTTGGATTTAGAAGGTGGTAATTAAATATTTATTGACTTAAAATGAACAGATCAAAGAAGAAAATTATACATCTTAGCTTTATAGTAGGAAGACTTTGTGACAAAATTGTACAAATAATTCATTTTAGAGCCTTGGGTTTATTTTTAAATTATTACTTTTACTATGTGTAGGGAAGAAAAGCCAGAATTTCAGCCTCATTGAGAGAATTTATATATTTTTCTTTCAATTTGATGAAGTCCTATGAGATGACTGTTTTTCCCTATAAACCTTATAGCTAAGGACAGTGTTCTCTTTCATCTCTTAGAACAAGCAGTGATACTTGAAGTTATGTGCAAGGTAGACTGAGTACAGCCAGTCCTGGAATAATGTCATTTAGTTCAACGTTTCGTTCAACGTCGTTTTGTTATAACATTGATGAGAGAAAAAATCGATTCTTGGTCTTGGGTTATTGTCTGTGTGGAGCTGGTATGTTCTCATTGCTGCGTGCGTTTTCTCTGGGTCCTCAGATTGCCTCTCACATGCACCTGCGGTGAATCGATGTCTACATTGTCCCAGTCTGAGTAAAAGTGAGGTGGGTGTATGAGCCCCCTGTGGTAGAGGGGTGTCCTGCCCATGGTTAGCCTCCACCTTGTGTCCTAAGCTTCCATGACCCTGAACTGGAATAAATAGGTTGGAAAATAATTCTTTTATTTGTTTTTATTTCTACTTCTTAAATGAATGTATGGCTTACATTTATTACATGTTTAATATTAGAAGCATTTTGAGTCTTTGTTTAGAAGCTTGGGGATGTTTTTGTGACTAGAACTAATCCATAGTAACTAAAGTTGCAGTTTCTAAGAACCTATCACTGATGTTAATTGAGAACTTAGAGTACACATAAACTGTGAATATGTTTGGAAGTATATGGCATAAACTCACAGCAAAATAGATCTTATACATATTCAGTATAATGCATGATTATTCATCTGCTGTGGATTAATTAGGCTTTAGCACTAAGCAGCTATTGTGAAGGATTTCATACCCACCTAAACCAGCCTCCTGAATTTCCACAAAGGGACAGCCTTGGCCATGGCAAGGTGGAAGGCACAGTTTTTTGAATCCTTTGGCACTTTCTTTTCGGAAGGGGAAGCTTTGCAGGAACAGATTTTTTTTGTTGTTGTTGTTTTGCTTAATAACTTTTTGTGGGGAACACAAAGAGCTGTGAACCTTTCCAAAGCCAGACTTGGTCTTGCCCTGGTTCCTCAGCCTTCTTCCTTGAAGGGCTCCTAGGGGAGTTATTAATAGCTAACTGGATATTGAAGTCTTCAACAGGTTCTCAGGTTGGTTTCCTATTCAACTCCAGTTCTGTTTCTCTCTCTTTCTTTTTGCCTTCTTTAATTTTAAAAAGGTGAGTTAAAGTCACATCTTCTTTTAGCCTCCATTTTTTCCCTTCCTTGGTCTATAATACATGCATTGAATATTACTGAGTTGTATGTTTCAGATAATGGCTTCCTGCTCCCAGATGTTTTTTTTCACCCCAAAATGTTGTTTGTAGACTTTTGGAAATTTCTCCGTAAAGTCCTGATTAGAATTTCAGAAGGGATGAAGGGAAAAGACTTTTTGTAGTAGATTGTGAGTGTACTGAGGGAGTGGTGTGGATTGGTGACAGACAGTGTTTTACAGAGCTAGGGGAAATCATTAGCGTGACCTATCTGTGAGCAGGGCAGGCATCCAAAATAGGGATAGGAAAAGGGAATCATGTTGATAAGAAGGCGATTTGATTAAAAAGTCAGAGACACTCTATGCAACATTGAAAATATGGCAGAGCTACGGTGTATACAAGTTAGTTCCTTGCTGTTTCTTTTTACTAGTGTTCTGGTGCTGAGGAGGACACAGGCTGGCTCCCAAGGACACCTTTGCAAGCCATGAGTGCCACAGACATATGCTTGTGATATATGCTTCAGGACATGCAAAAAAATTATTTTTAATAGGGTCTGTGGTCTTTGGCACAAACTACATTTGTTCCTAAAGGAAACATTTTATTTAAAGTGTTTGGAATTTTGAGGGGGGAGAGTTTGAATCAACTATGACTTATGTTAAGAAAATGGCACCTAATGGGTCTTAAATGGTCATAACTTTATAGTAGATAGAATTCATCAGATGTAGCATTTGCAAAAATATGTTTTAATTATTTATTGTTACAAAATACAGTGTCATACAGAATGTCAGCATCCATCTTAGTATTATTTTAAAATCTTAATTACAAACAGACACCCGCTTGCACCTGAACTATTTTTACTTTCCCTTTCATCTTCTGGGTAATGAGTTCATTACCCCAGACTGTGAAAAGTGGAGAGATGTTGCAGAATGTCTCTGGGAAATAGAGATGAAAAGACCATGTTCTTTTTGCTTTTTTCTCACATCAGGTAATAAGATTTACTGTTTAATGTTGTTTGTTCCTCAAAGGGGAAAGGTGAACTCTGAATTCATTGTAATATTATAAGGAATGAGAAAATTAAGGAAGAGGAGCTGAGTGACAAAATTACTGTTTGATCAAAGAAATTTTCTTGTTAAGTACGTAAAGATGGAAGGTTCAGTGTTACTGTGTAATTATGAGATATTTGTTTGTTAGTGAAGTTGGAGTGATTTATAATCCTGATGGATCCAGAAAGAATCTCTACTGGTATGCAACAAATTACCTTTCTTGTATTAAAGTGATCTGTGCCCATTAGCATTACTAAATGACTCCCATGCTTGCCATTATAACATTATTGTTTTTTGAATGTTCAGTATTAGCCATTATATTTTTGCCATGCATGAACAGTATATAAACATCTCTTTGGAGGTGCTGATGTTTAATGGCCTATCTTATATAAGGTTGCAGGGAGAATTGTGTTGTACACAGAGTGTTATGAAATTAGAGTTAACTCTCTGTTGTCTTCCTATCTATAATCTTTATGATGGCTCATCTTGTTTTAGTGTTTTCCCTCCTACGTCATAACCCCTTACACATACCACATATCTTTAATCCTGGATTATTTGCTAAACTTAGATAGTTTGTACTCTAGAAATGCAAACATTAACCCAGGAAAAAATATGAAATTATTTTTTTTTGTTGCATGTCAGAGTACTATGCCAAAAAAAGAAAAAAAAAGGAAAAACAAGAATTTTAAATAAAATTTTCTGCTTTATAGGAGATACACTCGTATAATTGTGTGTATACATCTTCATTTTAAGAGAAGAACTTGTAGTAAGGAATTTAGACAATATGAACAGGCTTGTAATCCCACTAATCTGAAAGAACTACTACCAATTTTTTTTTACCTATCATTTCAGTCCTTTTTGTATGCATGCATATATGTTTTGTATATCCATGTATTCTCTAATTTTAAGTCTAAATAAAAGTCAAGGCATAGAATATGTGAAGTTTTTAATTTTTAAAAAATGCCTATAAGCATACAACTTTCTGTTACTTTCCCCAATTGTTTATAGAAAAGAAAAATCCCTATACCACTGTACTAACAATAGATTTGGTTTCAAACCTCAGTTAATTCAGACCTTCACCAGCTCTTATCCAGACTATTGCATCATTATTCAAATTCTGTCATTCTTCCTGGTCGGTAGCCCTCTATAATCTGACCTTTAAACTACTGCTAACGTGTTCTTTTTGAAATACAAATTTCACTGGTGTCATTTACCTATGAGCTAAATCCGGAATAGTGGAGGTGGCATATAATGCCAATTGTTACTGAGTGTTGTTTACATCCCCCACTCTTCTCTTGGGATTCCTTTCCTAAACCTGATAGTGCCTGAAAATAAAGTTAATCCGATATTAGTCATCCTCATTGTTTTCCCTGCTGTTTTCTTTTTCTGGTCTTCATTCTTCCTTCAAAACTTAGTTAATGTCAGATTTTCTGTGAAGTAGTAGTGGACCACCTACCCAAGTATAGTGTATTTATTAATCACTCATCCTGTTGCTATATTATATACATGGTGTATCGTTCTCATTTTATAATTATTTACTCACATTTCCTCAGCCTCGTTTATGGTAGCCACCCCTTTGTATTGCTAGGACTGTATTGCTGTGCTGCACTAAATGTTTATCACATGGGGTTCTTTACTGGTAATTATATTCATTGAGCTCTGAGGTTCCCTATAAAGATATTATAGACCCCAAACACTTAATTCCAATCATGACAAATTTAACACAAGAATTTTTTTACTCTATGCGTAACAGTGATTTTTAAAAATCTTATATTTCTAATTATTTGCAGCATTTATTAAAGCCTTCTTATATGTCACATACTTAACTGATTCACAAAAGCTATTGGCATTGAGCAAATAATGAGTCTTTTATAGATGGGGATTTAATGTTACTGAAATGATAGCTCCTGTTGGATTAGGGTTCTTTTTTTAATGGCATTATCTTCTTACAAGGCTCATCTGAGCCTCTTGGGTTCAGACACTGCTCCTGAGCTCAAGTCTGTTCTCTCAGAAGAGAATGGGACCTGGCAAATAGAAATTATCCTCAAGAGTCATTTCCTCAAGAGCCGAAGTGGTTTGTGAGAGTGACTTGTGAAAATAATCTTTTTTTTTACCTTCTCTCAATGTATGTCTCGAATGGCACCTTTTTCTCTACTGAAATATGAATACAATAGTGCCCTCTTATCAGTGGGGCATGTGTATAATTTCAAGACCCTCAGTGGATGCTTGAAATCTCAGACAGTACTGAACCTTATGTATACTAATTTTTTAACATATAAGGGCTGTCTAGAAAGTATCCAGCCATGTAACTGTTCTCATATTGACAATGTCTGGATTTTTTCCCAGGCAGCCCTTGTATACATACCTATGATAAAGTTTAACTTTAATTAGGCACAGTAAGATTAACAACTATAACTAATAATAAAATAGAATAATTATAACAATATACTGTACTAAAAGTTATGTGAATGTGCGCACACTCTATCTGTCTTTCTCTCTCAAAGTATCTTCTAATAATAATGCCTTACTTGCAGCAAATGGCCCAGTGTCATTCGCTTTGGAGATTCCTTGCTGAGGTCTTCGAATAGGCTCAGTGCTTTCCGGCCCATGTTACTGCTGTCAGTCCAAACACTTTTTTCTGTTACATTTTCCACCCACCAATTTAATGCTTTTTAAAATCTTAACTGAGCACCTATTAAGCACTGTGGCAGTAACTTTTGCAGTTTGAGTGCGACAGCAAAACAGTTTCACTGATAGAAGATTCGTTGTTGCTGTACGTATGAGCAATCTCAGCACTCATTTCTTTTTCTTATTAAGTTGAGAACATTCTCCTTTTCACACGCAGAAAGTGCTTTTTGACTTCTCTTTGGCACATCCGAATTGCCAGCATTGCTGCTCCTGCTCTTTGGAGCCATTCACTATTATGTAAAATAAGGGTTACTTGAACACGGGCGCTGTGATTTACCGAGGTTGATCTGACAACCAAGATGGCTACTAAGTAACTAATAGGCTGGTAGCCTGTGAAGCATGGATAGGCGGGATGCAGCGAGATGACTTGAGATTTCATCATGCTATTCACAACACTAAGCATTTTAAAACTTATGAATTGTTCATTTCTAAAATTTTCCATTTAAGAGTTTCAGACCACGGTTGACCATGCACCTGGATAAGAGATGACTACTGCATAGTTCTTCTGTGTTTATTAAAATAATAAACTTATTTATTAAAACATAAAGCTCTTTACTTGTATCAATTGTCTCGTGGCCTTTGACACATTAAACACAAGTTAAATTTTTATGTGATACCTCATCCAAATTTTTCTCCAGAATAAAAACCAAAAATTCTTATAGAAAAATCTCCTTCAAGTTCACATAAAACCTTTGGCATTGGAGAATTCTGAGGTTGTTGGGGAGAAGGTTTGGAAGGTGACTTGCCAGGTTTGTGCTAACCCTGGAATCATGTAAGCAGAAGTTAAATAAATTTTATCAAAAAAAAACTGAAATGACCTGATTTCTTAACACTCTTCTAATCTAGACTGTGTGCTTATGAAGAGTCCCTGCCATTTCCTCCTTCTGCTGTATGTACGTCATCAAGGCCTCACTTCCTTCTGTTTTCCACAGGAAAAGCGCTAAGCTTTTGAATCACAGGTACACAGGTCTCAGTTCACCAGTTAATAGCTGTGTGGTCTTAGCCAACTCAGCAAACTTTTCTGCACCTCAGTTTTCTCAACTGTAAAATGAGAACATTTTCACTGACTCTACTGATAAATATTAAGTTAAATATCCATACTAAATGAAAAATATGGAAATTAATAAGTATTAAATTAAAATTTCATACAAAATGAAAATTATGAAAATGAACATTTGTAAATGTTATTACATATGATGATATTAAATTTAAATAACATACAATTAAATGAAAGATTTGTAAATATAACTGAAAGTACTACCTACATTGTCGGATACATAATATGTGATTTACAAGAAATACTTAGTTTACTTTCTTTATTATTTTTTTAAATTAGTTTTTTTTTGAAGTGTTTGTTTTCTCATATTCTAAACCTTACTTGGAAAAGCTTAGAAATGGCTTTATTACATTAGGTCAACTGGACAGAGCAATGAAAGAACTATTCTCCTCCAGAAGATGTTTTGAAAAGAAGCAGTGGTAGAACAGTCCAACTTCTTCCTATTTGATTCATTCCTTAAAAATGAGGTGAATGACACACAATATTTGCTATCTTTAAAAAGAAACCTTCCCCTCTGAGGAAGTTTTATCTGTGCACACTAACAAAAAAGTATGTTTAAAAGTTAAATTGGCTGATGGATTGCAGGTGGACAATCCACATGATGGGGAGGTGTGAGGAGATTAAAAGGAATTGCTGTACTGGGAGAGAGGGCAGTCCTGGGGTCGTTTCTCTCCCCTCATTTACCGAGTCTGGGAAAGTCAACCTTACAGAGTCCTACAGTATCTTTTCTAACTGGAGATAGGAAGCTCATTCAGGTAAAATCTTGATCTTGAGAATTTATTTTTACTTAAATATTATACAGACATTCAGTATGAATAAGCTTATGCCTTAGAGTTTGGGGAGTGTCACGTAGAATTTTCTGCTCTTTACAGCCCCTCTTAAAGGCTGAATGGATGCAGTTTCTTTTTTATTCAAGTTGTGACTCATGAGACATCAGAATTCCAGTAGTTTCTGCTTCTTTTAGTGACCTATTAACTTTTATTAGTGTTTATTTGTGTGTCTCGTGTGTGTGTGTGTGTGTGTGTGTGAAAGGATTTTTAAGGTCAATTAATTAGGATGGAAAGATAAAAATATTAGAAGTAGCCATCAGTTTGGATAAGAAAATGTCAACAAAAATGAAGCTTTGTTTTGAAAAGTGACTCGATATAGGAAGGAAATTCTCATATAATCGTTATGGGTAAGCATCACATAACGAGGGCTGTCCAGAAAAATGTCCAGCCATAAGTGCCTCTATTTTTCATATTACATGGTTGGATACTGACTGGAGAGCCCTCATGTGTACACCTGTAGATCGTCTACTTAATGAAACCTAGATTATGATCTAGATTAGCAGACAAGTCACCTATGCTTAAATGATCCTTAAAATCCTTTTTAATTCTGAAGTTTAATGATTATATTACACTCAGTAGGGTGTAGTGTTTGGAAAGATCAAATTTCTCCAAAGTGTCATGCCATTCCATCTGAATTGTCAAATGGTTTCAAAGCCATCATGGTGAAATACCATTGATACCACTGAGGCCCTGCCTTAAGATGAAGGGAATGAAAATATCCAAGCAGGTGCAGAGAGGCCATCTGTCCTGAGGCTCTAGAGGACATTCCTATACTGACTGGAGAAGGGCTTGAGGATCCGCGCAGCACCTCCCATTTCCAGATTTCTTCATTTCAATAACTGCGTGTTTAGAACAAGTGTTGTCCAGAAAAAGAGGGTGGACATCATTTAGATAAGGGACAAATGAATGTTCTTTTACACATCAGTCTGAGCAGCACTCCATGCAGGTAGACACTTGACAGATGCCCTTGATATGTTGTGTTTTTCTTTTTTTATGGGATTGCTCTGTCAGGAGTCAGGTTAGAATGTCACTGCCTTGTCCTGCTTTAGTGATCTGTAGGTGGGCTTAAATATAGGCACTATCCTCAAATAGCTAGTTCAAGTAAATTAAATGCCCTCTACTACTGAGGAAATGTGTGGGTTGTAGACACAGAAATACACAGGGTCAAATATATTTATTACCCAAAAGAGATGCTCACTGAAAGAGGAACACATCCTTGCTCTCCCAACAATTTCTCACTTGTAAATGGCATTTCTAAAGGGATGTTCAAATTCCTGGTGCCAGCTTGTGGACAGCTGAGTCACAGCTGCTGAAGTGAGACTGTGCCCCTTTCCTCTTCTCGCCAAGAGAAGAAACTCGGAGAAAGAAATGGAAGAGAACTGGTGCCAATAGCTTCCTTAAAATCCCCTGACTTGAGAAGTGTGTTTTATTCCTAAGCCAGGAGGAAGCCATTACTTGTCTCCATGGGACTGTTTGGAGCATGAAGTCTGTGTTTCCTAAGGGAACTCTTATAATTGGCCATAGTTTGTGCACAAGTGTTATCTTCTCTCTCTCGAGATCGTCGCTGCATTAGCAGGATGCTGTGGTGTCTGGGCTGTGGTTTGTGGTCCCTTTTCTAGTCTGCATTTTTGACTTGATAGTACTTGGCTTTCTGATTGCCTTGCTTCTAAGGTAGATGCTACTCTTCCCTTTGAAGTGCTTGTTTTTACCCATTTAAGAAAGTTCAGAAACACCAACTTTGCTTGGATTTAGATCCTGCTTTGGTGCCTTTACTTATTAATGTGACCTTCAGCAAATCACTTAAGCTGAAATAATTTGCTTTAGTCTCTTCATCTATACAATGGACAGACTACTAGTACCCATCTGTTTAGGTTGTTGTGAGGATTGAATCAATTATTTCACATCAAGTACTTACAATAGTACCTGGTACACAGGAGCCACCCAGTCATCATTAGTTGCTATTATTGCTGTTGTGGCTGTCCCTGCTGCTGCAGTTTCATTGCTACCACAGTAAAATCTACGTCTGTTACTAGTTTTGACACGATTACAGCTTCTATCATTACTCTTACCTTGTGTCTAAGAATATCCCTTTTTGAGAGTAGCATTGACAGAGAGTGGAGACAGTTCTTAATCTACCAAAAACCCCACAAAAACACACACAGAAAAAACACTCTACCTAATAGGAAGAGCACTAATAACAGGTGATCAATATTGTCATTATAATATTGTTTTAGAAATTCCTGTTGATTTAAATACATATACATGCACACAAAGGGGAACAAACTACATTATTTAGACATTATGAATTCATACTTTGAAGTCCCAGTACCATCAGCTGTAACATTATTAGATTTAGAGCACTAGCAAAATGGCAGGGTACTAAATTTTCAAAAAGTTAGGTGCCTGTCCTCAGTTTTAGCAATAAACAGTAAGGAAATAAAATGTTGGAAAGCCTAGAAAAAAGTAAACACAAAAATGTCAGCACTGATTGTCTCTGGTTGGTGGAAATATGTGATTTTTTTTTTAAATTAACAAAAACATTTATTTAGGTACATACCGTGTGTTATGACCTGTTTTAAATATTTTTATATGTTAAAAATGATAGTTGGCTTTACATTTTGTTTGAATTCTGATCAAATATTTTCATTAATTACTTTTGAAATCCATAAAGTCTTTCTGAGTTTTGTTTGCAAATTCTATGCACCCAAAAATTGTAATTGCAAAACTGCATAGCACAAATGGCACATACTGTATTTTATTGTTACTTGTATGTGCTTGAAGCTGTCAATATATAGAGAATAGATTTGATTGTAGGATTGAAAGAAAACTGCTCTCAATTCAGGAGTGGAAACGTATAAGAACCTCCTCCTTTCTCTATATAAAAATACATGTTTATATGCTCTGGTATATAATTTATATAATACTGTTGACTGATTTAGATCTGACTTTTCTCCATGGTAACATTGAGATTTGAAAAAAAGTAGTATACGCCTGACATTCTGGGTCCTTGGAAAGATTTACTTTGTCTCTTAAAAGTTTAAGAAGAACAGTGTGTTCATTTGGTTTTCTTTGGAGGCTTTGGTTGTTATTGTGATTATAAATTTCAGGCTGGGAAGAAAGTTTTACCACTGACGCTCAGCCAAGTTCGTGTCGGGCAGGAAGTCAGCTCTCCTGCCTTCAGTTACTTACCCTGCAGATTTCTTCCCCTGTGACTTCTAGACTAATGTTTTATGGTGCTATAAAATTTTATTCTTTCACTCACAATTCTCACTTCACCATTGGAGGTGTAATTAATGCCATCGAGTCAGATTCAATAGCCTTTCACTAATTAAGCATTTGCAATCTTTAAAGAAATCAGAGATACCTCAGTTTAAGACTGTATTTTGTAGATTATTGCAGCCTGATGCAAGGCCTCATGACCAATCACTAACTTTTAATGACTTAACATTTTGGTAGCCATAATTTTTCTTGAAAACACTACCATGTTACTGCGAATGTCTCCACAGCAAAATTGTCTATTTGTCTGTTTTACAAGATGATGTGAATACTCTTACATGAGAAACCAATCCTTACCTGAAACATGTCCAGTCCCTTTTAGAAAATACGAAGGGGAGGATTGGAGGTAGGCTGCCGAATCCTGTAACTGGGCGATTCTCGTTCTGTGGCGATTTTTGCTTGCAGACCTGATACTAGCAGGGCGAAAGTTCCCGACCTCACACATTTCCTTTTAGACGTGGGAGCCCTTCACAGGTTGGAGGTTAAAACCTGTTGAACAAGAGTCTGAGTGCCCGTTTGTTGTTTAAAAAGCTTCCGTTGCAGAATATGTATGTGGAATTCTTAAAGAGATAAAACTTTCTACAATGTGTGCTATCCTGAGTGGATTGCCAGTCATACCTGAATTATGGCTTTCACTTAGATTGAGTAAGTCACACACGCCACTGTCACATCCTTCTAGGTCTCACCACAGCGGTCTCTGCCCCCCACCCTTCACCCCCTTGGCCCCTGAAAGCTCTTAGCCTTGCTTTAGCTCAGACCCTTTGGTTCCTTTCCCAAGAGAGGCTTTCATTCCTCTGACTCTATCACACATTTTCCTCATCCCAGCAGCCTTTCTTCCCGTTACCATCCATTCTATGTTTTTGAAAGAATCCTAGTCAAGTACAACTCCTTGTAGTGTCAGCTGATTGCAGGCTCTGAATCCTGATTTTTATGTCTTAGTTCTTCCAACTCTACTTCCTCTACCCTTCATCTCAGTCTGCGTAAACTCTGTGGTAACATCCAGCTTGTAGACTTAAGTTGAAAGCTGTTTTCCTATTTTTCCTAGTAAGTTTAACATGTGATTTCACTGGGTGATTAAATTGTGTTCCACTAATTGAAAATGCTATTTCTAGTAATAGATTTTATTTTACTAATATCAGATTATTAGAAAAATGTTGCATTCAATAATGTTATGAGTAGTAGCTACATAGTCACAATCGTGGTCTAAGCATTTTATGTGAAAATATGTATATGTATACATTCTCTAACAAAGTTATAACCCATCCCTTGCAGATACAGTAGCCTTAGAAATGCTTTTGACATGTTTATCTCTCTATTATATCTTAATCTGTTTTGCATTCTGGTTGTAACATCAGATGAGGCTTGAAGTTACTGAAGTGATAAGTAGAAGGCAGCTAAGCTGTATTACTAGGTGATAGGGAAATACTAAGAAGTTATATTCGAAGTCATTCTTCTAGATGATTTTAGTTTTGGCAGGTTTGCAGTGATATTGGTAATTAATCTTATCTTATCATAAAACGTTACTTCTTATAATTAGTTTCCTTTTGTTCTCTCTCTGCTGGAAGAGCTAGTTGAAAGAATTGGTGGCGAGGGAGGGATACTTTGATGTCATCGGTCTCCTATGACACTTCCTTCTTTCCATTTGTGCCCTTGATGCAACATTTCTTTACTTCTGTAATATCATTGGATCTTTTTTATTGTCTCAACACTTGACAAAAAAAATGGCTAGATTCTACATTGCCTCTTAAAATATGCTTGGTCATTATGTTCACCAATTGATATTGAACATTTAGGTTCCCGATGTGAATAAACAATTATGGTACCCTACCAGTGTCCATTAGTCCAAAGTTTGTGATTGTATTTGAAGCAATTTTGCTGAAAGTGCCCTTCAAGCTTGTAAAAGTAGTCCTGTTGTCTTTGAGTGTCATTGAAAAGACCCACAGATCCGTTTGTTTTGGTTCTTTGGAGGGCTGGTAACTCAAGCTTGTATTTCTCTAGGACTCAGGGCTGCACACACGTAGGGTAGATTCTGAAAGTGTACTTGCTGGATTAAAAGGCAAGTAATGAAAAACTTTGGTAAATAAAAAATCTTAATTGCTCTTCAAAAGAGAAAGTGGCTAATGCTCCCAACCTACTGTCAACACGAGATATTATCCTTTGAAGTTTTGCAAATGACATGCACAAAACCCTTTCACTTTGGTTGCTGATTACCTTTCATCGAATAGCGAGGACCACATACCTTTCTTAAGTTTATTGGGGGATTAATTAGGGACAATTTGTGCTCACCAGTTCTTTCCTAGGATGGCCTTGTCATCTCCATGTGGAATAGTGTCTTTTATTTTATTTATTCTTAGAGATTTGAAAATTCCAAAACATAAGCTATGGCTTGAGGTGAGAAGTAAGGCATGAAAGCTGTCCTGCTGCACAGCAGACTTCGGACTTCAAATGCTGTCTTCACACTGCTTCTGCTTTTAATCTATTATTCAAATCTTATTTGACAGCTCTCCATTCCTCATATTTAAAGTAAAAGATTTCCAGTTTTTTGTGTTTTATTCTGAAGAAATGTGTTTGCCTTTTATTAGTAAATTGTACAGTTTAATAGATTTAAAGTTGGTAATTAGTTTTAGAGCAAGAACTGGAGGAAATATTAAAGTAAGAGTGTTAAATAAATGGGATATAATGCTTCAGCCAATCTTCTGGATTGGATGAGACAAAGATATTTCAAGTTTTTGGATATTTGTATACATACTGTTCTTGGGAACTGCGTGCCCCAGATCTGCATTGGAGTTTGCAGTGAAAGACACTTAACCTCTCTATTAAATTATTTTTCCAAGCCCAGGCCTCCTTTCTGCACCGAAACACTTTTCATATTTTTGAATTTCATGTGAAATTCTAATGTAGGCAGAGTCAACATCTTTAAAATATTTTTATCGTGTAGGAATAGTTGAATTGTGGTAGTTTACATTTTAGGAGTTCTACTGGGGAGTAGAGTCAGCAGCAGCATGAATTTCTAACATGTGACATATAACTGAATTTATTATCATGTAGCTTTATCTCTGTACAAAGGCCTAGGAGTTATAGAATATTGTTGTAAGCAGTCTGCCAAATTATTAGTCAAATTACTTCAACAATTTAATGTAACTATAAAACAATATTATGAATGTCACCTAGATAAATGTTTTTCTAACTGAAATCCTAATGATGACTGAACTATGCATAGCACTTACTTTAATGTCATAGGATATTGTCAGGTTAATCGGCACAGCATTCTTATGTAGTAGATAAAGGTAGAGATGGGAAAATGAAGCCAAGTTGTTTGTGTATTATTATTATTATTATTATTATTATTATTATTTGGTTAGAAATAAGAAAATGAAGATACAGGCAGACCTGAATCGTGGTGAAGCCTCACGTAAAACCTTATTTACCCGTTCTCCCAATTAAGACTCTCCCTTAGGTTAGAATGGTCATTGGTTTGCATGTAACTTAAATAGCAGTGTATTTTGCTGCTTGAGAAATCTTCATTTTATGTGGTGATTCCACTAAATGATAACCATATGCACTCTTCTGAGAAAGGAAATTTGAGAAGAGAAAGTTATTGTGAGACTTGGTTAGAAGTTGACACTTTTAAAGGCTAAAGTAAAAGTCTCACTAAAACTGTGGTTAAAACCCAGAATAATGCTTCCTTTATGAGAAAAAGGGCAAAGGTCCTTGACAACAAGGTTTCTGGCTTACTTAATGTCAACATAACGATTTTCTTATGTTTGTGTGAGTGGTTTGTTAGCTGTGGAACTGGTAGAGGCCAAACTAATTATTTAAATGAGAAGAACTGGTTAACATATCCAATAATGGTAGTTATATACTGATTGAAATGATGATATCCAACTTTCTTTTTCTAAATAAAGAAAATGGAAGAAAGAACCATAATTTTCTACTCTTAACAATGTTGTAAGAACTACGCAAAACCCAAACATTGGCCTATATATACCTTCTACATCAAGTCCAGCCTTTTAATAGAAAACAGGCTTTATACAATATTAGTGAAAACAAAAGATAAAAAGACACATTTTCTTTACTTTTGAGATGCATTTTAATTACCTAAATTAGTTGATTACCATTTTCTCGCGGAATATTTCAAAGTCTTACAAAAATTATTGCATTGTTGACCTTCTTAAAATGTAGCTGAGAGTATTTAAGATTCCTTTGCCAATCTGATACATAAAACTTTAAATTCAAAGCCTCATAGCACAACTTTGCCCTTCCTCTAGGTCTAGGAGTTTGCGTTACGGAATTCCATTTTACATGGTTTCAGCATTTCACAGACTCCCTTCATAAATGAAAAATGATCTATCACCCAGCATGCTTGAGTTGAGTCGAGAGCAACTGCTGAAATAAGCCAGAATGTGTCTGATACGGGTGAAGTAGAGCCCACCAGGAGTCCCTCCATGAGAAAACAAAACAAAACAAAGAAATGTTTAAATGTGAGCTTGGGTGGTTTCCAATTTTACCAAAATGTAAATATGGCTTCAGTTAGGAATTTTATTTTTCAGTACATTTACTTTCTATTACTTTGTTCAGTGGCTTTCTCTAGATTGTGTATCTAACACTAAACAAAAAAAAAGTGATTTTATAAGAATAGATAAAAGGATAAAAACATAGAAAAAGAAGCTCACGTAAATACATGAATGATCTTTGGAGAAGCATCTGGTTTTTTATCCTAGGATTAATGTAAGGGCTACTGCAAAAATTGACAGAACAAAATTGCTTTTAATGTATCATAATGTTTTCAAAGCTAGAAAAGAAAAGCCACTTGTGTATACTCGTCTTGGGGGAGATGAGGTGGAAAGCGAAGGCAACTGAGCAAGAGCGACAGGACAGTGTTATGGTCATACAAATTCTCATCCTTAAGTCACCCTGTCTAAATAAAATTCTTTGCTGAAGTTGCTAGTTAACCAGCTAGGCCTTTAAAGCTCTGTCTGTTAAACACCCTCTCCTGTCTGTGATATCATCGATCCTGAGAGACTTGACCACGTGAGGTGGTGCAAAATTGACTACATTTTATCCTCAAAAGATATATCCCATTACATTGGGGATGGGGGATGCTTTTTGTGTTCAGTAATAGTTTGAGCTAAGGTATGTCGGAGGAAGCTGTAGTGGATGATTCTGAAAATGGCTATTCCCACCTGATTTTGAGGAGCCATTTAACGTAGTGGTTAAGAGTAAAGAACCTGTTGTGCCTGGGTTCAGATCTTGCCTCTGACACTTTCTTGCTTTGAATCCTGAGCAGATTTTACTTTTCCTCATAGTGGTACTTTTCATAGTTTTTTCATATATTAATAAGACTCTTTTCATCTGTGAAGTCATTTCTAGGCTCTTTGGCAAGTAATCATCCATTAGCTTCATAATGAGGTTAGATGAAGTCACATACATATTGTCAGAGCTTATCAGGTCTCACAGGCTTATATTTGAACTTCAGCTTGTGCCTGAAAATTAGGTACAGAGACTTGGAAAATCAGGTACAGAGACCTGAATCTCATGATGGATGTATGCTTATATGTATTTGAGATGGGGTTGTTGGCCTTTTTGTGTTTTTTTTTTTTAATTCTTCCCTGATGCACTCACCTAACTCTTCTTCTTATTTCAGTTATAGAAAGTACACTGGACTAGTGATCCACAGTAGAAGATAATAAATGATTGAAGTGTTGACTCACAATTGTGAGAATTCCCGAGGTAAAATTCAAAACTCACCTCTGTACACAGAGGGCACGGAGACACCTAAGAAAAAGGTACTCCAGATTGGTAGGTGGCAGAACTTTCTTAGGAGGCTTGTCAGGGGTGGACACAAGATATGTAGATCTCCGCACCCACCCTCCAGAATCTTAAAAATTTATGGAGGCATTCACAAGGTTCAGTCACAAATAACATCCAGATGGCCTGAATGGCACATTTCTCTCTCACATCAGTGGGTGGAACATACATTCCGAGGACATGGGAGGGGATCCAACTGCCTAGGTCCAGCTCGTGGATCAACTGGTGGTCAAGTCCTCTCAATGACCTCCTGCAGCATGAATAAATGTATTTGTGTGTTCACGTACACACACTGTGTATATAAATATTTGTGTGCATGGATGCATGAATATGCTGGGTCACAATATTAAATATATTCTTACCCTTTGTGGTCTTCAAAGTTGCAAGCCCAGTCTACAGGACCGTAAAAATGTCTTTAGCTCTGTCCTAGTCTCACTTTCTGACTTAATGCCTTTATTCAGGCAGACAGATTGATTTGGT
Source organism: Lyroderma lyra (assembly GCA_004026885.1). Classification (NCBI taxonomy): domain Eukaryota; kingdom Metazoa; phylum Chordata; class Mammalia; order Chiroptera; family Megadermatidae; genus Lyroderma; species Lyroderma lyra. Next base: position 317,145 of record PVJL010000241.1, on the reverse strand, counting down.
TTCAGATGCAGTCCTGTCATTCTGAGTCCATTTCCAGTTCAGTGTCCTGCCTGAGGTCTGTTGCACTCATGTTGATGTTTAGGAAAGAAGATTGAATAATATGGAGGTGATGCAGAAATCTAAGACCCTTGTTTGCAAGCTTTTAACTAGACTGTTCTACATATAATTTTCAGAATACTTAATATCAGAGTGATCTAAGTCAGGGGTTGGTGAACTATGGCCCACTGGCCAAAACCAGCCTGACACCTGTTTTTCTAAATAAAAATTTAATTAGAATACAACCATACCCCTTTGTTATTTATTCTTTGTGGCTGCTGTCTTGCTACAATAACACAATTACATAGTTGGGACAGAAATGCAGAAATGGTGTGGCCTACAAAACCTGACCTTTATTAACTGGCTTTCTGCAGATAAAGTTTGCTGACCTCTGATCTAAAGGAAGGTGTTTCCTAACTGAAAACAATTCTGATGAGTGTACAGGGAAAACTGGTTATGGAATTATGGTGATATCACTTTTATGCCTTTGTGGAAATTCTGTTTAGTCTTTCTGGGTCAATTATATGGAAACCACAAATTTCTCATTTGGCTGTTAAATATGTACATAAGGTGCACGTGTATAGTGTATACACAGAATAAACTGTAAGAATGGATCATGATAAAAAGTGCTTTAAAAACACTTGTTGAGTGTTAGGGGCTTTACAAGTATTACTAATAATCCTCATAGAACTGTACTGTAGCTATTACTGTCTTGGTTTTACTGGAGAGGAAACTAAAGCTCAAAGCAGGAAAATAGCAAAGCTACATTAAGCACTTTGCCATCGCCCTGTGCTACACCTGGAAATACCGTCTCCTTCCACCATCTAAGTAGTGGTGTGTGCCAGCTTCTTGAAGTTTCTTAAGTCTTATTAATTGAGGTTTAGGAGATTTAATACTGCTTCTCTGCAAAGATGGAGGGGAGTACAATTGGACTTATTCCATTCTGGTTAATTCAATCTTATTAAAGGGAAGAATATTCAGTCAGCTGGAGTATAGCATTGGCTTTGAATCATAGACAATTTAAATAGAAATCTTGCAAGCTAAATAATCTTAGATTATATATATTAAACATATATTCTTGGCTGGAAATGGAGCTCTGGGGATGGACAGTTAGATAATTTATGCATGTATTTGAAATGAGTTCTGTCATCATTAAAGTACATTTGTATCTATCAGTAATGATAGGTTCAGATTTCCACAAATGTGTTTCAAAATTCCTTTCCTTTATGAAGAAGCTAGGCTCAAATAATACTTTCTCATATTAGTTAACTATAAACAGGGTAAAGGATTTTTTTTCTGGGTCTGAAATAATTATCTTTTAAGGAACTGTTATCATAAATTTTCTTATTTTTCTTCAATAGATCTCCTTTGGTATTGAACCAAAGTGATGTGTTATGACCAGTGACTCATACTTATGCCCTCAAAGGCATGTATCCTTTGCCTCTACTTGTATATTTTTTCCTATTTGAATTTCAGACTTAAATTGAGAAAAACAGTCGCCTATCCTTGGAGCAGGTATAAACTTACATAAACATTAATCACAATGTGTCAATTCTTATTTTTTACCTCCAGTATTCCCAGAAGTGTAGAATTGAAAGGAGTGTGTGTGTGTGTGTGTGTGTGTGTGTGTGTGTGTGCATGTGGCTATCCCAGTAGATTTCAGACAGAATATGAACTTTATTTAAAAGCATCAGTTTTTAGACTTTTTCCAATAGTCTGTTTTTCTGGGAATAGACTATATATTAATTCAGATTATAAATGAAATTACATTTAAGAAATTAAGTAATAATGTCCTTTATTGTTCTTTTGAATAATAGTAAGTTCTTTTTTTGTTCTTTTGAATTTTTTTGTGAAATATGTTGGCTTCTTTGTAAAAAGTTTTGGGGATTGTAATATAAGTAAACTTATATTATGGTTTCTGATTAGCACAAATGAAGATAACCTATTCAAAGTCAGTTTATTTCAGTACTGTGTGTGTCCTGATGTGACATGTATTAGTCTCTCTTTGTGTCCCTAATGGAAGAAAGAGAATTCCAAAATTGATGATTACTTACACAAGCAAATCCGTGTATCACAGCTTAATTCACAACTGAAAAAGATTAACTTGTCCATTTTTGAGGTTAATAAAATAGCTGTGCTAAGGATATTATATTTACCAACATATTTTGTCCAAGACTTGTTCTTACTTTTTAAAACTGTATATTCCAAACAATTTAAGGAAAAAAAACCTATAGCTCAATGAAGATAGTTCTTTTTATAAACAGTAAAGAGCCATGAAAGATAATTCTGTGTGTTTCTTACTATTAGACTCAGTCAGAAGGTTAAGACAGCATAGGTGTCCAGAAGGGGCAAATGTGCAAGATCTTAGAACGATCTCCTTTAAAAGATTCATCCTTCACAGAATGTTCAGAGCCATCCAGGACTATACTGACTTGTTATTTTTCTCCAGCTCAACTTTGTTTCAAATCATCCCGACCTACATTTCATTGAAAAGTTTGACTTCAGAAAGGATTCGAGTTTACTATTCATTCTTCCATAATTCCACAGAAAGGCTCTGTACTTCCACACTCTCTCATAGAGCTACCACTATTTGTTTAAATAAGCTTGCAAGAATCTCTCTAAATGCTGGATGTTTAGGCAATATAGTTTTGGGGTTAGGGATACTTTTGGGAGGTTCCTAATATTTCTTAGTATGAGTGCTTTCAGTAAGCAGCTCAACAATAGAAAGAAATTTTGGCAAGTCCAAATCAGCTTGATATTTATTTTAGGTAAATAGCATGCAAAACCTCGTCAGTGGCTTGCCCTATTGGAAACAGACCTTTGCGGTGATAGATCTCTCAATTTATTCGTTGGCATAGAGGAATTAGCAATCTGTGAAGTGGCTCTTCAGAACTCATTTTCCTCTAAGAGTCCAGGAACTTATTGTCTCCATTTTTCTGGCATGTTTTGCAGCTACTCACTGTGGTCTTATCACTAGTATCAAATCCAGCAACTGACAATGTAAGATGTTTTCATTTTTCATCCCCTCTGCTAACTGAATTTCTTCAACATCATTTCAGTAGTGTATCTTTTTGTCCTGCCCTCTAACTCAGTGAAACTTTAAATTTATGAGTTATGTTTTTATTTATGAATTAGAAACTTGCTAAAATATTTTTCTTTTAAATATATTATAATACTATATAGAAAGATGTCTTTAACTCAAGAACAGCTGTATGGAAGATTATGTATTATAGAAGACTTTGAATTTAAGGCTTTCTAGTGAGCATTAAATGGGGAATGGAGATGGTATATAATGGAACTAGCTCAAGATATATTATGTGCTATCTCTTGTGAGGTTGAACGAAATTATGTACCTCCATTTACCCCCAATTCCTCTTTAAACTCTATGTGTGACAGCCAGAATTGTTATTATCATAGCTGTTATTATTATTTTTAAAAAATGTGCCTTGAATTGTGTCATACTCTTGGATAAAATTCTTTACAACTATGAAATAACATCTAAACGTTTTATATGTAGAATCTTTCCTATTTAACTTTTTTCCTGCCTTGTCACCTACATACTCTTGTACTTTTCATGCTCATTACACAGAAATTTTTGAGAATATTTGAGTTTCAACATCATACCATGTTTTTTTAGACTTTGTGCCTTTGCTCCTGTTTTTTCCCCCCTCATTTTAGTTTCTTTTCCATTCTGGCCTGGTACATCCTTACTCATCTTCATGGGTTTAACTCCATGAAATCTTCCCTGCCAACCTGGGTGTAGGCAGCCAACTCAGGTGTCACTTGTGTTCTTTCTGACTTTGGTCATACTATTATTATTTCTTGTAATACACTATAATTAATATATACACACACAATATTTGTATATGTATCGTCCCCCAACCCAGCGTCTGTCTATATGCCATTACTTAGGACAGTAACTAATACAGCAGCACACTGTATTAGTCTTTAACCTTGAAATACAAAATACTTTATAAAAAGATTTTTGAAAACCTTTTACCAAAGATTTAGTTATATGCTCTATATGTGGTAAATAGCTATATGGTGTCTCTTAAATTATAACTTATTTTAAACTGTAAAATTAAAAATCACCTTTTAAAAATGTTCTTAGCACTCAATTCAAGTGGACCAAGAACTATTCCCAACACTCTTGACGGATATGGCAGTTGTGTGCAACAAATAGTAGGGGCTGACCCACTTATTTTGTATAGCTACTACTAGTTGTTATTACTCATCAGAATCTTGGAGTCTCTAAAATTAACCATGGGTATGAAGGACAGCAATTAAGGCCATTTGTCTTCCAAATGAGCCACTGTAGGTTCCACTGGTAGTTTAAATTTATATACTGAGGGCACTTACACTGTTATAAAGGGCAATTTGGGGCCCTGAAGGCATGTGTTGCAAAGCAGTAAGTCACTTTAGGGTTGATAGAAAATCATACTTTGAGAAAAACTTTCCCCTTGCTATGTGAAGATCTATTTCCTAGCAGCCTCTTTTCATTGATTAATTTTAAATTAAAAAGATATCACTTTTTTTTTTTTTATGAGAGCATTTATAGAAAGGCTATTTTAGGCATTTTTAAAGGAGAATGTTAAGCTTTTAAGCTGCTGAAGTTCGATTACTTTAAAGGATTCATGTAGTCACATGAGTGATTCAGGAATACCCACATACATATTCTGCTTTTGAAACAGGTTGTTAGGGCTATTGTATCATCTGGACATCTCTGACCTCTCTTTTGCCTGTGGTGCTGGCTTGTTTCTGTCATTTGTGAGTAATATTACTTTTTATCATATTCAAACTGACAGACTTTTGATGAGGAAAATGAATTCCTTGTTTACAGAGAAGAATTTATATGACTGAAGTTTACCACTCCCTAGTCTGCTGTTTGGTCACAGAATTCACTGAGTTTCTTCACAAAGATTCCCCATGGAAACCAAATAAATAAGCTACTTGAAAGGAGACAGCGTATTGCTATTTCTCATTAAACTGGCTGCTGGATTTTCATTAGTTCTAATCCATTTTATTTCAAGATTATACATAAAGGTCATTTCTTATTTTCATGATTTGAATAAACTAAATATGTTGAGTTGTGTGTGCCTGTATATATGCAGGCTTAGAAGCAAAAGTAATTATTCTACCTCTGCCATAAAATTTCCCCTGAAAATAAAACCAGGAAATAAATAAAGGGGAATGGCTACCTTCATTTTTTAAAAATAGAGATTATTAAATAAAGTGAAAGTGGTGAGAGTGATTATAGGCTAATCTGATCTGTTTTATGCTTCAGTTTTCTCTGTTTCATTAAGTCATAATTGTGATTGAAAGTAATCTAAATAAAGTAGTAAAGGATGTGTCACTGACCTCAGATACTTTAGACCCTGTAAAGCTTTATTTGTTTCATTTACTATTATAAGTAGATTTCAAAGTGTTCTTTCAAACCAAGGAATTTTATAAGACTTAAGGATTTTCACCTTTTTGAGCTTGCATCATGGTGAAAGATGTTTTACTCTTTTCCTTCTTCCTCTTATCTCTACGAAAGTTGTTAGAAACGCTTTAGATTGTGTCATTTGTACATTTCAGGAAAGCCTCACTAAACATGTATCCTCTATTATTTTTAACATTTTAAAGTCTGTGCCTCAACCTTCCTTTTGAGGCTCCAAATGATTTCTTACTTATACAGAAACTTCATTTAATGTGATGGAAATTTCTATCTGATAGAAATTTCATTTCATGTGAACATTTAACAAGAACAGTGATAAACAAGAGTACCAGTTATCACTAAAATTCTGAGTACCACGCGGCGTATTTCGGTGTAATGTGTCCTTCCCCAGCACGGTCTCCCCTGCTAACACACCAGTTCCTAATGTAACCACAGTTCTTCTCTTCCCCTTTCAGGTGGCTGTACCTTTGATGATGGTCCAGGGGCCTGTGACTACCACCAGGATCTGTACGATGACTTCGAATGGGTCCATGTTAGTGCTCAAGAGCCTCATTATCTGCCCCCTGAGATGCCTCAAGGTGAGAGTCATTCTATTTACCCAGTGTTGGAATCACTTTGGAAGAAGTAGCATTTTCTTATTTTAGGAATAATTCAATCATTTTACTTCTTCCTATAAACTGCTATGGTCAAACTACTTGACTACATCTATGAGAGCCTTAATCTATTCTTTGCTTTTCCCTCAATCACTCCCTTTAATCCTCTTCAAGAGTGCTCACTGTTTCTTTGTTATCTCTGACTTTGGAAAATGTCAGTATTAGTATTTTGTTTTTTTTTCTCTATTTAATAAAATGAATGAAAAAGAAACTGAGACATAAAAAGAAATAATAAAATGAAGACAAATAAAATCTTTTCAAAATGATCTAAAATGTCAGATCGGCTTACTTAGCATCTATAGGTTTGATGCAATCAGACTGAAGGGAAAAGCTTATCTCATTGTGCCTGTGGCCGAGCCTGCCGGGGGCTCTGAGGAGAGGTAGCCTGGAAACCAAATTTTCAAACAGAGGATGTGTTTTCTAAGTGAACTGTAGAAAAATAAGGCTGAGTCCTGTTAATTCTTCACCCTGACTTTTAAAAAATCCTTTGGCTTTTGATTTTGTGAAATTATATATTTTCTTAATGTTTAAGCCAGTTTGAGTTGTGTTTTCTCTAACATAGGATATCAATATGTACATATTATTTTATATACTGTCAGACTAATATTTGTGCTTTCTGTTCTGCATATTAATTTGGAACTCATTCCAAGCCCTGTGTATATTTGTTTAACAATCCTTATTAATTGTAAAAAATGAAAATGCAAACAGTAATTTTGAAATAGTGTACTAAAGAGAGAAAACGTTTTCTTTGAATACTTAGAAATAAACAACTGTGGTATAAATTATTATATACAATCATGTCTGTATAATATGCTGTAGGGGAGGAATAAACTTTCCTCTAACCTCAATTTTTTTTCTGGCTGGTCTAATAATCAAATAGGCACAAGACAGATTAGTAAGAGAAAACAGCTAAATTTAATACTTACATATGTGTGGGAATCCCACATACATGAGAGAATCAGAGACCCCACATGCACAGAGAGGTTCACAGATCGAATGGAAACATGACTATATAAGATCCTGAGCTATGGATGAGGTAAGGTGCCTTGGGAGCTTCAAATGGTCATTACAGAATGATAAAAAGAACAAATGTTTAATAACTATAAGTTTGTCCTGCCCTATAGATAGGTCAAAAGAGACTATCTCTGATAATCTCTTATTATGGTTAAGTTTTCTAGGTAGTTAAGGGAGGGGCAGAAATTTCCTTTGAGCCTGTCTAAAGTTGCCTTTAGCTTAAAAACAATCTGCATACCACACAGACACATCTTGGGATGACTTGTTCTGGGCCCCCACAAAACAGTATAATAATATTTAACAATGTAAATATTAGTATGGTAGATAATATACAGTTATCTACTGTAATATGTAATCATACATAATTGATGGACTTATTGCCTATTACTAATAATTTCAGTTTTAAAATATATTTTCATTGTGATTCTTTTAAAATAATCTTTCTGAGTTTTCTAAATTCAGAAAAGCCATTCTAAACTGAGTATGCATTTTAGACATGATCATTTTAGAGGTAGTCATTGAAAATGATATGTCTATTCTGGTGCTTGAAGGGAGAAAATTTTATCAATACCATCCCTGAAATTGCTAAATAATATAATATAAGAAAAAACCAAAAAGTGAAAATATCAACAATAAACAACAACACACCACAAGTACACAAAGTAAACAAAACCTAAATATTACATTTCTGTCCTTTCCATGACTGAGTCCACAAGTGGTTACTTGCAAAGCTGAACTGAGCCGTACTTTTCTTGCCGGAAGAATAAATTGGTACTAGGTGGCTGATACTCATTGTTTCTTATGGTTTTGACCCTTTTGTTGTTAGCAGACTCATTTAGTTTTGTGGGTAGGTTTGTATCTTTCTTTTAAAGTGACATACCCTTATTTTCTCGGTACCATCTTAATTAAAGAAACTCCTGTAATATTTCACCGGAGTTTTTTTCTCTGTGGTATATTTAGACCGAATATTTTATATAAAATTAAAAGGGGTGGGCTGGGATGAACACATTTTGACTGTTTATCATCAAAGAATAATCAGAAAGATGTTGATTTATGGAAATGTTACGATCCTTAATTACCATTGAAGATGGGTAATGAATAGCTGAAGAGATATTGTTCAGATGACCTTGTTGGCTCACCTTTGATGAACAGCTTAATGGGTGGTTACAGTACCAGATGATATGCACAGAAAATGAAAGCGTTTGAAATTCATCCACATCTTCCAATTAGTAGGGCATTAAGTAATTAATCATGCAGAGGAGGGAAAAAGGTCACGGCCACCTTATTTTTGCCAAATGTAACTTTTGTATAGTCATCAGAGAGGGTGAAAGAAAGCACCCATCTGTAGGTGCCTCTTTCACTTGTCTCTTTTTACAACATACACTGTTTTCCCTCCGTTTTCCTTCTGAAATTCCTTTAAAATGCTCACTGAACATTATTTGTTCATAAATTGGAAATCAGGAGACATTTAGATTTATCCTATTAAAATTTAATGAATGATCCATTTATTTTCAAATAAGTTGTCAGACATGCTTACTTTTCTCATTTATTAAAGAAAATAAACCTCAAATATTTGAAAATTCTAAAGAAAGAAGGCTGGGTCTCTAATGGAAATGTACTAATGAACTATTTAACTCTCTCTGAAGTACTTGAACATTGTTAATTGGCTTCGTTTTATTGATGTTTTTGGACTGGAAAAATAGAAGGGAAAAAGAAAGACAAGGTCACTAACTAGATTAGAATAAAAGAACAATGAAGATGAGTAGAAGAGAAGAATAGAGAAATGAGAAAAACCATTTGTCCTTGTCTGAACACATAATACCATTAAATGTTCTCTAGCAATTCCTACCTGCCATACTCTTTGTCAGGTAGCAATGATGGTGGCTGAAAGGCCTGCCAAGTATGTTTAAAATAGTGCAGAAGAACGAGCATATCCTTATCCCCCCTCCAAAGGAAATGTGAGCATCTACTCAACTCCGTTATCAAAGAAGTGCCAATTAAAACTACAATAAGAAAAGAGTACGTACTCAGAAAGATGGAGATCAGAGTTTCACGTGTTGGTGAGAGTGTGAAGCAAGTGAAGCTCTCATCTATTACAGGTCTGAGTATAAACCTGCACTTTATGCAACCTAATGACCCAGCAAATACGTTCTCCAGTATAAGCCCAGAAGAAATGAGTACATGTGTTTTCCAAGCTGCGTATGCAAGAATGTTTACAGAACCACTATTCATAGTAGTCCCAAAACTGAAAACAATCCAAATGTCTATCAGTAGCACAATGGATAATGATACAGTCATATAATGGAATATTATGCTGCAGTGAAATGAGAAACTGTTACCATGTATGAGAGGAATTAATTTCACAAACATAATCTTGAGGGAAAGAAACTAGACACAAAAGGGTACATTCTGTATTTTATTTATATAAATTTCAAAAAGAGGCAAAAGTAATTGATGATATTGGAAGTCAGCATATTGTTTACCTGCAGAAGGGGCTGTCAGGAGTGGGGAATGGTTAGTGCTTAGAAGGTGGCATGAAGGTGGCTTCTGGATGCTAACAGTACTGTTTCTTGACCTGGATGGTATTTGCACATGCATGCTAAAACTGCAAAAAAGACATTGAGTTGTACATTTGTGAGTTGTGTACTTTTCTATGTGTATCTCACATGTTTATAAAAATTAACAAAAAATAAAGTGGAATAAAACCCGTGCTTACTAGGGATGCTATGGAAACTACACTAATAATTAAAACATGTTATTGATTAGAATAAAAACTATGTAATAAGAGACCGAAAATGGACTCAAACCCCTTTTATCACCAACTCAGGTCTCCCTCCCCCTACTCAAAGATACTGTGTTTTTTGATGTCTCTGGTCTGTGTATGTTCTCTTCCCTCTGCTTAGACAGTTTTCTGTCCACTTACCCACTCACCAAACTCTTACCCATTCTTACTGTGGCTAGTTATCTGGTTTGGAAAATTTTTCCTAACTGGCTTGGAACTCATATATTTTCTTCTATCCACATATTCAAATATGCTTCTTATTGTACTTTGTACATATTTCACTTGCAGCTGTTATAGTGTAGTTATTTATGTCCTTCTCTCCACTAAACTATAATGTCCTCATGAACACAAATCATATTTTCCATCTTTGATTTTCCCAGACACTATTTTATTTTACTTAGGCAAAAATGTCAATTTATGTATTGTGATCTAAAATATTTTGGTCAAGGGTTAAACAAAAAAAAACAACTTTCTTGCTAAAAATTAATTGAAATAAAAATATCTCATTCCCCAAGCATTATGTTCAGTTCATATTTTAATTAAATTAGAAGACCTTCACATAATTATTAATATTTGGCTTTTGCCTCATAAATGATTTTACCTATTTATTTTGAATATAATTTTAAATGTTATTAATACAACTAAGAAGGAGCTCCATTTTAGGGTCTCTCTCTATCTCTGTGTCTCTCTCTGTCTCTGTCTCTCTCCCTCTCTCCCCCTCTGTCTCCTCAAATTAGTTCCAGTCTTCTACTCTTCACAAGTCTGGTTTATAAGCAAAGCCACAGACAGTGAAAGGTGTTGCATGGAACTAGAAATTGTTTTTCATCTCAAATACATGTATCCATGACCTTGTTTGTCAGATGTTCTTTTACACTTAGGACCTCGTGAAACACATTCATTCGACCATTTTACCATGTGTTTTGTTCTAGATCTGAGAGTGGGAATCATGATTGACATCTCAATACATTTATCTTCTACTGTAATTATAACTGCTTTTACTTTTTAACAGGTTTTTGTAAAATGACTAATTGAATTTTAGTTTAGAGTCTCTTGAGTACCTGTTTGACAGTATTTAAAGTTATGACTACATTGTATCCCACCTTCAGTCTGGTACTTTTTACTGATAACATATAAATCACATAGTTGTTTCTGTAAAATTCACACACACACACACACACACACACACACTATACATATATATATATATGGAAAAAAATTAAAGCTCTTTGTCAGTAAATTAATTTGAAGATTGGAATAAGAAACCATTCCGCCTTTGTTGAAAATTTTAGTGAAGTGTAATTCAACACTGTAAGTCCCTAATGGGTCTCAGTTCTCCCCCCTTGCCAAACCTTCAAAATATGAAGTGCAAATGACATTAAAAAGAGAAAGATGAAAAATGAACAATGCTGTTAGGAAATGTTTCTTTATATTAAAATGTTACTTTTAGAACTGTGCATCTTTTCTTATTTTTTATTTTTTATCTCAGAGTTTAAATATGAATTATCAGCAAGGTCATTAAAATAGGCTTAGCCTTCTTCAAATATTTATTTGGAGAAACTAAATGTGTTTGTGTATCCAATGAGGAGCGTGCCTGAGTCCCATGATTCTGTGCCTGGCTTTCTGCTGATGTGTGTGATGTAGTGAAAATCAAATGAGACATTGCTGTCCATGACGTGATTCATGTAACATTTTATGGGTAACACAATTTTAGCTAAGTTTTATATGTAATGAAACTGGTGTCTTAAGTTTTATAAGTGAAGACTTAGTCATAATATATTAAAGTTATTATTTGTGCAGTGTATCACATTTTAATACATTTGAGGGAAAATTTCAAGGGAATTTTTGGGATGACTTACTATTTCTAACCTGAAGTCAGTTTCTCTGGGAGCCTTAATTACTCATTAGAGTGGATCACTTTGTATGGTATTTCTATCACCCTATTATAGACAATATAAGACGTATGTTTCTACAAGGTCATAACTGCCAAAATCTTACATAACTGAGCTAATAGAATTATCTGACAGAATATCTACCAGAAGCAAACATGGCAGAGAGTGAGAGAATGACGTTATGTGCGTATGGTGTTGGTAACGAGATGGAGAGTTGCAATGTGATGCCTAGTTTCATTTGTGTTAGAGAATAGAGCTAATCAGGTCAAAAGAAAATGGTTTATTTGCTTTGGCCAAAGACACTGTGAGTGTGAACCTGTGCTGTTGTCGGAAGGAGACCTGAGAGATAGGTGTTAGCGGAGAGAAGGGAAGGGCGTTGAGGAGAGAGGGGAAGAGGAAGAGAGAGGAGCTTAACATCAGTTCATGAACACGGTTGGGAAACCTCAAGTACTAGATACAGGTGTAAGATTCTAAGAAGGTGGCAGAGCCTGAAAATCTCAGTTTGAAACTCGAAGTCTACGCATCATTCAGTGATTTTCAAATTTTGTTTTTTTAACAGCAGTTTTTTTCCTTTTTGAAAACAATACTTCTCAGTAGTCAAATGTGTAAAATCAATAAAAAGGAGCAAATGGTCCCCAAACCTGCTTACTTTGTATTTCCTACATCCTTACTTCAACGCCCTTCCTCTCCACCACCTGAGCTCAATCAAGATGGCTTCTGTGAAAGACAATTAGAGATGGAAAGCTGCTAGGACAGTTTGTAAACAATGGTTTGGTGATACTCAGCTCTTTCAGGTAAGCACCTCTGAGATCAAGGCAGTTGCTACCATTAGCTATGACTTATTGACAGCTTACCGAGGTTTACTATACCAGGGGCATGATATATTTTTTAAATCCTCACATGAAACCTACAAAATCAGTGACATTTTAGAGAAAAGTAGAGTTAAGTGACTCTTTTAAACCCTATCCAAGAATGGGATTTGAACTTAGAGCTGTCTGTCTAATATAAAGATTACTCTCGACACAGCACCCACCTGCTTTATAATTAGTGTAGCTGACAAATTTCCTTCATTTGGTGATGGACATTTCAACCCAGTATATATATAATCAGCTATATATTAAATTTAATTCACAGTGATATTTCCACTACTTCATATAAAATACCATTATGTTTCAAAATTTAAAAGCTTTAAATGACTGTCTCTTATACATCACATGGAGTGGAATCTCAGGCTTGCTGTTGTTCAGAATTGCTTCTGCACTGCAGGGTTTCCTCCATGACATTCTCACCCCCTAGGGGCATGCTTTGTCCTTTCTTTAATTTACCTGTCTGCTATTTTTAGTTATTTGATGGACACTTGCTGCATGTCTGTCTAAGCAAACCTTTAGAAACACACTTATTATCTGCTGTCTCATTAGAGCACGTATGGTAGAAAAATTCATGGACTAACAGACGCAGACTAAAGTTTAGGGTTTGAAAATAATTTTAAGACTTTGTTTGCAATGAGGTATTTTAGGACTAGAATTATGGGCTTATTTCAAACCATATTATCATGTGTCTGTTGGTGGTTTACCACATTTGAGTTGCTGATTAAGCACAGTGAGAGCTGGAGGCAATGAAGGGTCACAGTAACAGACCACTGTAATGGACCTCGTGAAAGGTGAGCCACTTCACGAAAGCTGATTTTTAATGTGAGGACTATTACCCTTGTGGACATAAATGCAGCAGGGGGAATGTCTAAATTACAGTGGACAGAAATGGCATACTGAGACAGCAGTATTTTTCTGATATTTTAGGTACATAACGTATCTAAGTTAGAGATGTATCTTAGGGAAAAGACAGTCTAATATTAAAAAAAGAAAAAAAATAATATTGGTGCCAGTTGTAGAGAGCTTTCAACCTTCTAAATGAATTAAGAATGAGACTACAGAGTAATTTCAAAACCTTCACAGTCACCTTTAACATGTACATTAAAATCCATACATAGTCCAAAGAGACAAAATTACTTTTCCTCATGGGGAGTGCGAGGGAAAGTACAGTTAGGACCTTACAGATTTCCTCTCCTGCCTCGTGATGGCTGAGCAACTCTCTTAGACATTTGCAGTTTGAAAGCTTACAGTCTTTCGGGGGGTGCCCTGGTGGTGTCGTGGCCAGGCCTCAGCACCCTCACCATCGCAGCCTGGGTTCAATCCCCACTCAGGGAACCAAAAATAAATAAAAATAAAAAAATCAAAAAGCTTATTGTCTTCCAAATTCGAGACTAGCACCAAGAAATAAAATATACAAAAATGCAATTAACGGCTAGAGATTATTTAAAATATGTGAGGTTATTTATTCATATAGTTAATGTTGTGAAAAATATAGAGCTCTGCTTATATACTTAATTATCATTACATAAAAAGACACTTTAAAAATATTGTAACATTGTCAGATTTGAAGTCTAATTTCTGCTGAGAGTACTGTGGTATGTTTGTTGTACAGGCCTCTTAATCTACTCCCAAAGAGGAAGTTATTGATTGAAAAATATTTTTCAACAAAAAGTGACTGTTTTATATATTTAGAGCACATTGCAGTTTGGAAATGCCAGCAGCCTCATGAATGAAATCTTCACCCAGGGATTTAGATTAAAAAGATACACTGACTTGCTTCTTGTAGTTTATGAGAATAAAATTAAATAGGACAATTTTACAAATGCCATCACGTTGATTATGTGTTTCTGAACCGCCTCCCTTCCCACTGGTTTTTAAATAGTTTGTGAATTAAATGGAGAAGTGGAGTGGCAAATTTGGCTATTCAAAAATTATGTTTTGAGTGTGCAATTTTATCCTAGCCCAGTTACATTTCTAGGATATATTTTAAAAAATACGTTTCTGACATCTGTCTAATCTCAGGTATTTTTTAAATATGTCATTTAGCTTAATTCTCATAAAAGCCTTTGGGGTATATATTAACCTTATTCTGCAGATGAGGGAACTGAGGTTCAGAGAGGTTAAGTAATTTGCCAGACGTTTCATGTCTTGGGAAAGTCAAGGTTAAGAATCCAAGTATATAGAGCTGTAGGAGAAAGATCTGACTTTTGAACTCTATATAAATAAGTGGAAATCCTTCTTTAGAGGCTGCAGAAAAAAGCTTCAGGGCTTGGAATTGTGGAAAAAAGCTGTATCTCAGGCTTTCTCCAGCTGCATGCAAGTAATGGGAAGCCCAACTCAAGATGTCTTTAAAACATCAGGAAAGCTGCTTTCCCCAAACAGAGGTCCAGGATTGGCTAAGTAGGTGGCTCAGTGATGTCCTCTAGGATCCGGGCTCTTCTCTCTCTGCTCCTCCATTCTGAAAGGTTATCACTGTACCTCAGGTCAGCTCCCCTCATGGGTATAAGATGTGCAAGTTATTCTAGGCTATCGCTTCATTATGCCTTTTTAACAAAACAGAAAGAAATTTTCTGAGGTGCCCATCAACAGATTTATTTTCTTGCATAATTGGCCAAAATTATATCACATGTCCATGCCTAAAACCATCAGTGACATGGTGGGCTTGTGCATCCAGGCCCCCCTCCCAGTTGGAGCCAAGCCCAAGGCTTTCCCCAGTGCATGTGACCAACCAGATTGTATTGGAACAAGGATGAGGTGCAAGTTGGGTTGGTAAACAGCAGTTCCTGTTCTGGAACTATTTGATGCTTACATGGTAGCATAGGTCTATAGGGAGTTGAATTTAGAAGCTGTGATATTTAGAAGAGTAGACAAAAAGCATTTGTAATAGTAGCATTGAATTCTCTAAAGCACTGGTTCTCAACCTTCCTAGTGCCGTGACCCTTTAATAAGTTCCTCACGTTGTGGGGACCCCCATAAAATTATGTTCGTTGCTACTTCATAACTGTCACTTTGCTACTGTTATGAATCGTCATGTAAATATCTGATACGTGTTTTCCGATGGTCTTAAGCGACCCCTGTGAAAGGGTCATTTGACCCCCAAAGGGGTCGCGACCCACAGGTTGAGAACCGCTGCTCTAAAGTGTTGTCAGTATACTGTCAGTTTTTCCTAGATTTTAAAGCATTTACTAGATTCGTAAGTTGACAAGTAGGAAATCTTCCCGTCCTTAATATACATTTATTTTTGCTTTCTAATCTGCAGCTGTGACTATTGAGAAGTTTGGTATTCTCCCCTATTTTCCTCCTGAGTTTTATGATGTAGAAGAAATAAGGTATTATACTTTATGACAAACTCAAAACTTAAAAGTGATTCAATTTTTATATATACTCCTACGTAGATGAGCACATGTTAAAGGTATATTTAATTCACCAGTGAGAGAACTAGCAGGATGGTAAGGCTGATTCAAAAGATTATAGGAGGAAGGGAAGCATTTATAGTCACTGAAAGAAATTACTGGAATAAGATTCCTCATGTTATACTAAATAAATAAAACCTTGGAGATTACTAACAGACAGAAATCATTTGGTTCTCTACTGAACAGAATTTATTTGTATCATTTGTATCAATGATACTTATCATTATAAGTGTCATTTGTATTGCCATACTTTTTTACAAAGTAACATCTCTCACAGATTTATAAAATACTTTTTTTTTTTTTTTTTTGCCTTTTGGTATGTGGGTAGCTCCCCGGCTGGGAATCGAACCCAGGCCGCAGCACTGACAGCGCCAGCACCAAAGCCTTAAGCCACTACACCACCAGGGAGCTCCCCTATAAAATACCTTTATCAATAATAAATAGGCACGCAAAGGTACATAATCCTGAAGAATCAGCTAATCCTTAGGTAAAGTATATTCAGTTATTCTTTTTTTTTTTTTTTTATTTTTTTTATTTTTTTTATTTTTTATTTTTTATTTTTTTTAATTCATTTTTATTGTTAGTATTCAGTTATTCTTTTTCCTGGTTCCAAGTTTTGAACTTTTTTTCTTTAATAGTTCCCCCTTGTGATCATAAATAATCTCCAAGGATAATTCTTATTGAAAACAAACAAAAAAGATGGTTTTTATTTTTGTTTTGATGCAGTTCATTTACATGGGTACAACAAGAAGTGTTTATTAACAAATACGAGCCTTAGAGTAGGATTAAAATAACTAGTGCCACACAGTGTTAAACAACTAAAGGCAGAAAATTAACTTCTGTTTGGAGATTTTATTAGAAACCTAAGATTATTTTTTTTTCTTAATGCTTCTATCATTCCAAAAATTTAAAAGAAAATCTATTTTGCTTTTTATTCAGAAGCTTAGAAACCGTGCTCAAGTTGTTCGTCTCCAGGAGGTATCACGTGAGGTAGCTTTAAATGTGGTTGAATTCCTTTTTCATTTATCTTTCTCAAATCAGCTGAAAGGGCTTGCCTGCCAGGAATTGAACTTGCTCTCAAGCTGGGAGCTTACACACTTGACCCAGGAGCGGACCTGATTATTGGGATAGTTTTGTACGTATGGGTCCACATATGAAATATAGCCTTTATCCCTTTGGAAGACTTAGGACTTATGTTTCAGTAAAAATTATTCTTAAATGTGACACTTAATAAAATCCAAACAGTTTGGTTGCATAGGTTGGTTGATTTGTCAAATTTTAAATTCTCATATAGAAAAGGGCAAATTCTTCTTATACTTACCTGGTTAACTACTTTGCCATTAAAACCATTGGAACAGGAAAAAAATATATTCTTGAATTTCTGAGGGGTCAGTGGGAATAAGTTAACATTTAAGGTTCTATTAAATATGGATTAGAGATAGAGAAAAATGAAGAGCTTTATCATGTACCAATCAGAGAAAGGGATGTAAAAATGTACCAGTCGTCCCCCAAATAATAATAAATTACATTTCCCTTATTGTTCATTAAGTTATACTTAACTAATTATGGTCTCCTGAATCTTGGAATTATAGTCTGTTTCAGGACATCATGAGCCCTCGAAATTCTGGCTCTGTGCCCTGGTAGTTTGGCTGATGTGAACGTGGTGTAAGTAGTAAAGCCTATACCCATGACACTGGCCCTTGAGGATGTCATAGTTAGAAGTACTGGTCCAGTCCTTTCCACTGAGGCCATTAGCTAGGGACCCAGTTTCTGTAGCCTATAGCTTACGGCAGAGCCTTCAGGTAAACTGTAGGAGGGGCACAGAAACAGCTGGCTGAGAAGACTGAATGTCTGTGATTAGTGACGGACTATCTGAGTGGAGAAAAGTTCTCTATCTGCATACCAGACTTAACTATTTCATGAAGATTTGGTTGTTGTTTCCCCTCAGGATAAGGCTATAAGGACAGTTGAGGGTATTAACAGATCTCAGGTTCTTCCTGTAACTTGTATTGTCTTGGGCACATATTTTAATAACATTTACCTGAAGAAAATTAATGTAGAGAAGGTTGAACTTTCCTGATTTGAAGCTCTTCCTATGCAACCCTTAGTATGATGTTAAGTTATGTAGTTAAAATATATGGAGTATACCAAACAAATTTAATTATTTTTAGTTTGCTTGGTCTCACAAAGTAGAGGAGAAAATTTTTGTGGTTGCCTAAACCTATAGAAAATACCACGTATAACGAGACATCTTGAACTTTTTACTTTTCTGAATTTAGGGTCTTCTTGGGTAGGCAGAATCGAAAGTATTATTGCTGTAGATTAGCCACTTTTCTAAGATAGTAACATAGATGACTGAGAATAAGGAATAATATCAATATTTTAATGTTACTAATGTTAATATTTTGTTATAGTAATTGTATTATATTCACTGCAACTATATTTTGTATTTTTGATATTCAAAACCAAAACAAAATTAACTCAATGCACAAAAATTGTTCTGGAGAGATGAAGAATCTCTGCTCAATTTAAACAGAAGGTAAGGAATAATTTTCACAACCTCTTGTTAAGACAATATTGAAATTACTAAGATCAATTTGTTACTTTAACAGAAAGAAAACATAATTCCAGTCTAGCATTAACGTAATGGCAGTAAAAGCTTTAAAAAACTTGCTACGAAGCCTATTAAAACTGAGTCAACCTAGACCCATTTTAACACAGTTTATTGCTTCTTTTCAAGGCTCCTTATTTGCAGGTATTATACTTCAAGAGAAATTAATTTCTCTCTGCAAATTTGTGACAGTTATTTCCATTGAAGTTTTGTCTTTGGCTTATTTCTTCCACATTCTGAAACAATCATACCTTTCCATCCACCTTTAAGTCTAAATTTACTCTTTCCCCTGGAACCTAATACGTCATCATAAAGTTCACAAGCATCTGCCACGTCATGTCAAGACTCTAATTCGAAAATCATGTATTCTGTGTGGAAATACTACCAAAGTGTCAGTTTTCTATTATTTTAAATGGGAAAAATTGCCATGTGTTAGATGGTTAAACACAATATTTATTAGTTAGTTAAAAATGTAACTAAAACAGCATACATAATCTGTTCTCCAAATAGGTGGCAATAAGCTTAAAACCTTTTTTTGTTACAAATAATATCTAAATAACTAAATTTATTACAGAGTTGCTTTCTATGGAATACATTGCTTTGTATTCATTATATCCCGTGCATATATCATTTGTAATCACTTTGAGCTTTTGAAGATATTTACACAATTCTGATGTTCTAACTGTATTTAAATGTCACTCACAACTCTATGTCTATGCATAGTTTTGTTTATATACCAAATTGAGCTTTTGAGTCATAAGGAAAAATCTTTTCTCAGAACAAAATATTGGCCAAAAATTTTTGTATTGAGAAATGTTTCTACTAAGTTGGGTTTTAAGCCAAAAATCATTCTGTTAACAAAAAAGTTAACAAGGAAATATTTTGTAGGATATACCTGTGTATGGAAAATATCAATTAGAAGTTTTCCTGAAACCCGTTGTCAAGATAAATTTATGTAATGAAAAGGAATAATATTTTTTAAAAAATTGAAATTCTTGATTTAATTGTTGTTCAGGAGCAACCTAGTAGGGTATGAATATACTTCCAAATTTATAGCTGCTGTGACAAGTAGATTATCCTTCTCTGAAATGTTTAAGAAATAAATTCAGTATTATCTGTAGATAGCATTTGAATATTTTATTTGTCTCATGGACCTAGGTTGTAATAGACTCTAACCAGGGCTAAGAAATAACTTAGAGTTTTATAGAAAATGAAAACTTATTTAACCTATAAAAGGCTTGTGAATGTAAGCCCAGTACTGATTTTGATATTACCATTTTTGTTGCTTACAACAGTGCTATCTAAAATGATGTTAAAGGATATACTACTGTTCATAAAATGACATTGTCCTTGAAACAGAGTTAAGGGACTGGTACTTTCAGTTAAGAAGAAGGGGAAACAAAACCACCATTCACTTCTGAGCAGTGTAGCACTCTGCATGGCACATAGACATTCAAGAAATATTTGTTGAATGAATGATTCAAAAGCTTTTAAAATATGAATTAGTTTTTGTTAACTTTTTTCTTAAGCATATACTAATTATTTTGGCATGCAAATTATTTTTGAATGAATAAATAGATGTAATAATGTTGATGAAAGAGAAATACATGGGAGGTGCTTTAGGAAATTAATTGCTGTTAGTGTATTCTGCTGTTGCTAAATTAAACTTTTAAAGCATTTCCACAGAAATAAATGGAATGGGTCTCATTATGAGGATGGTCTAAGTGGGTTTAATTACAATGCTTTGTATTTCCTCCTCTTTCTGTTTGCAGAAATGATCTCTGAGGCTTCCTCTCTTCACTTTTTATACTAAACAGTTTCTGGTGGTTAACACTGGAATGGTATTGCCCCATTGTGCTTGTGCTCTCTGTGTGCTATGTGAAATCTGTGGAGTTGTAGATCTTTTCAACAGTGTTGAAAGATGGTACTTCATGTTGTCTTACTGTTTAATTTGGCTATTGAGATTATAATTGTGACAGCGAAACCTTGTTTTATGTGATAGGTACTGATTTTCATTTTTTCCCCCCAGTGGATGACTCAGGTAGATTTATTGCCAGTAAAATCAAGAAAGAGAACGTCCTTAATTTGGTGGAGGGGGCACTATTGATTCTCTTCTCTTTTACTCAAAACTAAAGTCAATGAACAGTAAGCCATTGGGGAGAGCTGACTATTACTGTTGTATGTCATATTCCTGATTATAAACTCCAGGTTTTTCTCAGGTCACAGTGTTTACATGAGTCCTTTGTACTAAACTCCATTTAAAAAAATAGGACAAGATTCATGTTATTCTCTTATTTATGCAGGCTGAACAATTTTTTACTAGTCCTATGATACTGGTTCAAAAGTTATTTGGAATTTTAAATGCTCTGTATGTGTTTAGTAAGTGGACTCCTTCAGTCCCCAAGATATTGTTAGACTAGAATAAATAAAGAGAAATAAATGGTCAACAGAACATTTTATAATTTTCATGTAGGTTTCTTTTGCTGTTTTTAAATGTTTACTATCCATTTTTTTATGGACTATTGACTACATATGGTAATACTATTATAATACTATACAATAATAATAATAATAATAATAATAATAATAATAATAATAATGACACATTCCTTTGTAGTGAATTTTCCTTGCATTTTGACACACCACCCCCACCCAATTTAGTGTATCATATACATCCTTTCAGTCGTAGCACCAGAATAGCACCCTTAGCATCATCAAAATGGGTTCCCATTCATCTAAAAGCGGCTTTAGAGATTATCTCTAGTATAACCTTTCATTTTACAAATAAAATGCTGTTGAGGTAGGTAACTGACACAGAAACCATAGTAACCTGAATTGAATCCAGGTTCTATTGCCTGCAATTTGGTCATGACACTGACCTTTCTCAGCTTCCATTTTCTCATCAGTAAATTAGGAATAATGATTCTCTCTCTCTCTCCCTCCCGCTCTCCTTTTCTCCCCCTCCCACCTCTCCTTTCCCTCCCTCTTGCTCAATTTTCTTCCATCAGTGAAAGGAAATAATGTTCGTGCAGCATCTGGTGGTATCTAGCATGTCGTTGATGCTTAATTTTATTTTTCTTCTTCCGTCTGGCCCTAGGTGACATGGCTGGTTAATAATCTCATTAATCTGTAAGAAATTGATTTGGATTCCTTTCATTTACTTTTTTTTAGCAAGGAATAAATTGCATTTTCCCATTATAATTTTTCAGCAGCTCGTTAGGAATTATTTTATGTCAAATTCAGAAAATTACCTTTCCTACATAATTGTTCACTGAATGCAGGTGCTTTCCCCTATGACACATGATGATATCTGAACATAATTTCCATAGAAAGTATTGTAGGTCAGCTTGAACTTTTCAAATATTATTCTTAAAAAAGATATTTAAGACATGAAAGTAATTTGGAAAAAGTTTATTATTTCTCAGTTTATTGAGACTTTTTTACATAATCTTTTTTCTGTTTGGCTTACTGAATTGTTTTGTGATTATTCTCATTTTAACATTAAAAAAGGAAATACTTAATTTTCCTTTGGATTTTAACTTAATGTTGAAAGCTGCAGCTTACAATGTCATAAAGGCCTAGGAAAAAGGCATGAAACATTGAGAAATGGGGAAAAAGTTTTACATTATCTCCCACTTCAAAAACGGAGCATCTGTTACTATGCAAGTATCTTCAAGCAAGCACCAGTAAATATCTAAATTTGAAAAAATGAATCTGAATCTGTCAGATATGACTTATTGTTCTTTTTTCTTTTCTTTAAACCTGGATTGTCTATTGAACAAACTGATTTTTGCTTTTATAGCTTAAAGTAGAACTTGTACAAGTCCTTATTTGGGAAAACTTTTAACCTGTTTTTCAGAGACTGGAGATAATAAGCCCATGTTGCTAGTTGTTGAGTTTTTGTTCTAATAAGAAAATAGATTATGTCATCTCTTAGGTCTTGGTTCTCTCTCGAGGAATGAGAGAATAAGTTCAGTTTTCTGTTTTCACACAACTCATTGTGTTACAAATGACTTTTTAGGGATTTATGAACCCTTTAAAATTATTATAACCCCTTAAAAATATATGTGTGTTTGTATGTACCTCTGTGTAGGCATGTATTTGATTTTCCAGGAAAATGTTGAAACACCGAATATCTGAAAGTCACCCAGACTAGTACAGAATTCTTTGGAGTCCGAAAGTGGACAGCTCGCTAATGCAGTCCTCAGGTTGAGTTTATACTAGGGACAAAACGTCCCCTTCCTTCATCTCCTGGTCTGAGATCTTGTACTGACTAAAGAGATGATGCCATTCTATAAAGTGTCCACTATGCTCTTTTAATTTCATCCAGAGTTTAAAGGATTTAAAATCTTTAATTTTTAAAGGATTTTTCTCAGAAGTTTTCTTCCTCCCAAGAATATGTTTGTAGGTTATTTCTGTTATTAAGTGAACCCGCTGTTTGATGTTCTTCTTGCCAAACAGTTTTGGGATTAAAGTCCCATTTGTAGGGGTTTTCATCCAGATGAACAGGATTTAGAAAGTTCCTTCCCTACTTTTTCCTCCACGTACTTAACTATCGTCCATGGGAAAGCTTATAGATATATTCTTCATTATTTCACATAAAACCATAAGTAAAACCAAACAAAATACACAAACACAGAAGCATCACTAAAAAACTAAATATTAAGATAGCAAACATTATTAAACAACAAAATAAACACCGAGGAGTTTGCTTCCCACTCTATAAAATGAATACCCTGGAATTCCAAAGCCTTTTCTCCTTGATGTAACCAGTGAGTGTTAGCAAGGAACAGATGACTTACTCAGCATTTCCCAGGAGTCTGAGAACATCTGTAACCTGTAAAGGCCGTGGTATTTTTGCAAGGTAAACCCATTATCTTATGAATAAAAGGAAGCAATTGAAGCATTTTTAAATAAGACCTTACTGTTTTGGAAAGCTCAGGCTCCACATTCTAACATTTAGGATTTGGACCTTACATCCACATGATTTGGACAAATGGTCTTCTGTTTAAAGATAAAATTAGGACATTAACAGTTGCTCTTCCTTTCCCAGAAGATAGTTGTAAGGACTAAATTAATACGTGGTGTGAACATATTTTGAAAAAAGTGAAAGTACATTTTAATGGCCCCAAAAAGTAACAAGTGTATCTGGCTGGTTCATAAAAGAAATTGATCTTGTATCTTTAATTATTTCATGTCATTTTCCTAGCCAATACTTCAAAGAAGAGAGAGTATTATATGGTTCACAGCAGTGCATTGTATATCATTTAATTGACTCAGTACTTTATCCCACGACTGTAGGTAGTAATGACGGAGTGGAGAGAGTTGGAAACAATAACCAGGGACAGTGGAATATGTGGTAATAAAATGGCAGAAACAGGAGTTGATCAAGTTCTAAGAGAACAGAGTAGAGCTTTTAGTTAAAAACTAAACAGACTAGTAGAAGAATATGAAGGAGATGAGACAAGTGGTCAAGAATTAGGAACTGTGTTTTATTTATTTATTTTTCTACCTAAAGTGCCTGCTATATAGTACAGTACTGTGGTAAATATTCAATAATGAAAACAGTCTTTTAAAGTTTTGTCTCTGAGATCATTTTAGTTATACCAAATAGATTATCATTTGATTCTGTTATTTTTCAATCTTACTTGAAGTTTATATTAGTGGAACAATGATCCTAGAATGGAGGTAAAGGTAGAAGTTAATTATCAAAGGTAAAAACAGCATTAAAAAAAGAAAGTAGTTAACACTAGGAAATGACAAAATTCTATTCTGTAAAATTTTCACCAAAGTGATATCTATTAATATGTAATTTTAAATTATATATAGCATTTTCCATGAAATTCTTTGGGCTTTGAAAAAGAAAGATTCTACTTATATGTTAACATAATTATTTTGAAGTCTAATCTTTGTTTTTGGAGTCCTAACAGATATTTTTGTCAAGATTTCTTATTTATTGGTACATTCAGTGGCAATTTTGCCATGCTTATTTTGTTCTAATTTTGAAACTTCGTGCTTGTATAGTTTTCAAAAATTTGAATGAATCAGAAAACCATAAAAATTTGTATATCACGTAACTAAGAAAACCATTTCTATATTTTGATGTTATTGCACTGCCAGTGGATTTTATTTGATGTCTATAGAGTGTTTGCATGCACATCTCTGTATATGTATATTTATGTATGAAATCATGACCATATAGCATATAAGGTTCCTGCCATTATTTTGTTACTTAATGCACATTGTTAGTACTTTACCTTCCAAAATGATTTTGGGATGGGTAACATAAAGACTCTTTGTTACATAGAAGTGACATGCATTTTAAAATATTTCTACAGTATTAGGTATATGTTTTCATTCCTTCTTTTTTCTTTCATTAATACTGCAGTAATATCCAAAACATCTGTAGTTTATAATTACTAAATTTCCAAAGATTGGCAATAGGAACTATCAGTGTTGTCCAGAGGCTTATGTTATATTTATCTTACTTTATTATATTTACTCTCTAGTACATAAATGTAAAATTTTCTTAATATATAAATGAAAATAACATGTAATTCATATTTATTTAAATGCAACTTTTACTTTATACGTGTAGTTAATTTGTTTGATTTCCATAGGGATTTGTGAAGCTGTAGATCCTAAAAAGTATACTGCGTTCACAAATTACATGGGAAGCATAATATTTTACTGTACTGGAGTTAAACTGAGCAAGAAACAAGTCTTTTTTTTCCACATTAAGAAGAGTTTTAATGTGTTTAAAATATAACCTAATTTATATGCTTATAACAGTTTTGAAGTTGATTGAAGTCTGTAGAGTGAATGAAAATTGCATATAGTTCTCATTTTAGTTGACCTTCTATGTTAATTAGGACATTTTTTTCCATTTTATTTTGTAAGTAAGTACATTTTCTTTGTCTAATAAATGTTGATTTTGTTTTTCAAGCTTCTTCTTCCTTTAATAAAGTTCATCACTTTCAGATCCATTTCAACTTTCCTCAGGATTTTGAATAACAAATTAAAGTACTATGATCAAGACAATTTAGTCATTTCTAGTTACCTGTTACCTAACCAATTCATTCATTCTTTCACTTAACAAGTATTTATTTAATAGTACATGTGCCAAGCACTGTTCCAGGCACTTGGGATGAATTCATGAACAAAGTAGACAAAATTCCTTACCCTCAAAGAACATATTTTCATGGAAAAAATGTAATAAAAAAATTAAATATGCAGTGTTTCTTAGTGCCATTGAGAAAAACCAGAGACTTAAAAAAGAAGTATGAGGAAACTATCCATGCAGATACCTAGGGAAATGCATTCCAGTGAGAGGGATTACAAAGTGGGAGTCCTCAAAGGAGTACACTCGGCATTTGAGCAACAGTAACATGCCCAGTTTGGCTCAAGCAGAGTGAGTATGAGGGTTGTAGTAGGAGATGAGATCAGGATAGTAAGAGTGATTTATAGGGCCATCCACAGGACTTTGCCAGGTTTTAATTGGAGTGACATGATTAGACATATTTCTTGACAGGGTCAAACTGACTGCAGGATATAAAGAATAGACATTGGAATAGAGCAAGAATTGAAACAAGGAGACTAGTTAGGAGTTTGTTGTGATAATCTAAGTGAGAGAAGATTGTGACTTGGGACCAAGGTATAGTCAAAGGAGGTTATTATTAATGAATAGTTGGGTTAATGAATTAAATGCCAGATTGGATTCATCGTGTCAAGTATGAATAAGGAGTGTTTTCCCCTGAGCACCTGAAAGGATGAAGTAAACATGAACTGAGAGGGGGATGCCTATGGGAGGGGTAAATGGAGAGGAACAAGAGTTAGGTTTCAGAGATGTTAAATTTGAAATACCCACTTGATATCTAAGTCTGATATTCATGGAAGAGGACTATTTGGGAACTCTTTGGTATATAGTTATATTTGAAACCATAAAACTAGATGAGATCACAATGATAGGTATAAAAAGAGAACAGAGAGTTCCAGGTACTGAACTGAACTTTACTCCAATGTTTGGAGATCGAAGATGAGGAGAAATATAGAAAGGAAACTAAGCAATGATGGCCTGAGTCATCGGAGAAATGTGTACCATAGTGACAAAGATTGCAACAAATACTGAGAATGATGCAGGTGAAGTTAGAGTAGAAAAGGATTATCAAAAATCTTTTTAGTTTCTATCTTTATCAGTAAAAGAAGAACAAAACATGAAACATGATATGAAATAATATTAAAATGTACCCTGGAGAGATCCTGGAAATTGGAAGATGGAGACTACTTATTTGTTTTGGGATTGTTCTTTTTTTAATGTAGCAAGTGGAGAAAAAGTAAATATAATTAATTGTAACACGTGATAAAAAAGAATCACACACACAGTAGAAAAAAATTTTGTTACTCAAGAATGATACCTACTTCTAGCACTGAGACTAAGGGATATCCATAGTCAGGATAGGAATTTGGACTGACCACTAATACAGGCTAGATAGATAATGGAGAAGCCCACATTCTAGATCACTATTCATGGATGTGTATTTATTGTATAATTACCTTTAATAACTTGTAATTATGTTACATTATTATTAACATAAAGGAAAATTAGAACACTACGTCTAAAACAAAAGGTAATTTCCAGTAACAGGTAACATATTAAGACAATTATGAAATGCTGGTTCTCAAAGCTGGTGGCATGTTAAAATAACTGGGTTCTCTTTGTAAAAGACCAGTGTCACACTTCTAAAAACTTAATTGATTTGAATTAGGGTCAGTGCATATGTATTTATTTAAGGTCCCCAGGTGATTCCAATGTGCAACATCAAAGTAATAAACATTAAAGTAATGCAATGGAAAGCAAAGGACGTGTGTGTGTGTGTGTGTGTGTGTGTGTTTGGTATAAGCCATTTCCAGCACTTCATGTGACAGTAGGTTTTCCTGTTTTTGTTTATACATGTATTGAAAGTACATCACTGCCTGATTGGTGTATATGTACTGTACATCAAAATGTGAATTAATGAAGGTTTGCTAGGAAAAAACTCCAAGGCCTAAATCTTGAAGTTGTATGTAAGCATACCATCATTTGGTTAAAAATCCTAAAAATAACACATGAGTACTAGGAGAAATCAAGTTGGTTGGATGGCGGGTTTAGATACAAACATCAGGGTATGCCTTGTACACTTTACTTTTACTTGGAAATACTAACTGAAAATATATTGGAATGTTTCCCATCTTACATCAGAATTCCTGTCAAGAAATTACTTCTCTTATTATTTTTCAAAATTTATGGTGTTAGGGTGCATCCATATGGTGTTAATGTAAAGACTCAAATTAATATGCACATATACACCAGAGTTTTTTCTATTCATAATTTTGCAAGGGGGAATGAAAGAATTCAGGACAGTGTCATATCAGGAATGCCTTTGTAACATACCAGGAAATTAGATATATGAGAACAGAGTAGAGGGTCTATCCTGTGTCCGTGGAGTAGTCATTCATAGCTGTTATTCATGCTCATCAGTGCATCATGTGTGAGCACTTGAAATACAGCTTAACTAAAATTATTATTGTTACCTGTCTTCAGTAACTTAAAATCAAGTAGTAAAGACCAAATACAGATAACTTCTATTCATCTTTAGGTTTCTGGCTTACTTTTCAACTCTTGAAATTCTGCTTAAGAATTAAATGAACAAGGTATACCATGTGCCATTTCCTTTGGTTTTCCTGGATATATTGAATGTTGGAATGGATTGAAGCCTAATAGTTGGGTTGATTATTTTTGTTCATGCAATATCTTGTGGATGAACCTGGTTTTAACCAACATATCCAAGGCATTAGAAAATCCTTTCCTTTCTACATATTCTCCTTCAATTTTACTTCTTCATTTCCACTTTTGTTTATCACCATTACCTGATAATCTTGTGTTATGCCTCTGAAGTCCATTCCTTTGTTAGGAAATGGGTGACTGCTAGCAGAACTGTACCTGAACTTGGACATAGAGTAGACAGGAAATTAAGACTAGGTAGGCCACTTAAATTTGTGTGAGAGAAAGGAGTATTAACTGTATAAGCCCCAAATAACAGAGACCTTGCACTACTGGGCCAATGTTCATTCCATGCCTCTGTATGCCTCAAGAGTTCCCGCTCTCTAGGCAGCTATCTTCCTGGCAAAATGCCCTTGAACACATAGCTTGAGTGGATTCGTTAAGAAACTGAGTACTTGAAGATAAAGAATGAAATCTGGAATGGCTTCTTTTTCTTGGGATTAAGTACACATTTACTTGTTCCTCAGGGAAGCAAAGATTGGTGGCTATTTTGGGTGAGTCATGGGTTAGAATGCTCCCTATATTCCATTTTGACTTTGCCTTGAAAGCAAGAAAACTCTTTACCCAGAAATTGAGCTGGGGTTGAAATAATGCCCATGAGGTGTGAGAAGGACACCAGCAGAGTGTAATGGATTTTGAAGTGTCACAAGTTGTTAGTATAAATACCAATTCAGACATGTATGATTAATGACAATGTGACAATTCAAAATCTAAGTAGATTACATTTAATATTTTTTATGAGAATATGTAAAATTAATATGTGCTAATAAGCTATTTAATTTAGGTTAGAAATGAGTGTTATTTTATATGATTGATAGTAAAGTAGCCATTTATTTTTACTAATTTCACATTATAGTATACAGATAGAGACAAAACTGATTAAATGGATGTAATTAATAAAATGAATGGCCAGGATAATAACTGTAAGGGGGAAGAATCAAAGACAAGGGAAATATTTTGAGTTTCTCACTGATGGGGGTGATGGGAATGGTACAATGTGGAAATGTATGGTGTAATTCATACACAAATCCCAGTGTTTCTGTTTATTCAGGGTCAATTTATGGAATTGTTTGATTATAAGGTACTTGTTCACTTTGTGCTCTTGAAATGTTTTGGGGCAAATGAACTCTTCTAAGTACTAAGTTATACTGAAACAGTAGCCACAAGACATGGTAAAATTATTTATGTATTTATTTTTCTCTTTCCATCACCATATATTTAGCTCCCCCTCCCTCCTCTCCCATCCCCACACCCTTGTCCTATCCCCTCCCCACTTGTCCCCAAATAAACATTAAACTATTGATTATGTCCATGGGTATTTTGTTCATTTGTTCTTTTTTTTTCTTTGTTGCTTTCAGATTTATATTCCGCATATGAGTAAAGTCATACAATTTTTGGTTTTTTCTGTCTGGCTTATTTTGCTTTGCATGATGATCTCCACATTCATCCACTTTGTTGCAAATGGCAATATTTCATCTTTTCTTACAGCTGATTAATATTTCATTGTGTATATGTACCACAGCTTCTTTATCCAGTCGTCTGTCGCAGGGCACTTTGGTTGTTTCCATATCTTGGCCGCTGTGAACAGTGCTGTAGTGAACATTGGGGTACATACGTCTTTTCGGACTAAGGTTTTCAGGTTTTTTGGGTAGATCCCCAGAAGGGGGATTGCTGGGTCAAATGGTAGCTCCATTCCCAATTTTCTGAGGAACCTCCACACTGCCTTCCACAGTGGTTGTACCAGTTTGCACTCCCACCAGCAGTGTACCAGAGTTCCTTTCTTTCCACACCCTCTCCAGCACTTGTTATTCCTTGTCTTGTTGATAATAGCCATTCTGACAGGTGTGAGGTGTATCTCATTGTGGTTTTGATTTGCATTTCCCTGATAGCTAATGAGGATGAGCATTTTTTCATGTGTCTGCTGGCCATTTGTATTTCTTCGTGAGAGAAGTGTCTGTTTAGTTCTTCTGCCCACTTTTTAATTGAGTTGTTTTTTCGTTATTAAGACTTATTAGTTCTTTATATATTTTAGATATTAGACTCTTATCTGATGTGTTGTTTGCAAATATTTTCTCCCATTCTGTTGGCTGTCTCTTTGCTTTGTTGATGGTTTCTTTTGCTGTGCAGAAGCTTTTTAGTTTGATATATTCCCATTCATTTATTTTTGCTTTTACTTCCTTTGCCTTTGAGGTCAGGTTCATGAAGTAGACCTGTTTTCTTCATGAACTTGGGGTTCCAGATCTTTCCATAGGTTTGGAAAGTTCTCATCTACTATTTGAGTATGCTCTCTGTAGAGTGCTCTGTTACTTCTTCTAAGCCTATTATCCTGATGTTGTTTTTGTCTCATGGAGATAGATAGTTCTTGCCGAGTTCTTTCAATTCTTTTGGTTCTGTATTCCCTCTTCCTCTTTTTGAGATGTTTCCATGTTCTGGTCTTCAATATCACTAATTCTTTCCTCCATCTGGTTGGCCCTGTTCCTATGGCATTTATTTCATTTCTCACTTTTGTTATTGTATTATTTATCCCTCGAATTTCCATCTCGATCTTCCTTATGTTTTGAATTTCTTTGTTAAATTGTTCCTTTTGTTCATGGATTTCCTTTTGTAGGTCTTTCACCTCAGCTATGGAGTTCTGCCAGTATGTTTTCATTTCTCTCAGAGCCTTTAGAACAGCTACTCTAAATTCTCTTTCACTTGGTTTAGAAAATTCTAGATCTATGAAACTATCTTCTGGATATTTTTCGTGTTCTTTCTGAGCAGCTTTAGATTTTAAGGAATTCATCCTGTCTGCTGGGTTCTTCCTCATTGGCATGAGGGCGTTATGTTCAGCAGAGCCCAGGAGCCCTGATTAGTATTTTTGTGGTGTCTTCCTGTAGAGCAGACACTAGGTGGCACTGGGGGCGAAGTTTTGGAAGAGAGGGGTGGTGTTTAGGTCTTATCTCTGATCTCCAGCCACATTTGGAGGCAGTGCATGTCAATCTGGGGTGCATCTGCTTCCTGCAGTTCATTTGGGAGGGTGTAGGAGAAGGCATAGGCCAACAAAAAGCACACTGGGGCAGCTCCACCTCCTTCCCTATGCTGGGGAAGCTGGGGGATGCGGGGCAAGGCTGTTCTTGCTGCCTGGGGCTAATGCTATCAAATCCGCCTTTCTTTCCGGGCCTGCTCCAGTGACCAGCCCTTAGGGGCGGAGTCTGCGGGTGCTGGGTGTTCCTGAACCACAAGTCCAAAGCTGTGGGCCTGACCTCAGGCAGTATGAAGACAGCTGTCTCACGACCGCCATGGGCCAGGAACCGCAGCTCTGCTTAGGAGCCATGCCCACGCTGTGGGTTGTGAAGCTTCCTGGAGCCGAGGTGCTGTCTCTGGGGCCCCAACTTGTCCTGCAGCTGTTGAGAATCCTTGCTTAGCTCTCTTGCTACTCAAGAGCTTCAGAGGCTAGCCCCCAAGCTCTGTCCCCAACACACTACTCTAAGGCCCAGCTCCCCCACGGTCTCTCACTTTTCTGTCACTTTGGCTGGCTTTCACTTTTGTCACCTCTTGGCCTCCCTGTCCTGTGCACTGTGCTACTCCCTGATAGTCAGCAGCGATGGGGTCTAGTCATGATCATCTCTGCTCCTGTCCTTCTCTCCCGCTTGCCCCCTTCTCTCCAACCTTCAGGTGTTTTCTTGGGATGTGTGGATTTCTCAGCTGTCATTGTGTCACTCAGGGTCCTCTTTCTTGGCTCCTGGACGGCCATTCAATTGTCTTTTTTGAGAGAGGCTTTAGGGACCTCCTCCCTGGTCTCCATCTTGCCCTCCTCCTCTAAAATTATTGACCATGCTAACAAAGGGCAAAATGGGGAAACATGATATGTATTTATTAGTGTGTGTGCTATTGCTGGGAACCAAATATTTAAAATGTTTCCAAGCCAAACAAACTTCAATTTAATATTGATTTTTTTTTTTTTTGCTAATAAATCATAAGGCAATATTTTTATTCTTATAGTACTGTGTTCTTTTTAATAAGATCAATTAATTTTATTTCAATGTCATAAGAAAATTTCAAAACTAATTTACAAAATGATTCCATTTTGGTTGGGAATTTTATATAGAAATTTGGGATGTTTAGGTGATAATTTTGAATTTAAAACTTAAGAGTTTTATTGAGTGGAAAATTTTTATCAGAAACAATGTCCATTTAAGTAGGTTTTAAAATGTAAAAAATGCAAACTTGATCTGATGAATTATCTTGATATTAAGAAGGCACTGCTTTATGAATATTGCTATGAGAAACTACCTAAAATCCTTAAAGACCTATAAAAGAGAAATATTTTCTTTAGGAAATGAAAAAAAAAAAAGATATATCTGGAGCAATAGCTTTGGGAACCCTGAGTTCTATTCCCTGTTTTACTGTTAATTCCGTAGCTGTGAGCAACTAATTTAACATTCCAAAAGCCTTTACTCATTTGGATAAAAAATGAGTAATACTTTCCAGCTACATCAGTAACAGGGATGCCCTGGTGGATGGTAGTGTTTATATAGTACATTAAACTCTGTAGGTGGGAAGGCAAGTACTAAAATATGAGCCCAAGCTCTTATTATTGAAGCGCTTGTTTGGTTTTTTTAATGTTTATTTAAAAATATTTATTTTTAATGTATTATGTGAAAAGGACCAAATGACATGACCTCTCCGGTAGATTCTAAGATCGTGAAACACAGTTTCCATTTCTTACTATTGTATCTTGTCCGTTCAAGATCTGCTTTTAATTTTCTGCATAGGAATAAGCAACAAATGTTCATTTAGACCATAAATGTGAATGATACAGTCTTATAAGTATTAAGACCTAAATGTATGTATGTGTGCATGTACCAAGGAGACAAACTGAATTAGGAGGGACTTTTGTTTTGAACAAGAGATCTAAACTTTTTTGCCTTCACTATTATTTTCTTTATGATTAAACGGATTGCTTTCTCCTCAAATTTTCAGTCTCTTCTTTAGTGCTTTTGTTCTATTCGGAGAGGATATTTTTCCTCCCAATTTTGAGTCCTTTGTTCCTCTAGAAGGCTGTCAGCTTTAAAGAAAGGGACTCATGTTCCCTGCTTTCTACTTATCTCCTATCATCACAATGAAGTGCTCAGTCCTGAATAGATTTCCTCACAAGAGTAGCCATAAAATAATCTTCACAAACAT
The DNA here is from genome assembly GCA_004026885.1 of Lyroderma lyra. Classification (NCBI taxonomy): domain Eukaryota; kingdom Metazoa; phylum Chordata; class Mammalia; order Chiroptera; family Megadermatidae; genus Lyroderma; species Lyroderma lyra. The sequence continues at coordinate 283,455 of PVJL010000241.1, read as the reverse complement.
GACATCCACATTTGTGTGGCACATACCATACTAGGTGTATACTGAAATGTAAGAGAAGAGATAATAAACTAAGTTTTAAAGACTTTCTAAAGCTTGTTATTAAAATTTATTAAATGTTCATAATCTATCCAACTTCTCAATAAATGTACATTGATTTTGGAAAGAGATAATTTATATGGGTTTATTAAAATGGAATCTATTAAATTTAGTATTTTGGACATGTACTGCAACTAAATTTCTTTTAAATATCCATTGTGTGTCCCATATTCAAGGATGAAGAATAGTTGTTTTTTTTTTACCCACAGGGTTTCATTTCTCCCAGTGACAGGCAAAATTAAATTTAGATTTATCAGACCGAGGTCTGATATATTTTGAATGTCTTATGTCTATACTGCGTTTATCTAGTAAGGTTTTACTTAGAATGATCAGTCTTTGAGCCTTATTTACATATGGAACCTTTTTATTTTCTCTTCAGAACTCTTTGAAGCTGAACTGTACTTGGGAAAAGAGCCTACTCTCTAAAATCATCATTGCACTTTTGAAAACTGCATTTCTCTTCTTCAGGAATGTATAAGTAGGAAACGATTCAGTGAAACTTCAGTCAAGAGTGGTGGGACAGTGAGGGGGCAAAATTATATAAATGTACCTTCAGGATAACTTTTATTTTCCTTTTGTGAAATGCCTACTGTATTTTAAAGGCAGAAAACTTGACTTGTGAAGTGGTGGTGGAATTTAAATTGCATGCGAAGCCAAGGCTCTTTAAAAGAAAGTAAATTAAGTCCACTGTGCAGTTTAGCTCTTTGGTGATTTTTTTTTTCTTTCGGAAAGAAGTTAAGGGTTTTATTCTCATATACTGTCTGAATAATGGAAAGATTTTTCTAGTACCTGAATTTTAAAAACCATTATTATAGTCAGTAATCTCACAGTATTTTGGAACTGGGGAGTATTTTTGAAACCAATCCCAACTTCCTTACTTTACAGATATGAAAACTTAGTCTCAGAGAGTTTGAAGTACTTGCTTGTTGAACAGCACAAAGCTACTACTTAGGAGTTAAGTTATAATTAGGGTGGCTTGTCCTTTACTCTGGTCCTGTGACCATAAAGAATTAAGGAAAATGACTCAGATACTCTTCATTTCAGTTGGTAGCAATCTTGGGTCAGTAACACATACTTTGAGTTAGAAATAAATTGGAAGTAACTTGAGAAGAATGGCAAAGCTTCACCGGGGGAAAATTAGGATTATTCAAAGGAAGCTGCAACTAGTCAGAAGAAGCAACCAGTAAAGATGGGATTTTGCTCATTAGTCTTGTTACAGATTTACCTGCATTTAGAGTTTCCTTTTTTTTTAACAGAAAAATTATTTGTTAAGGTACTTCTACCTTGATTGGAATTGCTCTTACATTAATTGATTTTATTTTGTTTGCTTAAAAAGAGTAATTGTGGGTCATGGCCCTGTCACTTTCTTTTCATCTCAGATCCTCCCTCAGTTTATTTTCTCTATCCTCTGTCACCCTAAATTAAGTTACTCTCTCCTTCAGTCTCTGCTTCCTGTTTTCCCTGCCTACCCTCAACACCCTTCCTTTTCCACATCTAAATTTCAGTGAGATTGATTTTTTAATTTCCTGACATCCTTAGTTTTTACCCCAGGGATTTATAAAATAAGCTCAACAATTTTGAAATGAGATGACATCTGTGAATTTCTCATTATTATTGATTGTGAAAGTGGGGAAGCCTATGTATGCACATTAGAGAGTCAAATCTTAAAAATTAGGTGGGGGATTCGCTTCATTTAATTGCTTTATAAAATTGAACTAACATTGTAACTCATTAAAGTGAGAATATTTCCCCCCCAAAGGTTCTCTCAAACTCTCAAGTAGGACATTACTTTGTATTTATTTTTATGGTAGTTAATGGTTTCCATTTTAGCACTCCTAATCGGTGCTGCGAGACCTGTGTTTGATGGAGGGACCTTGTATTAACAATGCCCAAGTTAGGGGCTTGATTTATATGTGAAACAACTTAGAAGGAGAGACTCTCTATTACCATATTTAGTACTATCATTTGTTTTAATGTGTGCCTTCTGTCAACACAACTGGGAGCTTCAGCAAAGGGCAGTGGTGATCAAACCTGACCATTTAGACTCTAAGGGAGCTTAGACAAATGCCTGTGTGAGACCAGTTAAATTCAAATCTCCAGGAATAGGGCCAGAATGTCGATATTTTTAGAAGTACTCCATGGTGTGTCATGGTGGAGAATACTGGATACATTAGGAGAATCTCTGAGTTCAGCAAGACTTGGATTTGAGAAGTCTGCTATTTTGGGCCCAAGTGGGTATTCTAATGAGTGATTTTACCTATCTTTAAAATTCTAGAATCATGTGATACTGACAATCTTTCTTTAAGTAAATGTTGACAAACTAGATAGAAATGATGGTCTGGAAAATTCAGTATTGCCTGGTGCCAAATGTTGGAAAACCAGCATGAATACCACATACAGTGGAATTGTATTCAATTTATCTATACATCAACGAATGAATGTTGAGGGACTGCTGTGTATCCTGTTCTTCCCCTATTGAAGTTTAGAACCTTGAGGATGACACCACATAGCAGTCAAAGTAGTCTTGTACAGTGGTCCAACATAGTTCCTCCCCTGTCTCCCCTTGACCCCCCACTCTGTGTGTGGTTAAAACAGTTGAGCCTCAGATGAGTAGTTTACTTGGAGTTAGAAATCCACATCCATGAAGATACATATCTTGTAACACTGGAGCCATCTTCTGCATCAAAAGAAGCGATACTGTGAGGGGTAGGAAGGAAGTGACAACATGAAAGGCATAACAGATCCATGTTTTTTCATTAAATCTAAAAGCAGGCCCACTGCCACCATAATTTTAATTCACTCTCTTTTCCAGTTCTTGAACCCACTCAGTGGATTTGATATAATTTAAATACGTATCTGAGATGCCTTCACATCCTCTTTGTGTGTTACTATATGCAAGGCATTGTGGACACAAGTTCTGGGGTCAGAAAGATCTGGTTCATTTCTCAACTCTGTCCCCTATAGTGAAGAACTTCTTTAAGCCTTCATTTACTCAGCCATAATGTTGATAAAATTATGTTCACTTTATATGAGTTTTATGCAAGTTGGACATATATGAAGCCCTTACCTCAATATTTGGTATATATAGAAGCTTAATGAACAGAAATGTTTGTGTTATCATGGAAAGGAACAATAATTTTTATTTAATACTTAAAATTGAGAAATATGGAAATTATAAGAATTTTAATGTACCACAACAGAAAAGGTGTGAGTTATAAGATGTGTAAATCCTTTAAGCGTTTTAACTAAATCTGTTACACAAATTAGAACTGCTTTAAATAGAAACGTTTTTGCGGGGTGAGAGGCTAAGTGATTCAAGTTTTGTTTTCTGCATACTTTTCCAAAAGAATGTTCTAACATCTGGAATTTAGCAGCTAAAAAATTGGTCAGAGTGACAAACTACTTCCAGAAGCATCTAGGGTTCATTTCATTTCTGTGCTTACCTTGGGCTTCTCTGTTTGACTCTTATACTAAAAAGTTTTTCTAATGGTGAGGGCTAGTTAGTCTATCAGGTGTACTCTGTGGAAAGGCTTATCTGTCTTCTACTGAAATAACTCATTTCTTGTGACTTATTTGAACATAGGAAGTCTCCTGGCTCAGTTCTTCCACAATGTTTGCAAAAAGATTCAGAAACTGAGAAAATAGTCTTCTTTTTGGCTTGAGATGTGGGTGACAGGTGTCACAGTTATAGCACTACTGATAGTTTCTTTGAAAGTTCTCAAGAAGGGCCTAGCATTTGGATATCAAAATTGGTTGGGATTTAAAGGAATCGTACCAGGTTTTCCCTGTTCTTGATTTAACTTAACCATTGCAGAAGACCATTGTCTTGGAAAACACCCAACCCTAAAACTAGGAGAAGGACCTGTTCTCTCTGTCCTAAAAGATTGATATTGACAAGTTATATAACAAACTGCTAAATACTGTCAGGAGCTGGAGCCGGGCACACGATGGCTATTAATTATGTTCCATTGAGGTACCTGTGGCATGTGAGTGTGAATAGTCACTGACTAGAAGAAATACCAGTTCTACTTTAAGTCAGTTATAAAAGGCTTTAGAGAGACTTTTAAATCTAATTTTTAATCCTCTGAAAGTATTTCCATTTTGTCAATAAATTTTATCTTAGTTGAATATCACCTGTACTCCTATTCAAATGAAACTAAATCTCAAATGATACATTAGACTCTTGAACTTTAAACCCACAAATGACTTTTAAACTGACTTTAATTGTTCCTAGCTATGGAGATTTAGATAAGATTGTTAGGAAAAAAAAATTGAGCATGTAGATTATACCCCTCACTGGAGCATGAGTTTGGCCTATCATATTTGCAAGTTTAAAAAAAATTAAGTATAGTCAGTATACAATATTATATTAATTATATTAGTTTTAGGTGTACTAAATCTGAATGGTGATAGAATTGGTGGTGTGATCACGTTTGTAAGGCTACACATTTTTATTCATGACTGTCCACTTTGTGTGGGATATTGTGTTAGTTCTGTAGGACAATTCCAAGAAATTAGAGATAGGCTTGAATCTGAATGTTCTTTAGAGATTTTTTCCCATTTTCAAAATATATCTAAAGCAGATATATATAGATACAGTATATTTATAATAAATAATCTGTTCTCAAATTTCTCAGTAACAATGCACAAATACAGCTCGTTAATCACACCATGACCAGGAAAAGATGAAGTCATTGATTCCACTATGGCATTTCTGTTTAAAAAGCTTGGACTTGGATACATGAGATGGCAGGAAAAGGAATTTTTTTTTAAAGTTGATTCAGACTATTAAAGACTATATAGGCCTGTGGGTCACCCTAAAAGGAAAACCTATATGTAGTAGAATGGATGTGACTGTTACTACCTTTAAATTAAAATGTGCACATTTAAACTGTGTACATAGATGAGATGAACTAGTGAGAAAACTAGTTATCCATGTAATTTAAAATAAAATATTTAAGTATTTCTGCAAATTATTTGTTGGTTTAATTTTTTTTTGAAGAAATCAGTGATAATTATTGACTATTTGAATAGCTTACTTAGTAATGCCTTCACTTTTTCCCCCTATATTCCCAATAGTTTATCATGATATGAGAGAGATTTATGACAAAGAGCTGAATCTGTTTTCATGAAGATAACAAATGAATTATGTTTCTAATGATATGTTTCTATAGTTATCCATTATTAACACACTATATCTGCAGAATTCAGCAAAAGGAGTGCAATCTTCTTTATCTGACAAGTTAGTGTATGGATAATTTTCTCCCACAATAGGACAAGAAATGAAATGTAGTTGTTTGAATGCCATTTGCTTCTAAGAAATATGCTAAAAATATGAAACAGCATTGAGAATGTTTAAGAAAAATTCAGACTTGAACAAATTCATCATGAATTACAGTATGTTAGACCTTTATTATATAACACATTATGAAATAAGTTTCTACATATGAGTGCTATAATTACATAATAACTGTTGATGAAATGTGTGTATGTTCTGTTTATTGAAGAAGTCGCTAGGCTTTCTAATTTGGAGGTTACACTAACACCAAAAAATTCAGGTGCTTCCTCTGCTAATTACTATCTCTGAGGGCATTGGTTTTATTTGGTTTTATTACATGGGAGAGTGGCTTACTAAATCTGTTCCTTCTACTTCTGAAATGCTATAACTTTGATAAGATGGATGTGAATTTGGAAAAAGGGTTAGGCAGAGTGTTGTGTATCAAAAGCACCAAGCAGAAAGACAGCATTACAAACTTAAATTCTGGGCCAGAAAAAAACACTTAGAAAATTTTCCAAACAGATTTAGGAAGGAGGGTCTTTCTCTTTGATGGGCTTTTTCTGAGACCTCTTTACTTTGTAAATATTTTACTTTGCCATGATTTGATCAACCATTAGTGGTAAAAGTGATAAATAGATAACAGATGCTGAGTAACTGATCCTCAGATAAAGAAGATGCAGTGTTTTTGCCTATTTCTGGTGAGAGTGTGCTTTATAAGCCAAAGCCTAGGGCATGAAGAAGGCTTTTAGACAAACAGGTAAGAATGGAGGCAGATACTGTTTTATTGGGTAATTTAGAACAGACCATTGTTATGATCATCTTTTTGATTCTGGAAGGTATTTTAGTTGAATCTAAACTAGACTATGTTGTAATTCCTAATTAACTGTGTCATTCAGAGACAACAACAATATACTTCATACTTATGGGACATGTCCATAGCAAGTCACTGGAGGATTTGTACCCTGTAGTCACTCAGAGACCCATGGTGAAAGTTGTCTATCAGTGGTAAGAAAAGACGGCGACTCAAAAATAGGCTGACTAGACGTACTATTTTAAACTGGACGGAAAACAATGGTACTGTCCCATTTGAAATGGTTAGCCTCGTTTCACTGGACTAAATTCAAGATGTCAGTAGGCTGACCATATGTACCTTTTGAAATCATATGATCATATGATTTTTATCTTTCATTTTGTTTATGTGGTGTGTTATAGTGATTGATTTGATTAAACCAACCTTGCATCCTAGGAATAAATCCCACTTGATCGTGGTGTATGATCTTTTTAATGTACAAGGTTTGACAAATTTGTGAACTTATCCTAGAAAAAGTGCTATATATCTCATTGCTGAATGTCACTACAGTCACTCAAAGCACTCACTCCCCTTAGGAAGCTATGCACTGATGCCAGCTCCTAGTCCACCCTTCAAAGCAATTTTGAAACTCTTTTCTGGAATGTCCATCAGAGCTGTCCTGTTATCCTTAATTTCCTGAATGTCATCAACATGTCTTCCTTTCAATATTTCCTCTATCTTTAGGTAAAGAAAAAAATCATTAGGTGAGTAGGGAGGGTGTTTAATAGTTATTTGTTTACTGGCTAAAAACTCCCTCACAGACAGTGCCATGTGAGCTGGTGCATCGTCTTGATGCAAGCAAGAGCCATGAGTTTTTGGTGAAAAAGTTCAGGTCATTTTCGTCTAATATTTTCATGTAGTCTTTTCAGCACTTCCAAATAGTAAACTTGTTTGACTGTACAGTTGGTATAAATTAATACTGAACAATCCTTCTGATATCAAAAAAGGTTAGCAATGTTTTTGGTTGTGAAGAATTGACTGATTTCCATTGTGCACTTTGACACTTTGTTTCAAGGTTGTATTGGTACACCCATGTTTCATCACCAGTGATAACATGGCCGAAAACATCATCTTGCCTCTCCAAAAGGTCTTGGCAAACCTGGACTCTCCTTAGCTTTTGTTCACTGGTGAGCTCCTTTGGGACCATTTTTGCACACACCTTTCTCATGCCAAGATTCTCAGTTAAGATTTTTCTGTTTCTCTATGGATGTTTACTTGGTCTGCTATGCTTCTCACAGTCAGTTGATGATTTTGATGCACAATTTGATGAACATTTGCAGTGTTTTTATCAGTTCTGCCATTACTGGCTGCCTTGACCTCCCTTCATCAGTGACACTTTCTCTCCCCTCAGAAAAATGTTTAATCCATTTGTACACTGCCATTTTCTTCATGGCATTATCCCTGTAAATTTGGACTAACAAGTCCCTGATTTTACTTCCACTCTTGCCAAATTTAACAAGAAAGTTAATGTCTGTTCATTGCTCTAATTTGAGCTACAACATTCTTGCAATGGCACTAAAAACATGCAACAACAATAATTAACAACACCCAGCAAGACACCACCACACATTGACACGAACACAGCTGTAAGACACAGATATACCAAGGTTATGAAACCTTAACTGAGTTGTTTGTACGGTGCTGCCAACATAAGTGCATGGTGGCAGGTTTGTGAACTTAACTGTCAGGCTTGTATCACTGAGTTTGATTTGCAAATATTTTGTTGGCGATTTTTGCATTATTCATCAGGGATATTGGCCTGTAATTTTCTTTTTCTGTTATGTTTTTGTCTGGTTTTGGAATCAGAGTAATGGTGGCCTTGTATAAAAGAGCCTGGGAGTTTTCATTCCTCTTGAATTTCCTGAAATATTTGTGAAGGCTATCCTTCGATTGTTCTTTGAAGGTGTGGTAAAACTGACCTGTGAAGCATTCTGATCAGGACCTGTTTCTTGGAAGTTTTTGATTATGGATTAAGTTTCATTTGTAGTAATTGGTCTAGTCAGATTTCCTGTTTCTTCTTAATTCAGTTTTGCAAGATTGGTATTTCTGGAAATTTATCTATTTCTTCCTCAATGTTCAATTTGTTGACATATAATCGTTGATAATATTTTATTATTATACTTTGTATTTCTGTGTGTCAATTGAGTAAAATAGTAGGATACAAATAAACAAAACAAACCCTTGAATTAAAAAAATGTGCAGGGGACTCGAGTAAGAATTTCTTTAAAGAGGACATATACTTGGCCAATAGACATATGAAAAGATGCTCAACATCACTAATCATCAGAGAAGTGCAAATTAAAACCACAATGATATCTCAACTCATACCTGTCAGAACAGCCATCATCATGATATCAACAAATGACAGGTGTTGGCGAAGATGTGGAGAAAAGGGAACACTTGCACACTGTGGGTAGATTGGAATTGGTGCAGCCACTATGGAAAACAATATGGAGATTCCTCAAAATATTAATAATAAAACTGTCTTATTATTCAGCAATTCCACTTCTTGTATGTATTCAAAGAAATCCAGAACAAAAGATATATCCATCCATATGTTCATGGCAGCATTATTTACAATAGCCAAGATATGGAAGCCAAGATAAGTGCCTGTGAATACACGAGTATGATTGGATGAAGAGGAAGTGGTACATATATATAATGGAATATTACTCTGCCATAAAAATATGAAACCTTACCATTTGCAACATCATGTATGGACTTAGAGGGTATTATATGAAGTGAAATAAGTCAGACAGAGAGAAACAAATATTATATTATCTCACTTTTATGTGTAATCTAAAGAACAATATAAATGAACAAAGAAAGTAGAAACAGACACATAGATACAGAGAACTGATGGTTGCCAGAGGAGAAGGGGTTTGGAGGCCTGAGTATAAAAGGTGAAGGGATTAAGAAATACAAGTTGGTAGTTACAAAATAATCATGGGGATGTAAAATACAGAATAGAGAACATAGTCAGTAATGTTGCAACAAGTACATATAATGCCACCTGGGTACTAGACTAATAGGGGAGGGGGAGCACATTTATAAATTATATAAATGTCTAACAACAATGTTGTATACCTGAAACTAATATAAAATAATATTGAATGTCAACTGTATGGAAAAAAATTAGATAAATAATTAAGAACATTTAAAAAATGATACATTTAACAGCTCATTAGTCACAAAAAGTAACAGTATACCCTTGAACTACAAATGGGATGGGAAATGTGGGCAGCAGAGGGGATGCTTGATGCACATCACTGCTTATGACACAAAGATGCCTCAGAAGAAGGACTCCTATCTCTTTTTACTTTTTGTAAATTTAGAGAGTTATACTAAAACAAACTTTATTTTTTATTATCATATTTGCAATAATTATTTTCTTTCCTATCTTTATTCTGCGTTTTAGAACAAATTCTCTTCAGTTTTTGATGACCCTTTTCTTAACAGTCAGATTTTTTATTCATACTGTGTCATTAGCACATTGATGTCTCTGTTTGATGGGAAAATATATGTATACTTTAAACTTACATTTGAATTTATTGTCTCAATCTGTTCTGTGCTCTTTTTGTTGAAAAAAATTTACTTACATATGTATTTATATGCTGGAATTTTTCTCTTCGTAATTTTATCATTACATGTGGTCTTTACCTCTATTTGTAAATGCTATTTTATTTGACACTAGCCCTTTAAAATAGTTAATTCAACATTTAAAATTCATTTCAGTAAACGTCTCTGAGATAGAAGTTCTCAATCTGTCTTTTTAAATGTGCAAACCGGAGTTTCTGTTGTGATTTAGCAAAAACTTGCACAGCCATGCTTTTAAATTTTTGGTTAACATGGGATCAAAGGAGTTGCTTTGATATTAAGAGTATAATTTAGATCCTGATTTATATATCCTCTTCAGAATAGTGCATACTTAAACTGACAGAATTTTTTATCTGTGGCCTCATCATAGACTTGAAGACAAATTAAGTGCACTAAAGTTTCCTTCCTGTGCTTTAAGATATGAAAGGTAGATTTATTTCAATAAGAATTTGGTTTATGTCATACTCTGTCAAAATGTTAAAATAGTGTCTGAGTGGGTAGCAATAAGCTGGAACCTATGAAATGTGCTGTTTGCAAGGTATTTATTTGATTGACATAACTCTTTTTAACTAGAGGAATCAAACGACTTCCTTAATATATGATTTAAATATAAAAAATGCTCCATAGTAATCAAAAATTATACATTTTTTATAAGTTAAAGGATTATGCTGTTCACTGAATGGCCCTCATAGTCACACATATGCCATAAAAAAATAAAAACAATATGAAATAACAAAAAGTAGCTGGATAATGTTTTTAATTTTTTTACTGGAGAAATAGAAGATTAGTTTAACGTGAGAAAACAGGTAACCATTCATAGGCATGAAGTGAGAAAGAAGATTTTCTTACAGGTAAATATTTCTTTTTCTTGAGTAATTTTATGTGCTTGGTTTTTTCCAGGGGTACTTACAGGTGGAGTGTGTAGATTAAATATTTGAAATAACTCTGGAATCCCTATAAACTCTGCTAATTATAAAATATTATAAATAACTGAAAAGCTCATTCTTATAGATTTAAATACTGAGCTGTATTCATTTCAAGCAGTTAAAGATTCTCAATTTACTCTGAATTCTTAAGTATAAGAAAGGAAAAATAGGGGCAGTGGATGTTCTGTGTCCCATTTTGAAAATTTCAAAAAATATTTACAATGGTAAATTTGTTTATTCTTTCTAAAGCATGAAAATTCCCTTGTATTCCCTTGAATTTATTTATTTATTTATTTATTTATTTATTTATTTTGATGTGGGTAGTTCCCTGGCTGGGAATCGAACCCAGGCCGCAGCGTTGACAGTGCTGAAGCCTTAAGCCACTACACCACCAGGGAACTCCGCAATTATTTTATTTGACAGTTGTGACATAAGTTATTCATGTTTGGATTGGCAGTATTAATATGTCTGAAACTAAGAAACATACTCGTATTAGTGCAATGATGTTATGTTGAAAACACACTCAGGCTAATTTTGGTTGTAAGAGGTATGGAATAACATTGTTTAGTTTCTTAGCTATTCATTTCATCAATGTTTATCTAAAAGCATATTAAAAGCACATTAAATTTTTGTCGCTGCTCAAATCAATGTGAAAGGAGTCACTTGAGGTTCTCTATATTGTGACCATTTTGGAGAATTAGTCGCTGAGTTCTGCCAAGGATTGCAGAGACATAGAAAAATGAGTTTGGAGGTGAATTACTGAATTCACAGTCACTATACATATTAGGTAAATACTCTGGATGTGTTTCACAAATGCTAATTAATGACTCACTTTGACATTATGTAATGGCAGCTGTCATCACATCTCGGGTTTTCTGACTACTTCTTTACCACTGATGGATGCAATTTCAGTAAGATGCTGTTGAACAGCACAGAGTTTTGGAATCCTGACTGCCTCTTACAGGCCTGTGACTTTAAGACCATGATTTTCTCATCTGAAATACAGGATTCAATGAGCATTAAATAACATAATGTTTGACATAGTTTAGTACTCTGGCCTTATACATCTTGGGAGATCAAAGATTGTTACTTATTTTTCTGATAGTAAAGTGAACAAGCCCTGGGAAATAAGTTTAAATTTCTTAAACTTTCTTAGATTTATTGATAGAATTTTGTGAGCTGTTTTCTTAAGTTTTGTTATTCTCAAAAGATCATACATTTTCCCAAATAGCTATTTTAATTGAAAAAACTTTGTAGGATCTAACCTTGAGCAACAACAAATGCAAACATGCTTATATTTGAAGGAAGTAAGAAATTTCTATTCTATTTCAGATAAAAGTGTATTAATGAAGAAGATCTTCTCCTAACTTGCATCCCTCAGGAAGCAGTGAATTGAACTAGAGCAGTGGAAAATGTCTGTGAAAGAGACCAGCCTTACTTTGATTCTAGACTGTAGGATAGTGTCAGCTGAGTAATCGCTGAAATATTACTGTGTAGCCTCTGGCTAATTTCTCACTTATCAATTAAGCTAGTAGGCAGACACTCACTCATAGATGTGTTATCGACTTTTTGTTCAACTGTAAACACAAAAGAAAAATAATTTTCACTTTTGGATTGCTATTAAATGGTATAAAATTTTATTCTTTAGGGAAAATTGAATTATACCATTATATAGAGAATAATATTAGATTGTACTCAAAGATAGAAAATACTGTCTGTTAAGTTGAATAAAAAGGCAATGCTAGTAAACTTATAGAGTATCAGTACTACTCGAAATTTAAAACAATTTTTGCAAGCGATTGAAATGCATGATTCGTAGATATTTAATTATATCTAACAATACAATATAATAAACCAACCCATGAGGTACAAAATGTAAGCATAAAGTAAATGAAATAATACCATGTGGCTGTCAAACCGGAAAACTGGAAACCGTTTGTAAAATTAACAGTTTCTTACTTGATAAAACTCCAAAATTCAGCAAGGTTGTAATTTTTCCCATGTTATATAGACCAACTTTACTACAGCTTTGTTCAGTTCTCCACCATTTGTTTTCTTAGGCTGCCATGCATTGAGAGGGTACAGAGTACTAGGAATCATATTTTTCAAAGCGTGACCCACGAATCCCATACATCTGCATTTTTCTAGGTGCTTATTTTAAAAGAGTGTCTCCTGGGTCTAAAAATCAGACTGTGGTATCTGGAAAATGCACTTTTTAATAAGCAACCATTGGGTTGTGTGGTTGCCCTCCAGTGGAATTCTGTGCCAGAGTTGAGTGCCAATACCCTGGGCAAGTTTACATCTCAATGAAAGCAAGGCTAAATAGGTTATTGTCCACATTACACCTTTCAAAGTAGCTCACTTGATGGAAACCATAAGCATAAATATTACACGAGTAAAGACGTTTGTCCAGTTGTATACCAGTCCCCTTACTTTTTACCTCTGGCCTTCAAATCTGAGCAGTCTAATTTTAAGAACTACTCCTCCCAACTGAAACATATTGCTGCATTTCAGCTGCTGCCTGTAGATATTTAAAAACTGAAGCAAGTATCCCATTTTGTGTTATCTTTCTGCCTACTCATATGCTGAGATGATGCACTGGATATTTTCGTCATTCAACTGGACAAAAGTTCTACTTACATGATTTATCAGGATAATTATTTGTTTTGAAATAGCAGATTTAGCAAGATATTTCACTTCCAGGTTGCCTGCTCCAAGCATGGTATCATTAAGTTATTCCATTGTCAGCATTGAGTTATTACACTGTCCAAGGAGAATTTTTGGTAGACTAAACCTCCCAGTCTTTGGAAAATGCCTCAGAGCTGTGCTTGAGATTACCTCTTTCTTTTTTTCATCCTCTACTATGGCTGAAACTTAGGGATCTGTGAGCCCCTTTAGTAATGTGTGTGTGTGTGTGTGTGTGTGTGTGTGTGTGTGTGTTTGTGTGTGTTTCATTCAGCTGCACACAGCTGGGTGTTCTGAATCATTAGCAAGTGTTGAGCTCTTCTTCAATTGCCACAGAAATCATGAGCGAGGAATGGTCAGTTTGCACACAAAGGTGTGCGTGACCACCACCAGCACCTGCCACTGATGGTATCTGAATTCCCGGGATTGTAGGCTCTGGCCTGAACATACCCTTTCCTTCAGGGCTAAGGACCAATGTAGTAACTAGTAATTAATGTGGATCAGGTGGAATTGGGTCTCTGCTTTATTACAACTGCTTAGATTATTATTTGGCTGATCCTACTACTTACAATAGCTTTTGAATAAGTAAACCTGTTTTGATGTATTTAAGTATTAACAGTAATAAAAAAACATGACTTTAACTTTGACATGAGTTTCCAAGTCTGAAATAAAATTATAACTAATGCAGCCTTTTTTGAGTAGACCTATTTTCTGTAACTGTTCATGTATGTCATAGAAATGTGATAAGCAGGTAGGGATGGCAAAGAGAGGTGATTGAATAGAGTAATGACTATATGACATCACTATTAGTTATTGTTAAAACATATCAACACTCCATCTATTCATAAATGTGATGCTGTCTTTTAAATTTCCAAAAAGGAATGCACCAGTAAAAAAATGTTTACAGTTAGGCAGACAAATAATAGTTACAGTATAATTAAGACATATTACTAGTATAATGTGATAAGTAATAAGGTAATTGTAGTAGACTGCTTGAAATGGAAATATTGTATATTTTGTTATTTAAAAAATAGACAGTTGCTCTTGAATATTTATAATTTTATTATAATAATGAATAAGTATGAATATAATTATTCATATGTGTGAATATTTATAATATTTGGTTGATGCTGACCTTCTTTTCTGGATACAGAGAGCTAGTTCTTCTATAAATATAAATAGACTGAGGCTGGGAATGATGTGTACTTTGACATTCAGAAATGCTGAATTTTTAACAAGCAAGATGGGACTAGCTATTTGGAAGCTGGAGCTCCTCAGTTAGGCCCTGAAAAATCGATCTCTTCTCTGTGCTTCTTTCCTACTCCTGCATTTCTTGCCTTCTAAAGAAGTGACTACTTGCTAGGTTAGACAGCTTGTAAAAGGCAATTAGTAATCAGAGGTCCATGATCTCTGTTTTTGGCTCTTATCTACTGCTTAATATGGTGGTATCATATGAGACTATTAAAATACGAACTCTGATCCATAACTGATTAAATAGTTCCTAAGTTACAGTTACAGAATGAGCATGTTTAAAGCTCATGTAGGAGCTGCCTTGCATTGCTTTATTCGATCATGGAACAATATAGCGAAAAGGAAATGTGGAAGAAGAAAAACTGTCTGTTTCTTGGTTTATGAAGGATCGATTCTTGTGTCTTGTCTCATCTCCAAGTACTTCCAGGCTCCATCTCATTCTTAAATTGTGTCTAGAAATTTTAAACCTTCCTAATATGCAAACCCCAACTTCTACTGCTTCTTGAAACTTAGCATTTCCCCCCTTGTAGAACTAGAGGAGCTATGCACCATGTTAGAAAAAGCATGGGATTAAAGTGGAGTCAGGATGCTTACAATTTCAACTCTGATTCTGGTTATTTGTGATGTAGAACAAATCCAGACTTCCATCATCCATACACTAGTTTGGAACGTGACCTGAAGTAGAAATATAGATTTGTGCATCATCAGCACAAACTGATGACTGAAACCATGGGTGTAGAAGATCGTCTTTGAAACATTGCAATTTATGATGTGAAAAAAGCAAGCCAGATAAAAATCTTTAATTGAGGGATCAGCAGAGAAAGAGGAGTTTGGAAGAAAATTGAGGAGGGTTATCAGAGAGTTAGCAGGAAAAATAGCACTAGTTGTGTGTGGAAGAGCTTGGGATTGAGAGTTTCATGAAGGCAGGAAAATACTAAGTAGCTGTTGTTGCTATGGAAAGATACACTATGATGAGAAATATTAAATGCCTAATAGATTCATTAATTAAGGCCTTCTTGATGACTTTGGTGGGACTGCTATGACCCACAGAAGGGCACAAGAGCAAGGTTGCAGGGAAGGGGGGTTGCTATGCAAATGAGCAACACCATTTATTGATTATGACTTCAGTAAGCTTACGGGGAAGGAGGGAGAAAGACAGTAGATAGAGAGGAATCTGGGCCTAAATGAGGGGCTCTTGTTAAGAAGGAGGAGATTGTATGTAGGGGTAGATCAGTCAATACGGATTATCTAAAGAGACAGGTGAAAAGGGTACAACTGATGGAGGAGAAGACCTGGGAGGGAATAGGACCCTGCACTTAGAGAGAAAGCGTAGCCTTGAACAGGATGGCATAGACATTTCTGTTTTGCTAAGTTATTTGCCATGGTGTGGACTGGTTTTCCATTGATTTACTTTTCCTGAAGCCATTGGCCTTTTACTGGCCTCACTTATTTTTAACAACTTCTGAGAAGCGTAGCTTAAGAATGATTAGGGAAAAGCTGCATTCACCAACATTCTCAAATTATGAAATTCTAGTAAAAAAATGTTTATGTGTAGAAAAATTGGAAACTTTGGAGATATTTTAAAATAATTTACTTGAATCTTTTTTTTTCTCTCTAGTTGCTAGAACTTTACAATGTGATACTTACACACTCTCACATGTTAGTATTATCAGTAAAGAGATGTACTCTACACACACTAGGCCCTGTGGTAATATGTTTGGACTGTGCCTTGTTCAAGGCATTAAAAACCTTTTTTCTCTCGATAGGAAAGTAAAGGAAAGTAAAAGACAGACTTCGTATCAAACCTTTAGTAAATGATGAAATGGTTTACTAAGCAGCTTCAGCCTATACTCTCCCACTTTTGGATATGGTGTAATTTACTGAACTTAGTTGTTCTGCATGTAGGTGTAGGAAGACTCTCATCTTCCTAGCATGATATTCAGACTGTAAACACTAATAAAGAGAACATGTTCAAATGGTGTACGATAATGAAGTCAATATGCCGTCTTTAAGAATTTTAGAGTTAGCTATTACCATAAGGAAAAAACAGCCTTTTATTTCTGTAAATATAATCTTAACACTCCCATAAAGGGTAAATTCATTGAAATCTATTATGCTATGTTTAGTTACTTAATTTCCATTAAATATTTGCCAATGAAATAACTACATTTATTTTAAAACATGCTAATATTTGGACCTAATTAATTCAGTCTGACCTTGAATGGGTCAGAGCTGACCATCAGAGACTGAAAACATGTCTATCTATATAGAAATAGTCTGCACTCAAATCTGCACTCCATCATATACACATATTAGCTATGTGATCTGAAGTTAAACTCTCTAGACCTCACATTCTGTATAAAGCAGGAACATTACTGCTACCCTCACACTGCCGAAAGAATTAGATGAGTTAATACCTACACAACAATTAAGCACATTGCCCTACTCTTTCTAATGATATTAGCCATTGTTATTGCTTTTTCTTTGATTCCTATATTAAGTATTTAAAGAAAATTAAATAAAATATATAACACATTCACAATATAGGAGGGCTGTCCAGAAAAAAATCCATCCATAAATGCCTCTATTTTTCATATTACATGGCTGGATACTTTGTGGACAGCCCTCATAAGCTAATGAAATTTATAAGAATGAGTATCCTGGGAATCTAATTTTGTTTGCTGGAAAAGTATTTCCTTATCCAGAGAAAACAAACATGTTAAAATGTAAGCAGTGATTATCCTGGGGTGGTATGATCATGAGTGAGCTTCTAATTTTAGCTTTTTGCATTTTTTCCTATTTTCTATGAGTGAAATGTACACTTGTATAAAATATTAGAAAATAATATAAATTATTCTAAATATAAACATTTATAAATTAAATGCACAGTTAAGAATATGAGATGAGTTCTTTTACTTTTGGAACTTAATACTCTAATTGTTTCTCCTCAGTAAGTGTGTCATTTCAAGAATGTCATGTAAGTGGAATATTTGTGTGTGTACTGTGTGTGTACTCTGTATGTGTGTATTGTGTGTGTGTATTGTGTGTGTGTACTGTGTGTGTGTGTGTGTGTGTGTGTGTGTGTGTGTGTGTGTATTATGTACTTTTTGAGTTGAATTGTTTCACTTTGCATAGTTTCCTTGAAGATCCGTACAAGTTGTTAAGTGTGTCGATAGTTTGCTCCTTTGTTCTGGAGTATCACTGTTTCTTTACCCATTCTCTCACCAAAGAACATTTTAGTTGTTTGCTTTTTGGGTCTTACAAATAAAGCTATCATGAACACTTGTCTGCATTTTTTTGCATGAGCATAAATTTTAATTTTTTTGGATATGTGCCCATAGCAGTATACGAGTCATTTGTTTTGTCCACATCTTCTCCAGTACTGGGTGTTAGCGCTATTTTTATTTTAGTCATTCTGATAGCTGTTTAGTGATCTCATTGTGGTTTTAATTTGAATTTTTCTAATGAGTAATAATAATAATGAATATTCATGTGCTTATTTGCCATCTATCAACTATCTTCAGTGAAGTTTCTGTTTCTATCTTTTGCTGATTTTCTTATGTTGTTTTTCTAAATGTTGAAGTTTGAATATCCTTTATATTAATGTTTTCTCACCATTTCTAATGTTTTATATTTCAGTGCACTAAATAGTTTTTTTACTATGTTATCATTTCCCTATAAAATTTTGACTGAAAATAAGAGAGCTTTTTAGAATTTTAACAAAAATATTCAAAAGACAGTGAGCAATCACAAATTTTCTTAGTGATAATAAAGGCAGTTTCAGCTTGCATGTTCATTTTTACAGTCTCACACTACTGAGCACTAAAAGAACAGTAGTAATCGTGAAATGTAATATGTACTTTAATAAGGGACGTCCAGGATGCTGTGAAAATACACAGCCTTTGAGAGTGATGTCTCAACTGAGGTCTGCACACAGGAATAGGAGCTAGCTGGTCAGAGATAGGTGGAAGGGTGGGTGATCTTCCAAGGAGAGGAAACTGCATGGTCAAGACTTAAAGGTAAGAGACATCATAGCACTTGAGAGGAAAGAAAAGAATTTCAGTATGGTTGAAGCAGAGTGCAAGAAAGGCAGTAGAGGAGCTACAAAGATAGGAGGTAGCAGGATCATAAAGATATGATCAATGTTAAAACACTTGGTCTTTATACTAGAGCCATGAAAGACCCCAATTAAATCTGCAATTCACAGAGAGCCCTCTCATAGAGAGCAGTATGAGTATTGAATTGTAGAACAATGCAACTAAAGCATTCCATACTTTATAGAAGTGTTTTACATTAAAAGATGTTTTATTTGTTTATTTATTTTTTGAATGTATGGAAAATATGGGGGCTGTCTGGGAAAAGTTCAGCTATAAATGCCTCTATTTTTCATACTACATGGCTGGGTACTTTCCAGATAGCCCTCGTATGTATGTATGTATGTATGTATGTATGTATGTATGTATGTGGATATGTATGTATTTTTACTGTTCTGCCATCTTGGACCTTCTTCAAACCCTTATAAGATGTTTTAGTGTTTGTGTTTGTTTTGGTGTTTGTGCGTAGTGGATGGTGTTTATTGTCAGAAAGTTCCAAATGATTATATACTAACCTGAAGGCTCAATACCAAGGTGCAAAAGTGATTAAAGTTGAGCTACTTTTTAAAAATTGAAGTGGATAATCCAGACTCCAGAGCACCACTTTATTCCCCCATCTCATGTCCAACCCAATCTTGACTCTATCTCTCCCAAACCCGGAATACAGTGTTGCTTTTAGGCTAAAGTGTGTTGCGATGAGACCCTTTACCATTTCAACTGTGATACTTTAGTTTTTACTTACTGTGTGTTTTATTGCATGATTTCTGTTTTACAAAAGTTCTTAATGAACAAAAATGTTTGAAAGCCCTATTACCCTTAAGGTTTTTGGAATTCAGATTGGTAAATTCTAATTTAGAGAAGAAAAAATTTAAACTCTGGGGTACATTTTTGTAAGAACTAGGTGAGAAAATGAACTATCAGGAACATTTCAGTTAATCAATTTGACTTGTGAAAATTATATGAGAAGCAGATGATCTATCCTCAGAGATATATTTTATTTTTGAAGTTAAAGTTTCCATGTTCTTTACAGTTATCTACCAAATGCTCTTTCATATCTGGAAAAAATTATAGTGATCCTTTGCTTTTATCGTACCTGTCTAAACATGTCATGTTTAAATTCACACTATATTTTCTATCACATAAAACACATCAATTCTTTTGCCTATATAAAATAGGAGTACTGTTGGTTTTGGATTTGCAGATGTTTTTGTTTTATATCTATATCATGTTACCACTCATTTTGACACGATGATGCTACCTTTATTCCTTTGAAGTGCTGAGATTCCTCACCTTTGGTCAAATTCCTTACTCTTCTGGCCCTTAGACTTCAACAAGTAGAATGTAGTAGAAGTTACAACTCCAAGATTGAATGAGTCATTTTTCAGCTGTAAACTTGATGCTGTCTGTTTTAGATTCCTGGCTAATTTCAGCATTTGCCTCATTGGTATGATTCAATACCTAGCAAAGCATCACACATACTTGTATACGGAGGTGCTTTAAATTGATAAAAGTAGACAAAACTGAAACCATCTTTTTGGCCATATTTATTTTTAAACTTCTAGAAAGTTAGGAGCAAAAGAGTACCACATTAAACCGGAGATAAAAGGCTAGCTGTATGCCTTCAAAAAGTTAAATGGTGATTTGCAAATTCCAAGATCGGCTAGGCTAAGAGGTAATAAGAGCTGGCTCAGTAATCATTTTTTCATTTAAAGTTTAAATATTTAAAAAGTATTCCAATCTAACAGCCATGAAGAAATGTAGACCTAGTGTTTTTATTACTTTCAGTTATTCTAGAGAATTTAAAATTTTGAGTTTTTATTAAAGTTTTCTTTTAAAATATTGGCTTAAATGTTTATAAAACACTGTGCAGGCCAAACAAAACATTTCTGTGGACATATTACATCCTTCACCTATCAGTTAGGAAACCTTGACCAGGTGTACACATTACTGGATTGTATTAGTTAGTTAAATTGTTGATATCTCTGCAGTTGATCTTTACCCTCTGCCCTCTTTAATTAAGGGCCTTTTGATACTGTTGATAACTGTACTTGTCTTTGAATTTTAACAAAAGTTCTCTTCCTCTCCATCCTCTATGTCTGCACCCCAAGCACATTCATTGTTGAGGTTTTTTTTTATTTTTTTATGTTTTTGGGTAGTTCCCTAGCCAGGATTCAAACCCCAGCTGTGGCGTTGAGAGTGCTGAAGCCTGCCACTACACCACCCCCAAGCACATTCAATATCTGCTGTCTTGCTTTTTACTATGAACTGGAGACTTTGAAGTTTAAGAACATTTTTTTATATCTGACCCTGGTTGGTACCTTCAATGCCTTCTGCCTTGGCTGTGACGTAGTCCATAGGTACATTATAAAAATTTAGTGTCTTTGATCATCTGACGCCTCCTTGTGGCTTGTTATTTCTGGCTCCTATCCTGTTGCCTGGAGTTTTATCCTTTCTGTCACCCCATCAAATGCATGCATGGATAGGTATGTCTACATGGAGTTGGTGCGTGGGTTTCTCTCAGTACTGGCCTCAGTGAAAATGCTGCTCATGTTCTGAAACTGAGAGGGTAGATTGCCCACATATCCTGGTTTTCCTGGGACAGTACTGGTTTATACTTGTTACCTGGGCATAATAATTGATAGTGCCCCATTTCACTCTGTGTTCCGATTTAGAGGAAGACTTATATGGTCACCCTACTTGTAGACCTTTTCTTCTACAATCATCACTGAGTTTCCACTGTTGGAAACATAGCCCAAATCCCAATGAGGTTATATTTCGTGTGCATAAAATTTTATTAATAACTCAATTAAAACAAAAACAGACAGAATATAATGCCCATATCTACTCAGCAGCACTTATTTTCATCAAACATGTTCATGTGGTTTCCAAATAAAGCCTAGGATGCTCACTGATTTTTGTTGAGTGGTAAGAATAAAGTTGTATTATCTTTCTTTGCCTCTTAGCAGTAAAAACTTCTGAAATTTATATTTATTTGGCATTAACTCAGGCAGTAAAACACCAGAAGCTCTTTATTTAAATTGTCCCAGTGGACAGTTCACCTCACATTTCACCTGTCTATCTATCTATCTATCTATCTATCTATCTATCTATCTATTTTTGATACAATAAAAAGATAAGTTAGAGATTGTGAAATCATAAAGCTAGAATGAATTTCTATATTTTTATGTTGTGTTGAGAAAAATTTCTCATTTATTAGCAATTGTACATTCAATTATAAACCACTATCCAAGGGGTTTAATTCTTGAAAATGAATCCAATGGGGTACATTTAAAGACAAATTTATTTCTGCGTTTTATTTCATGCTTACATTGGAATAAATGTAAGCTTAAGACGTGTGAGAAATAGTAACATCATGTGTTTGTAGGTTTGCTATAGTACTTCCCATTGCCCTTGGTTGGCTGTGAATATTTGTTCCTTTTTCTTTTTTTTTAATCTCACGTGATTTCTTTGGGACTCTCATGAGAATTTTCTCTTATGCCTTATTCATAACTCTTTTCATGATTTCTTATTTACCTTCATTTCTTTCTTTGCCTATAATTTCCTTCTTTTGTAGTATAAGGGAGGATGGGTATGGTATGGAAATCTCTGTTTGCAAAAGCCCATACCAATTACTAGCTTTCCTAGATAGGTGGGTTTTCATTTACTTTCTGATTTAATAAGGACACAGTCATTCTGGTGCTGTGGTGCCCACATATTTTTATTCATCAGTAGCCAAATTAGTGATTATTTTTCTTATCAGTGTTCAACAGGATGTTTGATTTGCTCCACCTCCAATTTAAAAGTTTAAACAAATTGTTATAGAGCTTCCAAGTTTTTATATATGACTTATTAAAAAGCATAACTAAAAATACTTAATAACTAACTGAAAAGTAATTCACTTCAATTTAACTATTAGAATTATTCCCAGTAAAACGACTCACATAATAGACCTAGGGAAAAATAAAAATTGATTGCATATTTTGTTAAAATAAATTGAACTATTTCAACTTACAAAGGAACATTTGGATTGTAATTCTCATAGAAAAATGTTTTAATAAATTCTTATGGCTTTAATATTTACTGTGAATAAAATAAAGTAAACAGGTCTTAATTGCAGTCATTGTAAAGATGTGGGGGGCCATTTCATTATGTTAATATAATGAACATACTTAATTAGCAAAGGGAAAGTGCTTTTTTATTGACCTAGAGATGGTAGATATTGAGTTCAAAATTTTCTCTAAAATAACGCAATTTTGGCCCAGCTTTGTTAAATCAGATATATTAGTTAATATTGCATTCCTTTTTATATAATGAGATAATTTAAAATGTATATGCAAATTATGTAAATAAACACATTTGGAAATATTGTTTTATTTGATGTTTCCATAGTAATAATAAGATAGTGAATTTTGAATATTATTTTCTACAGCTTTTTAAGCAAAGCATGTGTGTTTGAAATCTACAATAGATTGCTTATATTGAGAGCCATGTCTTATATTTTTGTCATAATTTTTGGGTTATTGACATAAGCTAATTCCTGTGAGCATGCCACATATGACAAAACAAGATTTCAAGAACTTAGAATACATTTTTTTAACAGAAATGGAAACAGATAATTCATGCTACTGAATCATGGATATTACCTTTTGATGCTGGGTTGCACTTCAAACTTTTAATTACAATGTAGAGATTGAAATGTTATTAAGTACATAAAATGTAGAAAATTTAGATTTCTTGAAGAGTATATTTCTGGATAATGAAATTTTCTAGCCAAATTTGTAATGTTTAATATTAGTATATGTCCATTTGAACTGAATTTTGTATGAGGATAAGAACAGTAATTAAGCTTAAGAGACAGCTGAGGTAAGAGATTGCTTTACCTTTGTATGGACCTGATGTCCTCTCTTTCTCACATATACACTCACATAGAGGCTTTTACAGATTAATTGAAAAATTTAATAGTCTCTGATACATTTGACTTTTGTGCTTCTTAAAAACATATAAGCAAACAAATTAAAAATAATCTCAACATACTATACTGACCTTTTTTCCCTATAGATTTATCTCCAGTTTCTACAAATTTAGAGATCTGCCAGAAAAGTAGATACTAGCTTTGTAATGAATTTAGCCTTTCAGTTGCCTAAATTAGCAACATTTTTAGGGTACTGTTTTGAGAGGGAGAATGTATACATGGTACTTTGATGGTATTCCTGTTGTCTAGAAAGGAGAAGAAAATCAGGCTTCCCTCAGTCAGTAGCCAAGCCACCAGGATTTAAACATGATCTCTTGTTTCACCTCTTCCCATGGCTCCTCCTTTCCCACCAACCTTGCTGGTGAATGAATAAGATTGTTTTCAGAATCTTGGATCAAAGATGAAAATATTAATTTTTATTGTAGTTTCTAGTGAGATAACATCGTAATAGTCATTTGTTAGGAACCTTATTTACAGTTTTTAGTGTGCTTAAGAGTCAAATTATTAACATTTAAGATTAAAGTTTTGTTGCATGTAATTAATACATTTTTAATTCCTTTCCTATTGTTAGAGGGATAGCAAGCATTGGATTCTTATTTGTTCTATATTTACTGTGTGCCAAGCCCATGGTGAGTGCTTTGCCGATGATGGTCCCTAATACTTTCTTCATTCCAATCTTGTAAGACAGGCTGTATTATCCTTGATTGGTAGATGAAAGACCTGTGTTTTAGAAAGGAGAAATAACATGTTCAAAATTACACACTTAGCATGTATTAAACTGGGTTGGTTTGATTCCATCTATATTGTTGGGAGCAGTTACAAACTTTACGTAAGTGTTTTATCTTTCCCTAGGATCTGTTTATGGAGAGAGGTGGAATCTGTACTGGATTAATTTGTCAGGCAGTTGAAAAGAAAAAGAATTCTATTTCATATAATTTATGAAATGCTTTAGATTTGGACTTTATAGCAGACTATTAGGAAAATCATAACACCCAGGAAATTAATTAATTGAAGTTTTATTGTAGTATAGGATGTATCAAAAATTGGCTAAAATTTTTAACTTTTTAAATGACAGGATTATTCACTGTTAGGCAAAAACAAAAGGTTAGTTCTCAGTTTTTATCTTTCTGTTTCCCTTTGCTTCCTTGAATATTTAAAATATTTTCCATTTACATATGGCAGGCACTTAAGTTCAGTGTCTTTCAGATTTTTAATCTATAAAACATGACAAATTAAATGATGTCTAAGGTTCTTAAAATCCTCAGAAATTTGTGAGATTGCACTCTCTCAAAGCATAACAGGGAAACATCAGAATATAATGGCCTTGTACCTCTGTTTTTTCTTGCTTCTGACTGTTATTCACAGAACATTTTTGAGACAGCAGATGTATACTAAGGTGAAAAAGTGCATTTTTTTCTGCTTTGCACTAAGGTGGAAGTATGTAAGACATTTATTGCCTGAGATATATATTCTTTTAAAATGTAACTTTAAAAATAGATACAGTGGGTATTAAAGGAAAAACAAAACCACCTACCATTTTGCTTTGTAGTTAACATTCAGTGCTTCTGTTTTAAGGATTAGATATTTATTATAATAATGAAAATAAGGCTTATACATTTGGATTCATTATCTCAGAGCATTTACTATCATGAGCACTATTGTATTAAACACCTTCATGGTAACAACGTGTATGGGTAAGAGGGCTACACATGCGAGAGTGCATACTTACCTTGCATGGTGATTTACATATATATTATGTCTCCCATCTGAGTTAGGTATTGAAGAGGAATCCTAGATAGTCGTGGAGGAGAAATAAATTGGAAAACTTTCTTGCTTCTGAAGCTGAACTTCACATCATAACTTAATTATTTCTGTCTCAGATGTTGGGATTTTCTCAAATGTCAGTGATTTAATTAGCCAATACTTATTGATTCCTGACCCCTTCTTTAGTACAATGCTGGGTTCTGTGGTATCAAGTAACTTAGGGTATTGTCATCAGCAAGATGACTTGTCTTCTTGAGGTAATGGTGAACACACACAGAATAATGAAAGAATAGACAACAGAATGAGAACAGCTACCATGCATTGTATATTTTGTGCCAAATTTAGAGCTAGATGTTTCATATATATAGTGGGAATAAAAAGGCACCTTCTTAGACCAAAAGGCTCAATTTCCTTTGGTGTCACATCAAGGAGAAGCATCCATGTATATTCAGTATCAAAAAGTATTTGAAATAGCATGCATTCACTGAAGACACCTGCATATTTATGTGTATGTATATATGTATCAGTGTATGTGTGTGCATGTGTGTGTGTGTATGTGATATCATAGTATGTGGAAACTTGCTAAAACCTTTTATGACTCCTCACAGTTTCACATCACATAGTCATTACTCTAATTTTATGCATCTCTGCAAAAAATAATTACCAGGCTTTATATTAAGAGTCCTACCTTCTTTCTCTCTTTTGCGCCCCTGTCCCTCCACCCCTCCCCATTATTCTACATTCAGGATATTTTATTTTCTGTTCCCCAGGTAATTTTCTGCCCTTTATTAAATGAACAAGTTATAATTCTCTAGATTCATTCAAAAATTTTCCCCTTTATTCTTTCTGTCTGCAGGGGTATGACAAAAGCTGAGGAGTACAAATAGAAGTCCTCCAGAGAAATGAGGGGTGACTGGAGAGAGTGGAAGGAAAGACTGAATAATCATAGTTTAACTTTATTTAGTCTGGCTGCATCTGTCCTACATTGTGGCATGTCACCATGTTTTACAGTGTTTTGGCAAAAACAGATATAATGTGAGTTGGTTTTTGAGAGATGAGTATTCTTTGGCTAAGCAGTGATGGGGTGGGGGGCATTTCTAAGAGGGAGCAGCATCAATGGGTCCAGAGAGGATGACATAAATACATCTTCATCTTGGTACTGTTGATCAGGATGCAGTCACTGCATGTTTAAACAGAGGATCCATGTGAGGGACCTGGGCTTCCTTTTGGGTGAGAAGATTGAGAAAGTATTTTGGATCTATGAAATCAAAGCACAGAAATTTGTCATTTTTTTATGCAACAAATATTTAAAGGTATAAATATATGCCATATATGCCCCCTTCCCCATTTCTATAAGGCAGATGAAGGAGCCCAATTTTATGAAAGGGGAAGTGAGTTGTTCAAGTCACTTAACTTTTTTGTGATAAATCAGGATTTAAAACAAGTTTGATCTGACTCCAGAGTTCATTGTCTTCATTTAAATGCTTACAAAAATAGACAAAAATTGCAGATGTTTCTGACTTTAAGAGCTGTCCTGTTTATTTCAACTGGACTTGGGAGAAATAAGAACTTTGACCTGTTATATTTTTTTAAGCAGCTAAAAATGCTTCACATAATTTATAGAATGATTCTGGATAAAGCATTGAACAGCTACATTTCTATTTTTTTATTCTAGAGAAATTTGTTAATAAAAGTTTTATTGTACTACAGACTTATATAAAGAAACTTTTTATATAAATCAGGTCATATTTTTCTTTTTATTTAATGTTAGAAAATTTTTATTAATGATAAACTATTGATTTAAAAATATATAAATATTTATATAATTTGTTTTACGATACTGTCCAGGGTTTCCAAAATAGTATTGAATAGAAAGACCATCTTTCTTGCATTTCTGACTATTACTGAATTTTCACAAATGAAATGTAGGTTTTGGTAACTATACATTTTCAAAGTGACAAAGATTTTTTTTCTAATCAAAAGATTTCTTCTTTGAAAATGAACTTGTTAAAATAAAAGATGGTTTTTGAAAGTCTCCTTTGAATATATAACAATTTTTTTCCTGTGGTTGTACCATTTTAATTTTGCTCACAATTTTGATTTTCTGCTTTGTTCTAAAAGTGGAGATCAACGTTTAATTTGTCATACATTTTTATGTAATTTATAATGCCCCATTCTATGGCCAGCACATAGCTATTCAATCAGGATGAGGTGCTATTGGGACAGAAGTATAGTATAACTACATGGTGGGTGTTTTTTTCTTGACATAACTATGTTCAGTTTTTATTTCATTTTATTAATAAATTTGTTGGGGTGATATTGGCTAGTAAAATTACATAGGTTTCGTGTGTACAATTCTGTAATACATCATCTGTGTGTTGCATTGTGTGTTCAACACCCAGAGTCAGTCCTCCTTCCATCACCTGTGTTTGATCCCCCCGCTCCCTTACTAGTGTTTCCATCAGCATGTTCAACCCCATTTACCTTCCTCTCCCTCCCCTCACACCCCCTTTCCCCTGGTAGCCACCATACTATTGTCTGTGCCAGTGAGTTTTTGTTTGTTTTGTTTATCCATTTGTTGCTTTTTTATTTATATCCCACATATGAGTAAAATCGTATGATTTTTGTCCTTTTCTGACTTATTTCACTTAGCATAATATGCTTAAGATCCATCTATATTGTTGCAAATGGCCGAATTTCATCTTTTTATGTGGCTGAGTAATGTTCCATTGTGTATATGTTCTAGTTTTTCATATTGAGATAAATAAGAAGTAGATGGTTTTACTTCTTTGTAGATACAACTCAGCAGGCTATCGCCCCTGACAGTCTTCTCCATCATAATATTATGTAGAACTGACTTTTGAGCTTTGGGGAAGGTGGCATAGGCACTTAGGGAAAAAACTTGGTTTTAACAACAAGTGGAGATGTCTTCATTTACTAATTATTCATTATTTAATTTATATACTTTCTTAGACCTTTCATTGTTACACAAATAATTTGAGATTTCTTAACTCTTAAGATAGCTAGCTACCCAAATGACAGCAATAAATAAGGGAAAAAGACTCCTGATAAGTAATAGTGCAAATATGATTACAAAATCTTGTTCACGGCAAATAAACCTAAATTTTGCAGCCACTGAGGCCTACCTTGCTCTTCTAGTTGAGCCTCAAGTTAAGATGCACACTTCCTGGCACCAACTTTAAAAGGAACACATAATTAGCTATTTACTTTTTTATTTTTTACTGTTAAGAAAGGGCAAAGCCTTCCTAGTATTAAATTCTAAAGCTTGGGGGGCAAAGAGGAGGGCACAGAATACAAAGTGGTGGTTATTATTTTAAAGATGTGAATCCCTCTGAGTATCTTTTAAAAAATGTTTTTCTTCAGAAAAAATTAAAGTTATTTATTTTCTTCCAAGAAAATGAATGTAGGCTGTGTAGACATCATTTTGTTTCAGTGTGCTTTTTGTACTTATTTTCTTACTTTACAAGTTACCTGTATTATAAATGATGAATTTCCTTTGATGCTGACTTTATTAAGTGATCTAGGGCAGTGCTTCTCAAATTATAATCTATATGCAAGATTGTAATCTATATTCTGAGTTCTATGAGAGTGTTAAAAATTGTATGTTTTCACTTTTATGAGTCTAAAACTAATATATGCTTACACATCTTATAATTAAGATGATCTGGATAATTGAGAAGTAGTAATACAAAGGCATTATTTGCATTTGTGTTGATACTATATTTACATCTTTGCTAAGTGAAAATATAAATTGCTTCATAGTTTAGGGTTCAAATGGAAGTTTAGCAATAATGCATGTAGAGAAAGTAATGAGGGAGTTTAGTTACTCTGTGGCCAATAATGCATGCCATAAGCATGAGAAACTTGTGAACTGTGACTTTATGTTAGCCAATATCATACTATTTTTACCACATATTTTTGTGCAGCTCCCTGAACAACCTCTTTAACAAACATTTATTTAGAAAATTCTTTTTAATAAGTAAATTAAATTTTTTTAATTTTTGTATTTTGGAATGCATTATTCACTCTATTGGTCCATCAAAAGCATGAATCAGTGGCTAAAAATCTCTATTAAAAAAAAACATTATAATAACATTGATTCAAATGATGTTTCACTGTGATTTAAATCAAAAGAATCAAATCCAAAGTGAAATATAGTATATAAAGTAAACACAAATATGTATTTGTCACTTTTAAATGTAATATTTGCATTTGTTTAGTTTCCAAACATAATTTATTATGTTAAATAATTGTTTATTTTATTTTGTCGATTTTTATATTAATTTGCATGAATAAACTTATAATTCTCAGACTTATCTGTACATAGTTTAAGTTAACACTGAGGTCTGTGAGAAAGATTTCTTTTTAAAGATTGCTATTTTGCTAATGTTTGAGAAACACTGAATCAGGAGTTTACTCCTAAAGTGATTCATGGTCATCAGGATTTAACTGAGCATGCTTTCTTGCACACTTGGAGGTTTTTAAGGTAAAAGTAATAATGCTTAGCCAGTTGTTGGGTCTGCTAGAGTGAGGGGATTCCTTAAGAAAACTTGCATACTGAGACTGGTGCCTGAAACCAGTGCTCAGTAGCAGAGGAAGTCTTGAAACCTTATCTGGTTGCCATGTTTATGTTTTGGGCCATATGGCTTTACTCTGACAGTTCACTGAACTCTTCGCTATTTTTACTTACCTGATAGAGAACCAAGAAATAATTTATACTTAGACAAAAAGTAACTTATTTTAGGAGGATATTCTAGCCACTGGAGAAATCTTATCCTTCTTTTAGGTCATCTGAACAAATCTATTAAATTTGTATAAGATTTAGATTCCTCAGGCTTCTGTATCTTGCTTTTGCTTGGGTCCTTAACAGCTTGCAGCTCTCCCACCACCACCATCCCTATCTGGTTTTGTTAAGGACTTAGTCTGCCAGACATCCCATTTTAAATGGGACAGGAAAGAACCGCACTGTCCTATTTCAAGCAGTATGTATAGTCAGCATAGGCTCACTGGGCTAAATTCAAGGCATCGGTAGTCTGACCATAGATACCATTTGAAATGGGACAGTACTGTTGTATTCTGTCCTGTTTAAAACAGAAAGTCTGGTCAGCCTAGTTATGGTAGTAATTTTCACCTTTGGATTTCATTCTGCACATGATAATGGGCAGCTACAAAGGTGGGTGAAACCCCTCTTAATTACTACCACAAAGAACTTGATTGTGAAGTCATTTCTACTTGTCCAAGAAGATTCAGGAATGGCCTTGTGGTTAATGTGGCAGAAGTCAATTAAAGATATTAAATTAAAAAAAAAAGAGAATCAGGGGCCCTGTGGTATGACTAGTGCCCCTTTTGAGACCTTTTCTGAATAAAAGGACGTCCTTTGTCCCAAGTCCTTTCAGAAAGCCCAGTGCTGACATCAGTGTGAATTTCTTCACGCAGCACATGTCGTTGCCCCTTATTTACCACCATAGACCTAGTTGAGTCTCATTTATTTATTTATTTTTATTTTTCAGGTGTAGAAGGAGGTTTGTGTGCTTTTCTGTGTTCCAGGAAGCAATTTTAGGCCAAAACTACTGTGGAGAGGATAATCACAATGGGGTTTCAATCACAATTAGTTCTAATTTTTTCTCTCCAAATACACACGCCTGTTTTAGCATCTTGGCAATTATTTTTCCCTCAGGACACATTGTCTTTTAAATTGAATAATGGTCAGTATAAATCTATAACGCACTCAACAGGGAATTTTGATTTTTTTATTTGAAAAAATCAGAAGATGGTTCTTCAGATTCAAAGATGTGTTTAGTGAACATCAAGAGATGAATATACTCACGATACTCAAACTGGTTCTGTGTGCTTGCCAGTGCAAGATTAAGTGGCATTAATCTAGTTGTAGCCAGTTTGACATGGAGTTTAGAAATCACATAAATTGTTAATCTCTATTGAAACAACATTTCGGTATGAGATTTTAAGAATATTCTTAGTTATCAGAGGTGGCCATAAGAGTTAGATGTTTAAATGAATTTCTCTCTTATCTTCTGTAGAGTTTTTATCTCTATGAGTGACAAAAAGGTTTGTAAACTAGATTGTGGCATTCCATGTTCCATTTGATTAAATTTCCTCTGTCATGTTATACTTATAAAATATTTAAGATTTTGTTGAAAAGTTTATGAAAAAATAAAAACACATTAACATAATGGAATTTACATGTGTAAATATATGAGCAGATGATTCACAACTGTTTCACAAATGTTTATAGTCAAGATCTTCCCTCCAAGATACAACATCATGTATCTAATTGCCTACTTGACATCTTCTCTGGGATGTTTCAACAAAATTAATGCCCCTTCTTTCTTAGATGATATTTATTCTTTTCGACGGCCTTTCCTATATTTGGTGAGTTTCTTGCCTTATAAGTTCTCATGGCCTCAGAAAGAAGTCAAACATCTTTTAGCCTATCTCATGGCTAGGATATTGACAGGTGACCACATCTCCACCGTTCAGACCACCCAAAGGAACTTTGATTATGAGACTATTAACTGCAAAAAGAAGGTATCAGGAGGATTTTCTTCTGCAGAGTGTGGAAGCATAGACCTCCAGGGACAGCAAAGTATAGGACACAGCCTGTGTGTTGGGAGCAGTGTTGCCTGTGCCCAGCAGTGGACCTCCACTAGAGAGATCCTGGGGTATATTTTGGTCATTGTTGGGGCTTTCTAACATCCTTTAATAAATTTCTTTTTGTTGAAAACAATACAGTAGATTCTATTGTTTACAATAAAGAACTTGAACTGGTTTTTTCCCCTAAATTGAATTTTGTCCAGTGTGCCAAGACTCAGAGAATGATACCACTGTTTATTTGGGTATATGAACAAGAAATACAGTTGTACATTTTGGACACTTGTCTCTTTACTTCTATATCCCATGCAACAATTCTTGCTGATTTTTACCTCTTTTGCTTCCCATCACCTCCATCATCTACTACCATAATTAAATATAATTTTTCTCTATTGAATGCTAAAACTATTTTCTAAATAGTCTCCTTTATCTCTGTCCTGCTCATTATCCCATTACCCATCCATTCTCTACACTGTAGCCATAGGAATTTTTTTCCAAATGTAAATCTGATTTAAGACAGCAACCTCTGCCTCCCCCAGCTTAAAGCTTTTCTGGCTTTCTATAATATTGAAGATTAAGGCAAAACTCCTTATTATGCCTACAGGCCTTCTTGGTCTGTTTACTTTCTTCATGTTCATCCTTATCTCCTCCATTTTTTCGAAGCAGAGAAATGTTCAGTCTCTCATATGCATTAAAATCTGCTTTGCCTCCAGGTCATTTGTACCCGTGGTTTCTACTGCCTTAAATGATCTTCCTTCTTCTCTTAAGATACAGTAACTGCCATTCTTCAGATTACAGCTCTAACCTTACTTTCTCAGGAGAAAGAAGAAGAAGGGATGAGATCATATACGAGTTCGTTTTCTATGATCTTATAGCCAAACTTTCTTTTAAAGAGTTTACCACAGTTTTGTTTGACACATATTTGTTAATGTTTTGAGCAATTGTGTGATAGTTCATACCTGTGGAAGAAGACTCATCAAGGAAAAATACTGAAGTGGTATTTGTTAGAGCACTTTAAATTCAGTAGGTTTCTGTGTGATTTAAAAAGTATTTAAATTATATTACTTCTTTATAAATTAAATTTACCCCCTTGATAGACAGTATAATGTAGAAGCTAAAGAGGATAATTTTAGTGTTGGATTTGGATTGAGTTCTGAACCAGTTATTTAACTTTTCTACACCTCACATTTTACATATTCAGTATCTTTCTCAGTGGAAGTTTGGATGAATTAAATAAGATATTTTGACTGTTTTAAATGGCTCTATTGTTAATATATTTCCATTTAGCCTCCATTGTTATTGATGTTAATGTGATGTCTGCTAGGTGTCGATGCCTCCATGGAGAGGCATGATCATGGCAGCAGCCCTCAAGAACTTTACTATTGAGTTTGGAAAGTTCAATACAACACTACAAAGTAGGGAATGTAAAATGTGTTAATTACCTATAAAATTATGTGACCAATCATAGGAATTCATGGAGAAAGTGGGAATTAAGCTCCATCGGGGATTGAAAAAGTGAATACAAATCTTCTAAGTGAAAAGGAAGGCTAAAAAACAAGGCCAAAAAATGCATACGGTGTCATTATGAATTGTGAACTATGAATTCATGCTGGTGATTCATGGCAAATAAGCGCTCCAAAGTTTATATGGACCCACTTGAGAGGATTTTGAGTACCAGATGGAATGCACGGTATTATCTCTTTGTGGACATGCACTTGATTGCTTCAATCAGTGGAATCGTATTGCATCTAATGGATGTATATCATCATGATTGGAGTAATCAGTGCCGGTTCATGGTGCTTGCAGAGTTTAGTTGCTGCTTGTAGACCATTTAAAAGCAATCACTTTTATTTTTTTTTAAGTCTTGTAAACAGTTCCTAGGGAGATACTTGATAATATTAGAGTTAAAAGAAAAAAAAATGTTGGAGACATATCTTTGTTTCTGGTTATTTTCAAAGTGAGCAGTTTGATCCTATTCCGTGTGCTTGAGCTTTTTCTATTTATCTTATGAATATTACTGAAATCCTGAAAACATATCTCCATAGTAGACTGAAAAATCTGAATGTCAAGATTCTGAAATTATTGAAAATTTCCCCTTCCCCTTCAGAAATAAAAGACAATCTTCCCGGGTGGCGGGGAGGTGGGGAAACAACTGTGCTTGATTGTTGGTCATAGTTCCCACTGTTACTTGTTGTGACTAAAACTCTTTTCTGCTTTAGCTTTCACAGTACACTCTGGAGGAAAGCTTTACAAAGTTAATGTGGGAACTGAAATTCTACAGTTTTCAATGTTTGTGTTCCCCCATTGAGCATTAAGTTAGCATTTATGAAAACATTAAAGTATAATTCTCAGTTGTTTTCAGGGCAACGAGAGGTCACTTGCATCATGCAACTTTTCTGGTTATGTCTAAAAGGAACCTTTTGTTGGAAGAAATCCTGGGGTGATTGTTTTTGCCCAAAGAAAGTTGCATAGATTGTATACCAACAGTCAGACAAGTATTTGCAGGGCCTTTCTTTCCTCACCATTAGCCAATATGGCACTTTACAATTGACCAGGTGTGTTATGGTGGTTCTTTTGTTTTGTTTTGTTTTGTTTTTGTTTTTGTTTTTAAGTAACAGCTGGATTGGTAGCATTGGAGGTGGAATAGCTTATTCTAGAGCACAGTGATATGACTCAGTATTGTACTTTGCTCTTAGTATTGGGAACCACTAATTCCATGGGAGTGATCTTAAATTAATGCAGACTCAGGAAACTTTCAAAATGTCTCAGGGTTTTTCTTTTTTATTTATTCAATTTTTTTTATATCAAATCTTTGAATTATAGATTAATCATTTTATGACCAAAAGCAACAATCTCAACATTTGAGGGGATCATACTGTTTGTTCTCTTTTGCTTTTTTATTTCAGGGGACCTCACTTTTCTTTTCTCATATTTGTATGGTTTGTGAAGTTACTTGGAAAGACAGAAAATAAATATAACCCCCGTTTTCTCCACCACCCTTTCTTCCCGATTTTCTCCTGTCTTCCCAGACCTTACAGGTTAAGTATAAGCACTTATCTTTTCTTCTCTCACTTGCATCCTTTTTTTTCCCATTTCTTTTTACTCAATATTCTCTCCCCTCTCTCTCAATACCCTATGGCCTCAGTTCCCTTTTGCTTTGCTTTTCCTTTATTTGTCTTATGCTTTCTAAGGCAGGCACTGCTTTCCAAAGAAGTAATTTTTTTGGTTTAGATAATACTTTGTAAATAAAAAAAAGTAAAAAAATATTTTTTATTTTGACATTTCCCATTTCACTAATCCCAACAGTGCTTTCCAACAATACTTTAAGAAAAAATATCTAAGACACTTTTGTGCCTAAGGTTTTTGTCACAACAACGGTAAGGGAGAAGTAGATGGTGGGCGTGGGTGGTATCAGAGCCAGGCTGCAGAATCAGGTCTCTGACTTCAGAGTCTGAATATTTAACCATTTCATAGATAGGAATATGATTTCATTTGGATGACTGTAAAACACATTTTATTCCTTTTTCTTGAATCTTTTATGAAGTGTCTATTGTAATTTGGAGCTTGTGTGATTTAAAAAAGAAAACATCTTTCTTTGTTGGCAGTTGAACTCATTACCCTTGAACCTGAAAACTCAGTTGAAAAATTTTGTTCAACCTGACTGAGCTCTTCTCTAATTGATCATTACTTGTCGTTTGCTTATTCAGCGGTAGTTGTGTACTCTTGTTATTAATTTTGAGTCAAAATAAAACATAGTTCTTTTGGTATATTGACATAGGTTTTTGGTACCTTCAGACATAATGTTATTCTTAAGTAGAATATTTTGACTTTGAGAATGTCCATTTATATGAAAATATAGGAGCACTGTACATTCATTCTCTACTGACCTTAAGTTCTTGCCTTCCATTATTAACAGACATAAAGTATATTCAGACAACAGGCTGGAATTATTAGTATGATATTTGGTCTTTCAGCAGTTTCCAAAGACTGCAGGCCTTTACCTTTCACTGTCCTTTCCAATCTTGGATCTTTTGAAAAGGCAAGTGATGACTGCAAAATTGGCTACTGGACAAAGACTCTCTTGCCTTTGTAATGTAGCTCTGACTATTCCCTCTCAAGTTGCTTTTCATTTTAGCAGCTGCTTCTCAAAACATTTCAGTACCACATAACAGAGACGCTGTGTGGGTTGGAGAGCCTTGGGGGTGGAGGTGCCACAATTTCGGAAATCTGAGAAATCTTAGAAGAGGAGATCTTAAACTTACATCTTTGAGTCCTTTACTGTTGTTGGTTAAGTTGTGTGTGTGTTTCCAGGGAGAGTATTCTATATTTATATCAGGTTTCAAAGAAAGAAAGAAAAAGAGAACAAGAAAGGAGGGTTCGAAAAGCATAGGAAGAGCTGTGAAGGAGGGTTGACAGAGTTGTGAAGACAAGCATTGAGAAAGGTCAGATGCTACTGAAGTGCAAGTTTTTAAGTGTACTGTTTTTTAACATTGTCATCTCATTTTTAAATTTGAAAATGTTCTTTTCATGTCCTTTGTAGTTCGATTCTCTCTGCTATTTGATAGAGAAAGGAATGAGTATGTCTCAAAGAACAAATACTGGGGACCTACCTAATCAGCGTGCTGTAGCACATATAGATAATCTCATTTAGTCTTGACAGCAGACTAAATGAAAATTGTGGTGGTCAGGGTACAGGCCAAGTAGATTCATGCTTTTCCTTTTTAAGATATTGTAGGGGAAAGAGATATAGAACAATGTTTGGCCCAGTTCTAAAGTCTTAAAATGTAGCACGTAAACTTTCTGAGGAGAATAGTCTTTCAAGAAGGAGAAATACTATGCTAATTTTATATGAAACCTTCTTTTAAGTCAGCAGTGTCCAATCTTTTGGCTTCCCTGGGCCACATTGGAAGAATTGTCTTGTGCCACACATAAAATACATTAACACTAATGATAGCTGATGAGCTTAAAAAAAAAAGGTTGCAAAAAATTCTCATAATGTTTTAAGAATTTGTGTTGGGCTACATTTAAAGCATCCTGGGATGTAGGCTGGGATGTGCCTGTTGTCAGTCTTTTGTGTTGTCTGAAAATTTTAGAATTTGTTTGCTGAAATCAAGACTTACTCTATTTTCAAATATAAGTTGCTGACCTAGAACAAATACAAAGCCCTTACTCAGGGATTATGTGAAGTTTTATTCCTGTAGAACATGATTGAAATGGATTTACATTTTGCCAAGGCAGTATCGGGGACATTTGAGGGAGAGTAAAGTTATGAGAAATAGAATACTGTGAAGATGTATTTTCAGTCATTTTGTATTGGAGTTTGAGGGACAACTTTACTTTTTACAATCTGACGTATTATAAGTGTACCTCGTTCTGTCTTTTAGAAATAAACTGCGTAGTGTACAGAGTGAACGCCATTAGAAGAGAGACATTATTTTAGGAATAATAGAATGTAAAAGTTTGAGGAATTAATAATAAACCATGAAAAAAAAAGTGAGACCATGTACCTGTGTTAACCTTACCTAGATAATGGGATCTCTTGGGGGAATTGTCAAGATTGAGAACATTGTTTAAAGTCATTTTGGCTTCCATTGATTTTTCTTTTTGTTCTACCTCCAAAAAAACAATATTGTTATAATGTTTGAAATTGTAAATTTTTGCTTGCTTTCAGTTGAGTTCACCAAGAGTTTAAAGTTGCAAAATCCCTCTGTTAGATGCTAGGGTGAAAAGGAGGTTTCTGATCTTATAAAGCTTGCATTAGGACTGGGGAGATGCAGATAGATATGGTATATTTTATCATGAGAAAGCATTATAGAAGTGCTATGGACATGCAGAGCAGGAAACACAAATAGATAATTGTGAGAATTTATTGTAACAAAGACATTCTGCCCCATTCTGAATGCTCCAGACATAGGTCTAAAGTTTTGGATGAACAAGCTAGATGAAATAGGAACTTTTCTTGGAGTTTCTCAATCAAATAAACAAATTAAAATCAGTATGTGGTGAACGCTGTGAGGGAGATAAAAGAGTAACATGCTAGGAAGAATCTTAGGAAGAACTACTTTAGTTAACACACCAAAGAACACTTCACCAACAGATAGGTGGCATTTGAACTGAGACTTGAATGATGAAAATAAGCCAGCCGAGGAGAGAGTGTTCTAAGCAGAGGAAAAATCCAGGGTGAAAGTAGATATAAGTTTGGATTTTTAAAGGCTAGGAGGAAGCCCACCGTTATCTGGAGCATGTTAAAGAAGGGAAGAGAGGGGTAGGAGACAATGTGAGAGAGGAAGGCTGGGGCTGGATTATGTTGAAGCTGATACTCTCATTGCAGTATGGGATGAGAAAAGATTAATTGTGTATTTTGAAAAAATTAATCTGGCTCCCTGTAGGAAACTATTGTAGGGCTGCTAATGTGGAAACCAGGAAACCTGTTAGGAGCGTTTTCTAATAGTCTTCCTGAGAGATGATAGGAGTTTAATAAATCTGGTGATGATGAAGAGAAGTGCATGATTGAGAAGATAGTTCAGAATTAGAGACATAAGAATTACTAGAGGATTACAAGGAATTGAGGGAAAGGGAAAAATCAAACTGATTCCTGGGTTCTTAGATTTATTAACTTGGTATATATTATGTTGCCACCTAATCAGATAAAGAAAAATGGGATTTGGGGAGAAGCTTGAAAAAAGGAAATGGGAAGCTGGATGATGCTAAAAATAGGTTAGTGGCATTGCCTCCATTGCAAATGTTATTAATAGTAACAGACATGCCTAGGCATCAATAACAACAAAAAACCCATCCCGGATGGGCTGGCCCCAAATCATGAGTTTGGTTTTCTTTATTCTCTCTCCCCAGTGATCTTGATCATTACTTTTTAAGCTGGCTGTGCATGAAACTATATTACAGTGTTTTTAGTTTTTTCACACTAATGGTTTCTGGCATGTTCTTTGTTTCTACCAGGAAAATCTTAATGCCAAGAACTGTTTGGTACAGTTGGTTAGTGCTTTGGTAGCTTTTAAAAATGGTCTTCAGAACACACAGAAATTATCTTCTTATTGAGATTTAATATTTCTTAGCTTTAGAATTGGACTGGAATGATGCCATAGGCTGTCCTGGATCTGAACCTGTCAACCACCATAATCACATGAACCAGTTTCTAATAAGTATCTCTCTCTCTCTCTCTCTCTCTCTCTGTATCTTACTGGTTCTATTTCTTTGATGAACTCTGACTAATACATTCTTTAAATTTCTACTAGTGTAAAAATGCTCAGATCTTTCAATTTTCATTCTTCAGACATCCAGTATCCCAGTGAAGACTTTTGTTTCATAGAGTATTTTTATACCCTACAAAGACTAAATGAGGGAAGTAGACTCAGTATAAATAACAATACTGATAATGTTCTCATTGGAGCATAAAGATAAAAATAATAATGCGTATTAAAATATAGTAGTCTCCACATGTAGTCCAGGGACCAGTGTGTGTCCCCAAGACCCTTTTGGAATCCTCAAGGTCAAAATGATTGTCATAATAATACTAAGATAGTGTTTTTATCTTTATTTCTCTCACTTTCTCATAAGTATATGTTAAAATATTCCAGAGCTATGTAATGTATGATACTACAACAGGTTGGATGAAGAATTACAAGTAAGAAACAAGATATCTTTTAATATTAATAAGTCATACATTAAAGAGATTTGTGAATCTCTTAAATGTTTGGCTTATTAATAATAAAATGTGAAACAGTCTGTATGATTTTTTTTTGGAAAATATAGTAAATTTTATCAAAATGTATTATTTAGGTTTGCATAGTGATTTTATTATTGTTAATATTAACTGAATTAATAAACTTGAATTGATGTTTTTGAAATTTCTTAGTTTAAATTTTTAATATGGTCAATATTGATAGGTAGAACTAACCAAAATGAAGGTTCTTGGATGTCTTCAATAATTTTTAACAGTGGAAAAGGGGTCTTGAGACTAAAATGTTTGAGAAACATTGCTTGTATCTATCTATACAAGAGTGGCTATAACAAAAATATTCAATGCATACTTCCAAATGTTACACTATTCCATGAAATGATTCTGTCTAGAAGCAGCATAAAGCATTTTTTTGTTTGTTTTATTTTTGTTGTTGTTTGAGGTTTTCTGATAATTTATCTCACATATATGTAGAACTGGTACTGCCTCAACAGTTACATATTCTTATATTCTAAGAGCTGGTCTCTTTGTCTTCTGACTCATTTAGTCATTGAACTAACTTATAGAACTTCTACTATATGCAAGGTCCTTGTTAGATGCTGTTGCAGTTATCAATACGTTGCCTCACCACTCACAAACTACCCTTTGTTACTAGTGGAATTTGACCCTTAGCATTTCTGCTTTACAGCTCGCATATAGCTAGCTTTGTCAGTGGAGGGCTGAAGGGGCATTTTATGGGAAGGAGTTTCTACTTGTGGTTGAGTTGTGCTTCTATTGTAGTTTCTTCTTGCTGGTCCTGCACAGTTGGAAGTTGCCCAGTGCATGTTGTCCCTCCCTCAGCTTGCAGCACCAGCTCTGGCCTGGTGCCACCTTGCTGTGGCCCTCCCAACATGCGCCTGGTGCTCCCCAGGTCTCATGCCACCCTGTTGCCAGGGAGTGTTTCCTGCTTGTCTAGCAGCTGTGGAGCAGCCCTGGTCTGAGGGACCCAACACACTTCACCATCCACTGTGCTGCACCCACACCTTCTAAGGAGGTCTGATTTGCAGCAACCTTCCACTGCTTTCCACCGTTTTTTTCTCTCTTTGGTGTTTTTTTTGTAACTTTAAAGTTTCTACTCTTACACTTAATAATTCTTTATTAATATTACACTTTCACTGTTGTATTTACTTTGTGGCTTCTCTCTTCTGATTGGATTCTGAATGAATCAGGTGCTTTCAAAGAGAACATTATTTCTCTTCTGAGGAAGATAAATTATCCCGGTATAAATTATTTAAAATTGGTACAATAGCAGTGCATAGTTAAGGGCCAGAAGCAAAAAGGCAGAAACTGTGTATTAAAGGGCTTCAAGGCAGGGAATGCTCAACACGGGCTGGGGCTGACGACGAACATGGGTGAAAATCGGCTAGGGG
Source organism: Lyroderma lyra (assembly GCA_004026885.1). Taxonomy (NCBI): domain Eukaryota; kingdom Metazoa; phylum Chordata; class Mammalia; order Chiroptera; family Megadermatidae; genus Lyroderma; species Lyroderma lyra. Next base: position 242,207 of record PVJL010000241.1, on the reverse strand, counting down.
CTGAAGTGAGAGGCTTTCTTATAAGAACATGAGCCCATCTGGAGCAGAAAACCTGCATGCTATGTGACAAAAATAGTGTGTGCGCTGTCAGGTTGGAGAAGGTGGTTTGTGAGAAGTAGTGGGAGGTAAAGTGGCAAAAGTATGTTGTGATCAGAGGGTTTTCAGTACTAAGTAGAAAATGGAAATTTCTCTGTTTTGTTTTTAAGGCACATTCAATGGAGTTTGAATAAGAACTGAACAATAAAAATATTATGTTAGTGTACCAAAGAATATATATAAATGAAGGAGTTTTAGGATAAAATATGGAAACTTATTTATTATTCATTATTTTTTTTGCAGTTAATCCAGTTTCCTGTGATATGCCATTCCTAGAAGTACAGCTTAAAGATAAAAATTTCATTAAGACATACAATTCATAGGGCATTATTTATTCATCTAGATATTAGTCTGTGGTGTTTATGAATGTGGGACTTGTTTTCTTTGGCTATTCTTTTAAATTAAAAATGCTATTTAGTAAGTACTTGCTGCTTCCCCCCTCTTTTTTTAATGAATTGAAATAAGAAGTATCTGATTTTTGTGTATTTTGTTGTTGTTGAAAGAAAGCCAAGATGGTGTTAATCTGTAGGATTCTAATAGGATTTATTTTTAAAAGGCAAAAGACCTTCCTTTATTGTCTAAATATTTATCATTATTCATTTTATGTTCTTCACATAAGATAATATTCATGTAGTTTCTCTTTTTTAAAGTACAAATCTATTACATGTTTATTGTGGAACATTCACTGAATATATATAAACAAAAATAAAAAAAAGAGACCATTATAGCTCTCCTTGATGATACAGCTAACATTTTGCTATGTTTTTTTTTTGTTTCTTTTCCTGCAGTTGTACGTTCATGTTTATAGGCACAACACATTTATGTATATGAATATGCGTATATTTACACAAATGGATTTTTACATATTTTTTATAAATAAGTATATTTTATAACTTGCTTATTTTAATTAACATATTGGAAATATCTTTCATTAAATGGTTTTTAATAATATCATTCAGAATGACTACATAATTCATCAAACTGATTTACCATAACCTTACAAATTGCCTATAATTGGACATTTAAAATACTTAAGCTTTTCTGTGTTTTAAACAGTGTAATGATGAGATGAACATATTTTTAAAGCTATTATCTTTGTACATATATACAATTGTGTGTCTAGTATATGTTCCTAGTTTTAGAATTGCCAGAGGAAGGGTATATGTCTCTTTCTGGGGTTTTGATTTTCATTGCCAAATTGCTATTCTGAAGAGTTACACTTTAAAAACAAATTATTATAATCATATAGTTTTTCTCCTATGTCTTAAATTATATATTTGAGAACTGAATTTCTCAAGAGATTGTAATGGAATATTTATTTGTAAGGCCACATTAAAGAAGTTAACATTAATTAAAAGTTAGTGGATCATATGTGTGTGCACACAAATGTTTCATTATTAAGTCTTGAGATAGCTAAATCAGAACTAAATAAAACTGAATTCATTAGAAATCTTAGAGATTAGTTAGCTGGTGACAGAACAGTTGTAAGTAAGCTTACATTATAACCTAAAGAAGGAGAGAGAAATACATATTGTAGAATTCCCTGACTCTAAGATTTGGTAACCATTTATTGTGGGAGACTGTAGAAGTAATTTCTGTAAGTCATAAGAATAGCATAGTGTTCTCTATTCTTGGGGTAAGAGAAGGGAATCTTATGTCAAACAGGCAGGTACCTTCACAGTGCCCCATGGGTAAATTGCCACTATATGAAGTCAGTTGGTGAATTTTAGATGGCTTCTTCCTTCCTGGAATGGTGCAATAAATGCATATTATTCCATAACTTCAGAATATGTAGCAGTAGTCAGGCTGCATTGGAAGAAGCCCTTTCAGCAGAAACATTATAGGAATGAAAATCAACACTTTAAAAAATTGTATTTAACTTTCATTGAATACCCTGAAAATGCTGAATAGTTTAGTCAAGCTTTACTTTGTGATTTTTGTCTTTCTAATGATGAAATTGGTAGTTTCTACAAATTAATATACTTTGTATGAAAATCATTGTAGCTTAAAGCTGGAAATTGCTAAATGATCTTAATGATAAATATCATACTATATAATTAAAATGTGAAGCAAATCACATTTTATTTCAAAGTTTATTTTGTGATAGAAGAAAATACCTTTGAAAGACTATAAGTCATTTAGAGAGCCCCAGTTTAAACTTGACAATCAGAATTTATAATTGATACATACTTGTAAAAATAATTTAAATGTACTACTGCTATAATACATCACTGAAAAAACTGTTATAGCAGTGGAGAAATAGCTCATAGGTTTGTGAAGATGCTGAGGCCCAATAACACTAAGTAACTTATCCATGATCTCAGGCTTGGTTATAGTTAAAAGTAATAATTGGTGAATCTTAAAAACATTTCTGTAAAGCAGCCATGGACTTCAGAATATGAATATAACCAAAAATAGAAACATCCTACTTCTATAAATTGAGTTGTGATCCAGGATATCCTGTTAAAAAAAGGTCATAACTTCTCCAAAAATACATGTGGTCAATTTATTTATTAGTGCACAATCTGTGAGTATCAGGAAGGAAGAAAAAAATACCAGATTACAAAAGAAGAAGAGAACTGGGAAAAATGAAGTGAGAATAATATCAGTAACTATCACTATAGTAAGCTTACTCTATACTGATGGCCCTATCGAATGAAATCTTTACAAAAGCTCTGAATCATAGAGCACCACCAATTGGAGAGTACCACCATTTTAAATTAGACAGATTTAAAATGTTGGTTTCTTATATAGAGGAAGTACACACAAATTTTGCTGGTTGCTTGAGTTCTGGTTAATGGAGAGACTACTGTATTTCCACTTTTTGCTCTATGTGTGTGTTAAAATACACAGTGACATGAGAAACACTGGTCAGTTTTTTTGGAGAAGGCCCTAGATAATACCAGCAGCTGATTTGTTAGCCCCATTTTGATACTTAGCACTCACTATGTGACCTTTGCCTGTGAGATCAAGTATCTTTATGTACTGTGCCTCCCCGAGATAATCAATAAATATTTGTTAAATCAAAGAAAATGGAGTAGATTAGTGGTTTTTGAACCAGATTTCCTGTAGCTGTGGGAGAACATGGTGACTATTGCAGAATTGGGGGCAATAGCTATGGTGGTTAGCTGACGGCTTTGTGGGTAAGGCTCCAGGTAGGTAAATCCAGCATATGTCAGATTCTTGGCTCTAGAAATTTGACCTTTTAAACTTCAGCCCTCATGCTTACACTGCAAAGTGTCTTTTTTCCCCTGAACTGAAGTTCAGGGTGGTCAGTACACTGCAAAGGTCACACAGCTTCTATAAATGGTGATTTGGGACTGAAAATGACAAATGATTTCAGTGCCTATACTCTTAGCCCATCTCCCTGCAATAGTATCATGGATAGGGGAAAAGAAAGATGCATTCTTTATGTAATCAGGTCCACAGGTATTGCTTTGTTTGTTTGCTATTAAGATATCTCTGCTTAGTAACACTAGAAATTTTTTAGAGTGGGATCTGAATTTGAACCAGGTACTACCTGTTTGATTATTCAGATAGTCAGACTATTTGGCTTTAAATAAGTTACTAATTATTCTTCAATTTTATAATTTATAAAATAGGAATAATAACAGCTTGTTACAGACAGCACATGTATTAACACGTTATGTTCTGTGATCCATGCCTGTGACCTAATAAGAATTCAATTTACTTACTTGTTTGGTATCTTCCTATGGCTTTGTTCTGAAAGGCTCAGTCTTGTGAGTTAAATTTAACACTCTGAATGGATTGATATCATTTCCATTGTTATCATATATTCTCTTTTGCTTACATATTTATTTAGCTTTATTATATGTAATGTCATTTCAGGTTCCTATATGATAGTGGACTCTTCAAATCATGACCCTGGAGAAAAAGCCAGACTTCAGCTGCCTACAATGAAGGAGAATGACACTCATTGTATTGACTTTAGCTACCTGTTATATAGCCCAAAAGGGTTGAACCCTGGCACTTTGAACATATTAGTTAGGGTGAATAAAGGACCTCTTGCCAATCCAATTTGGAATGTGACTGGATTCACAGGAAGAGATTGGCTTCGGGCTGAACTAGCAGTGAGCACCTTTTGGCCCAATGAATATCAGGTAATCATCTGTTCTTTTGTGGTTCATGCTTTGATGTTATTGGATCTTACTGACTATGTAATATTTAGAGGTAAATACTATCTCCATAGAAATAAAAGATTGTCCCTATAGTCCTCCCCCAACTTGTGTTGAGCAAATGTTTGAATACCTTGGCACAAAACCTTCAGAAGTAGGGAAAATATATCCTCATAGGAAAAAAAAACATATGAAACTTGTTGGCAGAGAGCTACTTATTGACAGATACATTTCTGTGTCTATTCAGGAAGAAATAGTGTTTTTGATTGGAGTGCAGTGTTCAGAGTGGATTCATTACTCACTTGTTGAAAATAATATTTGCAAAATAGACATGAAATAGTTTTTCATGAAATATGCTATCTAAGGGGAAGACATTTTGAATAATTATTTACATTTTCATCAATTACATAAAATATAAAAATAAGCGAACAGAAAAAGAGAAAAGCTTTCACATGTCTTTGGAATATTTTCCTCCCAGAAATGCTTGATTTCATTATGGTTTAACCATACAGCAGTTAGTGTCAACACCTACTTCACTTTTTGTGTGACTGGGTTTATATGGTCTAACAAAAAAGTTTCATTCACTAGTTTGGAAAGTTGTTCAATAATCCTTACTATAACATTCACTTCCTGGAACTGCAAGGTAACCTGTTTTGAAAGTTCACTTTTGTATTAGAACTTGAGATTGAAATTTTTAAATGATTTGCTTATTTGTAGCTTATTATAGTACCAGATGAGAATGTGTTTATCTAAAAGTATATTTTATTATGTTCATTGAATAATTTACAACTAAGAATAGTTTCATTTCTCCTTTTGAAAAATTAACTATTTCTTTATTCCTGAGGAAGGGAAAATTTAGATGTTTGTTTTAATTGCGTTGTTTTAAGTTGATTTTCTATTTCATCAAATGCCTCTTCACAGTTCTGTTTCCACAGGTAAGGCTCTCCATTCAGGGTTGTATTTCCATTGAGATTTCATGGATTTTCATTAGGTACTAGTTGATTCCATTGTTTCAGAACAGGAGGCTGTTTTTCCTCAGTCTGGGAGAGCGATCTGCTTTTTCTTGGTCCCTGGCTTTGGAAGGCTGTCTGAGTGGTAGTTGGTGGGTGGAGGTGTGTGAAACTAATGCTGAAGCACTGGAAGCAAGATCAATGAGCTCATCGCTGACAACTGTGGGTTGATGGCTGTCATTGCTGGGCCACCCTCAGGAAGCATTGTCATTATACTGACTTCACAGAGAATCTGTTATTGGAGCATTATGTAATATTGAAAAGAAAAAGCTTTAATTTAGCAAAATAAAACTCTCAATGGATCAGCCTCCTTGAAATAAATTAAGGCCCAAGTAACTAAAACTAGCAAAATTATTATAAGTTTGGATGCTGGAGTCATATTGCCTGAATTCAACCCTGTTTGCCCTTTGCTGCCTGTATAGATAGTTTGTTAAAGAATCAAATTGGTTGTTGTACTTAAAAAAAAACAACACAGTAGATTTTGATATATCCAGCAAATAATATACGTATAGTGTTATACTTCTGTTCCTTTTTGACCAAGAAATGGTGCACATATAATTATTTTCATAATTTTTTGATAAGATCTATCTTTGAATTATTGGTATTAATACATTTTTTGTTATGACACAGATTCTGCAATGTTACCTTTAATGTTGACTATAATAACTAGAACTAGATGAATGTTTGTTTGTTGAGTCTCATTTTACACACTAAACTTCCCTCATTTACATGGACCTGTGGTGTTTTTCAGCAAAAAGTGCCTATGTGAGTTTCCACCTGGTCAGTGAAATCTTTCTGAAATCTCTTGAGAGAGGAGAAGATTATGAAATACATGGAACCTATGGTTAAACATCTCTTTGTTGCACATTGAAATTTAAACCACAGATCACTTAAGTGATGACTTTGCTTTTACATCTTTTTCCTTAACCTGCAAAACTTAACAATCAATAAGAGTGAATAATGGAGTAGAAGATTTTTCATATGCTTAGTGCTCAATAAATTATTTGATTGATGTTTGTATTGATTCTGTCATTTAGATACATAGTTGTATGTGTACACCAGTGATTAGAAACAACCAGCATAACATAAACTGCATTTATGTAGCCTTTTGGCTATTAGGAAATATTGCTTATTATAGAATATTTATAGATTTTTAAAAATTAAAATGTAGCCATTGCAGTGTGTCATTTTAGATGCTTATTCATTTTCATTCTTAAAGAAACACTGCATATTTATTTTTTAATTTTCCCCAGACTAAGTAGAGTGAAGATGCATAGAAATTTTTCTCCTTTCTTTTCTCCATTTCTCTTCTTCAGAGAATTTGCACCCTCTAATACTTCTTGAACTGTTTTTTTTTCTTACAGTCTAATTTTTCTAATTCCCTTTTCTTTTGTTGTATTTGCAGTGAGGAATCCTGTATTTTCTTTGCTTGAGCCATTCCTTACGTGAACACTCCTCTAATCCTCCTCTTTCTCACCCAACATTAACAACAGTAAAAACTATCAAAAAGAATATCGCTCTAGAGTGCTACTGCCCTTAATTAGTATGAGATAATTTTTGTATAAAAATAATAGTCCTGGAAGTGGGGCAAAATTTTTTTTCTACAAGATAGCTCTTCTCTTCCATTTTTCTGTTGAACTGAAACAGATATCGTATATATTGGGTGTGATTTGTCCTCCCCTGTGATTCTGTCTTGCTAGATGCCCAGCTACACAGAAGGCTGATGCGGTGATTTAATCACATATGCTATGATTACTCAATAATGAAGATATACTAGTTTTTAACCCCAAGAAACTTAACCTCTAATTTGAAAAAAGAAAAAAATAATATTCATGGAATTGTGAAAAAAAGGCAAAAATGATCCTCCAAATCATGAATTTGGTTACCTGGCAAATCAGAATAAGGCTCATGAATTTTGGGGCCAGCCCTTCCTGGATGAATTTTGATTTTACTACTTAGCAGCTGCATAGCTTTGGGCATATTTCTTAATCTTTTTGCTTGCAGTTTCCTCATCTGAAAAATGAAGATAATAATAGTAACTACCTCATTGGGTTGTTGTGAGTCTAAAGTGTGTGTGTGTGTGTGTGTGTGTGTGTGTGTGTAGAAAATTATCTGAAAGATAGTATGCATTTATCATCAAGTTTGGTCAACATTATAATGGGCAAACAAAAAAAATGCAAGCTCTACTGGATTTAATATGTGCTCAGAATTTTCTTCTGTTTTGAAATCATGCTGTTTTATAGAAAGAGGTTTTTTTTTTTTTTTAGAGCACTTTTAGGTTCACAGCAAAATTAAGAAGGCACAGAGATTTCCCATAGACCCTCCACTGTCACACTTGCATAAATTCTGCTATAACCTACATCCCCCACCAGAGTGGTACCCAGTAGATGAAACTACATTGAAACTGTAATCACTCAAAGTCCATAATTAATCTTAAGGTTCCCTCTTGGTGTTGTTTATTCTAAGAGTTTAGACAGATGTGTGACATGTATTTATAGTGTCATTATGGTATCATACAGAGTAGTTTCACTGTCCTGAGAACCCTCTGTACTCCACCTCTTATTTCATCCCCTACCATGCTATTTTCAGGTTTTTTCTCTATTAAAATGTCTAATTACTTGGGCACCTTATAACATGGGGTCACACCATGCTACCCCTGGAGATATACAGGCAAAGCCCCTCTTCTCTTGAAGCTATAATATCACTCTAGCTTGATATTACAGGGATAAAAATGTAAATCAAATATGGGGTCTGGCTTTAAGGAGCCTACTCCAGATGAGAAATGTGAGATATACATAGATTAAAATTTGAAATAATGTAACATTTGTTAAATGACTACAGAAAGATAAATATTAAATGTAGTGGGGGAAATGAAAACAAAACATAGATTTGTTTCTGAATTATTATTTTAAGCAAAAATGGGACTAGAATTCTTGCCTTTTGATTCTTTTATTCCTAGATTAATATGCTTTTCACTGCACTGCATTGTTTTTCTTAAACCACAATTAGTTGGAGCTAATACTTTTTATAGTGAAACAAAACAAGCAAATATAAATTTTGTTTATGACATAAGCACTGCAGTGATTCAGTACTATATAAGGAACCGTTTCTCCTCTGTGTCTTCACAATAGATGTCTTTTCAGCTCCGTGTACTAATTATAGAAAGTATCATATTATATTTGTTTTATTTGCCACTGTCACAAGTTGCTAATTCTGCCTATTTTTTAGGCCTCAAGTAAGTACTGTAAAATTTTAAATTGATCCCTACATAGAAGTAAAAAGAAAAAATAAAGTTCTGAGGTATTATCTCAGTGTTGAATGGAAGAGCAGCACATCTCTAAAAGTGTAATTTTCTCCACTCTGGGTATTTGACCTGTCTTGTACGTGTAAGACTAAGTTCTGCTTGGGGATTAAATCCATTAGTTTCTTACTGAACAGTGAGGTTGTTAACAAATGAGGCAGGCAGACATAACTTCCAAACTATTAGTGGAAACCTAATCTGCTGTTTTCCATTAACTGGGTGCACATCATTAATCACAAAAATGATGCGTGATGAAAACTACAGAGGCTTGACCAGAGATCAGAAAGTGATAATATAAGCAGAATGTGCCTTTTAAAGACTTCCTAACTCAGAAACAAACACTGGTCTTTCGCAACTCATTTTCTTAACATTTTTCATTGGATAAAAAAACAAACAAACCCAAAAAACGGCTAGGGGATTTTCTGTTCTTGTCTCCTTTTTAAAGGTGTATGTTAATCAGTATTGCACTGATATTTTGGCAATTGAATGATGGTTACACTCCAGTGATACTGCTGGCTTTGGATCCAAGAAGATTGGAACTTAAACCAAGAGAATGTTTATATTAAAAACAAAAACCTCAAAAGATTTATCTTTGGGGAGAGGGGCTGGAGTAAGAGCGTGCTCAGGATCCATCCCTGCAAAATGTGAGGAAATGTGGATACCACGCCTGGGCCATAGCTTTTGGAACTCTTCCAGTTTACACTGGGCATTACCCATGTGGAGCCCCACTGGAGAAAGAAGGGCGGCAAGACTTTTCTTTCTTAGATGTATTACTCTGTTTGGGCTGCTGTTACAGACTGATTGGCTCAAACAACAGAGATTGTATGTCTCTCAGGCTGGGAAGTCCAAAATCAAAGTGCTGGACTGTTTGGTGCCTGGTGAGAGCTCTCTTCCTGGCTTGCAGATGGCCTTCCTCTCACTGTGTTTCCATATGGTAGAGAGAGAGTGAGTGAGCTCTGGTATCATTTTCTCTTCTTGTAAGGGCACCAGCTCTATCAAATTAGGGACTCCCCCTAATTTGATGGTACTGCCGGACAGTACCATTGTTTTCTGTCCCATTTAAAATGGTAAGTCTGATCAGCCTATGGGCCTTAAGACCTCATTTAATTTCACTTCCCAAACGTCCTGTCTCCAAATACAGACACAATGGGGATTAAGACTTCTACATATGAATTGGGAAGGGAGCCACAATTTGGTCCATAACACTCAATACAGTTTATAGCCGTAACTTCTTCATTTATAAGCATCACAAATGACTCTGGCTCATTATATTATATAATAATGTTACAAATGTTGCTAATTTTCTATTTGATAGTTATTCTCCTCACTTTCTTGCTCATTGACAGGACTCCCTCCCACCTCACTTACTTTCACAACTTTCTTTGCTGGTAGGGGTGGCCATGTGACACAGCTCTGGCTAGGGAGCTGTGAGGGACTCCTGGGAAATACCTTACTTCCTGATAAAATAGAGGGACATGTTGCATAAGAACTTGATGCTTGGTGTGACTGCAGTTATCTTGTAACTATGAGGGAGGAGGTAACAAACTGAAGGCAACATAAGGAAGTTATGGAGGGAGCCAGGGTGCTATTATCAGGTGAAATAATAATAAATACAATAATAAAAAACTATTTTTAAATAATTTTTGGATGAGTATTTTTCTGTGCAGCCAAATATCCTACTATTACCATGTCACATCTTCCTTGAGCTTTCAAGCACTTTCACCAATCACCATATATTATTTATTATCAAATAATAGACATATGGGAGAATTGTAAGTGTACATATCTGTCTATGATGAAACAATTCATATTTTTTTGTTCAGCTGTGGAGAGAAGACAAACCTATATACTTGAAATGTAAATAGGGCTGTAAGACAATGAAGGAAGTAGAAAGAAAAGAAGGAAAGATCATTTGCCGGTGTCTATCATGTGTAAGACATCGGACTGGATACTCATGGATACCTTTAGTTTAACATTCAATCAAGTGTGGGGATGAAAAAGGTGCAGTGTGATAAATCTCAGGGAAAGCAACCTCACAGGGTGATTGGATCATAAATTCGTAACTGGGCAGGTCATGGTTAGTAGTTGGTGCCTTAGGCCTATCTTTGCCTTAAGCCAGCCCTAAGCCAACCCTGTCCATTGGTTTAGTGCAGTAGGTTAACACACTTTTGAAATGCCTCTCTTTCAGACCCCTAGGAAGACTAACCATCCTCAAGAGAGCCCATAATCCTGTTAACTATCTTGTAATCCAATCCCCTCCTTCCTTTTTCCCTTCATGCAATCTTTATCTTCCCTCTTTAGTTCCAAATGTTTAAAAGAAATTGCAGAACTGTTATTTTCCAGAGCATTTGAGATCTTGCTCCCCAGGATTGTGGTCAGTTTGGCTCAGTTAAACTCTTATAAAAATTCTCTGCAGGTTTAGACATTTCTTATGTTGACAAGTGCTAAATTAATGTTTCTTATCTTCATGCATAGACTAAGTTTCTGGCTATTTAGTGGTCAAAATTATTTTTATATTTTCTCTTTAGTAATGTAATCTTGCTATTAAAAGTTTGAACTTTAGGTCTATCAATGACTTCTGAAGTCAGTCACAACTAGATTGGCTTATTTTAGTTACGGTAACAGTAATTGCCTAACAAAGGTAATTTGGCTCATTTTTTTTTCCTGGGAAAATACCTTGTGTTATTAACAAATCAACTTTTAGCTGTGGTTTTTAATCTTAACAATTACGCATTTATTTTTTTTAAAGTACTCCAAATGGGTCTGGAAAAACTCCTACATTATTATAGTTATTGTTCTCTTTAAATTTATATAACCCTGTGGGAGTGACTTCTTGGTTCCTGATGGTGGTTTGATTTTATTACAAACCATTAGCTATATTTTTATGCTAGAGTCTGTTTATGTTGATTCAGTGATGAAACTTATAGTGTATAAATAAATGTAAACAAATGAAAAACAAAAAAGGTCCTGTTTGTTAACACAGTAATTATTGCAAGTATATGACAACAATCTCTTGTTAGTCCACTAAATCATACTTGTTTTTGTTGTGCCCTTTCACTAACTCTTTGGAGAAATATAAATATTGAAAATATTTCTCCAAAGTGTTAGTGAAAGGGCACAACAAAAAGGGGACTGGGGGAGACAGATGATCCAAAGAGTAGTGACAGACACGCCAGTTCTTGGCTTGCTTGCTCGCTTTCATTCAGCCCAGCTTGTTGAATCTGAGTAAGTCCTTGTTTTCCATACCTCTGTATTAATTATTTAGTATACATTTAATAGGATGATCTTCATCTACTAAGGAGATTTTAAAACAATGTGTCCTACTGGGTCAGGATTCCTAGCTAATAGCTTCTCGGCCTTTTGGCTAAGATCAAGTGTAGGATTCCAAGCCAAAGTCACAAAAATGCAAGAACTCCATTCTTCTAATCAGTTTAACAGTGTTTCTCATAATGCTGTCCCATTTATTACTGCAATGCCATGTTATATAAGAAATATATAGATAATAGCTTAAAACCAATTTCTTCAGTGATTTTGTCTGTTGACTTTAATAGTTAATTGAAATTGGCCTTTTTTTTTTTTAAAGGGCATTTGAGTTTCCATACAACTTGAATTTCTGTGTAACCTCTGTCCATTTCCATTTCCATTTCAGACACTGATTTTTTTTTTATTTTTAGACTACTTGTGGTATGTGACAAGATATTGGCTCTTTGTGGGAAAAACAAAACTGAATGACATTATGTTTTATCTAAAATTTAACTTTCATGCTCTGGTGATTTCAGTTTCAATTCTTAGAGCATAATGGGAAAAAAAAGGATGTAATTATCTATTTTATTGTAAGTGTTTGAATTGAGAGAGTATTAGGTAGGAAATATAAGGGAATGTCAGACATTTATAGTCTGAATCTATTTTACTATTTCTTTAGATAATATTATATATAATCTAATTATTCTGTTAATAATACAAGTTAGAACGTAAAGGAAAACAACTTTGGATACTGGAAGTAAATACCTCTACTTAAGTAATCTAGTGGACAGTTCATGGTTAATTTGCTGTCAAATTTCAAACGGTGTTTTTAAAACTGCCTGTTACATGTTATTTCTGCATTTAGTTATATAACTAACCATTGCACACACCACTAGAAATCCCTGATGAGATTTGTATTGTTAATATTCTTTGAATGATCTTTTAAAAACTCATTCTTTTCAGCTTTCTGGGAGCAGTAAATCAATTCTCATTTTATGTGTAAAAATAAGGTCTATAGTCATAAATTTATACCAAGTAATAATTCAATAAAGTAATAAAGAATGGAAAAATTTCAGCATCTAACATCAAAGTTTGTTTCAAACTTAAACATCTTTAGAGTCAGGTGTTTTACAACAACACAAATATAATACTTGGAAACAGATACAGTGGTTCTTGGATGAATATTTATTAAAAGTCACTTCTGGTGTGGTTGTGAACTTCAGCAGTGTAAGGTTTAGAAAGGAATGAAGTCACTTTAGCTCCATAAATACTAGGTCAAATTTCTTTCTTAATTAGCTTATTGTTTTTAAGGGGGAGTGGGGTTACTGTTTGTTTTCTTTTTCTTTCCTGTTTTCCTGACCTCCTATTTTTTTTTTTTTACCTCCACCCATATGGTTTTTTGGCAGGGGAGGCAATTGTAAGCAGAACAATAAACACGTAACCAAATAATTTTTTTATTGACTATGCATAGTAGATTAGTTGTTGTGATATACCTCATGGGAGAAGGGGAAGAGCGCTTTTTTTATGGTATGACTTAGAATAAAGTCAAGGCCATTTTATGTATTAGGTAAAGCTTTAAACTAGATGTTATTTGGCCTGCAGTTAATCCCAAGTTCATTGGTCAGTGCCTCCTTGCTCACTGAAGGACTGTTTTATGGGACCTTCTGAGTTCCATTCCCTGCCATACTGGGTGATTGCTAGTCTACTTATTAAACACAGGTTGGAAGAGGGTAGTGGAAGCTGCACAGTCCTCTATTTAAAATTCTTTATTTGCAAATGAAGAACACCAACTAAAAGTCAGCAAAGTCAGAAAGCAACAGAATTGAAAAGATCTGGGATTCTCTCACAGCCTTCAGGGAAGTGGAATATCCATGCAAGCCTAGAAAATGACAGGGGGCTTTGAGGGGCCCTGAGGACAGCAGGAAAATTTACCTTCTCCCTGAGGGTAGGCTGTGAATGACTCTATTTATCCATTCCACAAATATTTATCTAGCAACCTAAGCTATGACAGGCACTATTCTGGCTGCTGGGTATATACAGTGCTGAATAAGTCTCAAGATTCTTGTTTTCCCAGGAATTCCACTCCAGAAGTGGGAGGGGGAAAACAAGTAAATGAGACAAAGGACCGAACACAGTGAGCATTAAGCAAATAGTTCAAATAGAGTAATGTGGGAGGTAAGTCTTGAAACCCACTTTGGACTAGGTGTTTGAGGAAGAACTGCTTGAGAAGATGACCTTCACTGGAAGATCTGAGTAGCGGAAAGGACCTCGGACCTTTCCCTAATGAAGAGCATGTCCTTGGTCTTTAGCGGGGAAATGCATTAGAGACAGAGCAAATAGCCAATGTAAGGCCCTCCGTCTGGAAGAAGATTGGCATTGTGGAGGGACAGAGAAAAGTACAGTAGGGAAAGGGGACCTTTTTAAAGATATGTTGGGTGGGCACTATTTATGTGGAGCTTTTTTATCCAAGGGAAGAGTTGGAGCACTTTAAGATGTTTGTCAAGGTATCCTGTTTACTCATTCTTGGTCTCATAAGTTTCAAATTTACCATCTTTAGTCTTTAAAACTGTTTACTCTCTAGTCACAGCTCTGTGTACCGTTTTGATAATGGTAACCATTTCCTGACTGTTTTCCCTTGCCTTAAACTCTATTATAAATAATAATCAATTACCTTTTATGGTATGTTGATTTGCAGATATTGAGCTTCTTAGATTATTATTTAAATATTTCAAAAATTTTTCAATTACAGTTGACATACAATATTATTATTACTTTCAGGGGTACAACATAGTGATTAGACATTTATATAATTTATGAAGTGATCAACCCAATAAATATAGTACCCACAAGGCACAATATGCAGTTATTACAGTATTATTGACTCTATTCCCTATGCTGTATTTTATATTCCCATGACTATTTTGTAACTACCTATTTGTTTTTCTTAATCCTTTCCTCTTTTTCACTCATCCCTTGCCCACTCCCACCTGGCAACCATCAGTTTGGTCTCTGTATCTCTGAGTTTCTTCTATTTTCTTTGTTCATTTATTTACTTTTTTAGATTCTACATATAAGTGAAATTCTATGTGTCTTTTTATGTCTGACTTATTTCACTTAGCATAATATCCTCTAAGTTCACCCATGTTGTTGCAGATGACAAGATTTTATTTCTTTTTATGGCTGAGTACTAGTTTATTATATATATGTGCCATTTCTTTATGTATTCATCTGTTCATGGACTGGTTGCTTCGATATCTTGGCTATTGTAAATAATGCTGCAGTCAACATGTTGATGCATATGTCTTTTCAAATTAGTGTTTTGGGTTTCTTTGGATAAATACCCAGAAGTGGAATTACGAATCCTTATTTTTCTCTTGTTATAGCCTTTGTTTTAAAGTTTATTTTGTGTGGGATAAGTATTGCTATTCTAGCTTGTTCTTGTCGTTGTTGCTGTTGTTTCCATTTTCATGAAATATCTTTTTCTATTCCTTTATTTTCAGTCTTTCTGTGTCTTTCAGCCTGAAGTGAAGCTCTTGCAGGCAGCATGTGGAGGGGTTTTCTTTTCTTGTCCATTCAGCCACATTTTGATTGGAGCATTTAATCCATTTACATTTAAAGTAAATGTTGATAGATATGTAGTTATTGCCATTTTTTATTCACACTTTCGAATTGTTTTTCTTTTTCTTAAAGATATATCTTTCACATTTGTTATAATACTGGTTTGGTGATGATGGACTCCTTTAGCTTTTTCTTGTCTGGGAAGCTCTTTATCTGTCCTTAGATTCTAAATGATGCATTTGCTGGTAGTGTAATCTTGGTTGTAGGTCTTTGCTTTTCATAACTTTGAATATTTTGTGCTAATCTCTTCTTGCCTGCAGATTTTCTGTTGAGGAAACAGTTGATGGTCTTATGGGAACTCCCTTGTAGGTGACTAACTGCTTTTCTCTTGCTTTTAAGATTCTCTTTTTGTCTTTATCCTTTGGCACTTTAATTATGATGTGTCTTGGTGTGGACTTCTTTTGGTTTATCTTGTTTGGGACTCTACCCTTCCTGTGCTTGTATGTCTATTTGTTTCACCAGGTTGGGGAAGATGCCCATATTTCTTCAAATAGGTTTTCAATTTCATGCTCTCACTCTTCTCTCTCTGGTACGCTAATGATGTGAATGTTGGTGTGCTTGATGTTGTCCCAGAGTACTCTTAAATGTCTGTCCATGTGTGTGTGGATTTACACATGATATATCTACCTTCTGAAATGCTTTTGTTTGTTCCTTTCACTTGCCCAAGTTCCATTTATCCTTTATGATCCAACTTTATGCCCACTTCTACCATGAAGCCTTTGCTAGACACCTCATTTCTCCTCATTATGCGTATAGCTTACTTTGCTGTTTAGACATTTAGCTTGCAATATTTCAGATAATTTTATGTCTTTTGCCTGCAAGGGTATTGTACATCCTCTTTGAAAAAAGACAGTGTTGGGGGCGGTTCTCTGGTGGTGTAATGGCTAAGCTTCGGTGCTCTTGCCACTGCAGCCTGGGTTTGATCCCCACTCAGGGAACCAACCAAAAAAAAAAAAAAAAGAAAGAAAAGAAAAGAAAAAGGACAGTGTATTTCATAAAGATAGTGAATTATTTATGTTGTGAGTTGTGTTTTACAAAGAAGTTTGACAAATTCAAAAGATATATCATCACAATAGCATTGTGAGGTCACTAGGAAATTACAACTATTTTTATTTTAGAGGTAAGGACTAAGAAAGGATAAGTGGCTTGCTTAAGGTCATGTTGCTAGCTACAATTGAGTTAAGTCCTAAAGTTAAGTTCTAGTCCCTTTGTAGTATGGAGGCTGTTTGTTACTACCCTTGATCTTAGCCAAAAGGCCGAGAAGTGATGAGGCTGTTTGTTTTTTGATAATGATTCCAGTTTGTTGTCAAAAGAAAATTTCACTTGCTGATTAAATATTATGTGATGGTCTAATGGTGGGGTTATAATTTTTTCACTTCCATGCAATTTGTCAGAATTTTTTAAAATATCATTTCATTTGTTACTATTTATTTAATTAACTACATTGAATATTTTTATGGTTTGTCTGTCTAAGAATTGATTGGACAAAGTAAGCTGAATGCTTACTTTTGGTGGACTGGATTTCCATCCATTTCTACAACCAAAACAGTGTTTATTGAGTTGTTACTGTACATTTAGCACTATTCTAGGCTTGGGGAGGAAACAAGTACGAAAACACTTTCATACTTTTTGGTGAATATTAAGTCCAATAAGGATATGGCCATGTGTTAATTTGTTTTGATGGTAGATGATGGTTATATGGGATTTTGTTATACAGTTATCACTAATTTATGTTTGAATATTTCATGATAAAACAATGGGAAAAAACATGTTATCTGAGAAAGATGAAACATTCATATTGGCTTTCTTTTATTGTTACTTAATTAAAAGTTCTAAGGAGTAGAGAAATCAATGCTATTAAAGGAGCTACAAGGAGGAAGTGCTATAGGAATCCCAGAGTTTTGTTTTGTTTTTGTGTGGGTTTTTTGTTTGTTTGTTTGTTTGTTTTATTTTCATTTTGTTTTTTGATCTTGAGTCTACCTCACTGTGTGCACTGGCCCAAGAAAATGCATAATTAGAATTTTGCAGTATAGAAAGAAAAAAAATAGTTGAATGTTGAATTGGTCTATATGGAGATGGGGAGCTTATATACATAAAATCTCAACTCCTACAAAGCATATATAGTTTACATGTTATATAGGTCAAAATTGGAAGATACTGTGGGTTAGGGGGTTCATGGTTGTGCTTGGAATTGAACAGTTGTAGGTAAGGTCTTCAGGTCCTGAGGAATGTTCTAAGGTCTTTTCTGGCACCTCTCTGTCTGGTCTCCTGGGAATGTAGCCAGGGGTGAAACATAACTTAGATCAAGATGTTATCTTTAAGGGGTTCCCTGGTAGTGTAGTGGCTAGGATTTGGCTCTCTCAGTGCAGCAGCCTGGGTTCAATTCCCAGCCAGGGAACTACCGCCCCCACCAAAAAAAAATATATTATCTTTAGCCTTCCAGAGATCTGGACCTTGTGACCATAGTCAGGGTGGGGCTACTGTTACTTGCATTCTTGGGGGTTGCTGATTATCTGGGGGAAAGGCTAGGTCTCTAAGATTTATTTTAAAAAAGTATACACACACACACACACACACATATGTATATGTATATTACATACACACACACACACACACACACACACACGCATAATATATGAGGGTTGTCCGGAAAATATGCCTTTAGTTTTCATATTACATGGCTGGTGTTTTTCTAGACAGCCGTCTTGTGTGTGTGTGTGTGTGTGGAGAGAGAGAGAGAGAGAGAGAGAGATGATTTCTAGAGCTAGAATATAAAACTAAATTTAATCAAAACCATACGGACCTTTCGTTTCAGAAGCTACACATTGGTTGTGGTATCTGGAAATGCAAGGCAGGTGTAAGAAGGGATTTAGGTTTTCCAATTACAAGGTATATAAAGTGCCCTCAACTAGTGGGGATTGAGAGTGATAATTTTGTGTAAGGGGACATCTACACTGGTCTGGTTGAAGTGGAGGGTTTGAAATGAGGAGGAATGATAGATTGTATTACATAGATCAGACTCTATTTTGAGAAGTTTCCAAATCCAGATCAGGAGAATTGTTTGTTTATTTTGATTCCCAGATGCTATTGGACCACTCAAAAGAGTCTAATCAGCAGAGCAGTGTGATGACAGTGATGGTTTTCAAAAGTCATTCTTTCAAGACTTAGCTCAGCAGATCAGAGGTGGGCCTTAACTCAGCATTTGCTGGCCACCCCCTCACTGTTTTTATCCAAGGCCCATCTGTTCAAACTGGACTCTTGAAGTGGTGACATTCAACATTTTTGGATGATGAGCTGTAGGAGGCAAGGCATATTTTTATTACTTAGTTCCCTTTCTGCTTGCAAGAGATTTATTTGTTATGAAAGGTAATCAGGTTTTGGCAGACAAACTCAACATTAAAAAAAAAGTCTATTCAAGGATTCTGCTTTTGTCATCAGAATTGCTAAATTTTGTTCATTTAAGCTTATTCTTTCTGCTGGGATCGCTGGGGAACTTTCCCTTATTATAAAGGATGAAGGATGCCCAGATGATGCTCTTCTTCTCCATCTGCCTGTTAAATCCTTAATCTCCTACACCTGGGTGGCTTCTAATCCTTTATTTGCTTTATGTACCAGTAGTTCCAAGTCGAACAAGTTCTTTGCCTTGTATGCCAAGTAAGTTTCCTTGTGCTATAAAAGGGTATGCTTTGCTTCAGGAGCTCCTGGAAAATAGAGTGGGTTGCAGTTCTCAAATGGACTTGAAGTTTTAATGCATCTCAGTTAGTAAATGGCATTCACTCACTGTACAACCAGGATAGCCCTATTGATTGGCAGCAGGAAGCTCCTTGTTCACATTGAGAGTTCCTTTTGCAGGGCTGCTAGCCTGAGAATTGTCATTGTGCTACTTCTGTGATGCTGCAAAAGGTCGTTTCTGCTTTTTTTTTTTTTAATTGCTATTTGACTCTCAGTTTGGAGTCAGTTTAGTTGTTTAGTCACCGGTCTGAGTTGTAAGACACGGAAGTTTGAAATGCACTTGTGTTTGGACTTTTCTTGGTCAGAGTTCTTTTTGGAAGAGAGTCAAAGAATACAGGAGGCAGAATTACCACTGCTTCCTAGTTATCACTGTACTAACCTAGATTCAGTGGGTGCCTTGTCAAGAGGTTGTGCCCTGAATTGAATTCCAGCCTTGACCTCTGCTCTAGTTCATAGAGAGCTCATGTTGCAGAAACAATCTTCTCACCTAGGTCACATAAACCTTCCTAACAAATCATCTCTACACCCAGGGAGATCATGTATATCTATCAGCTACCTTATGGCATAATTGGGAATCAGAAGGAAAGGCACAATCCTATAAAGGTTATCTATTAAACAACTAACATAGTAAAGCATGGTGCTTGTTAAACAAAGACAGGTTATAGTTCACAGTTTAAAAAAAACGTAAGGAGAAAAAAAAGACAAACAAAGGGCTGTTTTTTGTCCAGTACCTTTGTATTTCTCATTAGCCATCATATAAATGGATGACTGATTTGTAGCAGCAGAGACTGGAACTTTTTATTTTTTCAATTTTATTGCTTCTACTAGAGAGACATTAGACAATGGAGATTACTTAAACCATAATTTTTGCCTGGAGACAGCAAACTGGTATCAATCTGAGAATTGGAAATTTCCTATTAAAATGGTGCTTATTAACTTCCAAAAGGAGAAGGGTTTTGTTTAAATTATGAATATTTTAATTTGGAGGGAATCATTTAGAAAACATGCATTAGAGACACATTTGTAGTTTTTATCGCAACCAGACCACATAAAAATACTTTGGTTCCTAAATTTTATTACACTTCTCTCCTTCAGCAATGCAAAGCAGTTAGGCTTATAAAGTAATAATGACAATTTCCGATGTAGCAGATTTTGGATCAGTGTTCTAGTGAGAGGAGGTGGAAGCTGTCTTCCAGGTCAGCCCCCACACCGTGCTAGGCCATAGCTTTGCCTAGGGTCTGAGTCTTGCTTGTAGACTTCGGACTCATCCTGGACTCTGGATTCTACACCCCTCTCTGCTACTAGGAGGCCCTTGTATACCTACCACTCCGGTCCCAAGAGAACAATGCCCCCTCTCAGGAGAGAATCTTGTGCTTGGACTAGCAGCTAGGAGAATTTGGGAGTGGGAGAGGTGATACTTCTATCATTCCCATGTATAAGACCCTTTAGAAAGACTGGTGAGTGCTGACTTGTATTAGATTTTGTATTGAGTGAAAAGAAATGAGAAAGGTTTACTTTGACTGAAGAAGCTGTTCTGGAGCAGAACTGTAATTTATAGTCTTTTCGGATTGCTGAGTGAGACATTTAATATAGGGAATATCAACCTTTTTCTCCTTTAGATCTAAAAGTCTGTGTTATCCTTTTTTTTTTTGAACTTCTCTGACCATTTTAAAAATTATTTTTTTGTTTCTTTCTGCTTTCTCATTCCTCTAAATGTAAGTAGATCAGAGTATTTACTCAGTTTTGTTTTACAAATATGTATATTTATGTATGAAATAAATATATTTACTTTATTTAAAATATAAGTTTATATATAATAAATAAAATATAAAAATATTTTATATAAACTTGTACATTTATCTAAACTATTTAAAATATATTTTATAAATATATGACTGTGCATAAGATATAAAAAACAGTAAAACATACATGTACCTATAAACCAGGTGAAATAATATCACCAGAATTTTCTGAGAGTCTCTTTTCATTAAAATTTTCTATCCCAAGGACAACAGTATTCTGAATTTTGTTGTCACCATTAACTTTCTTTTTCCTTAATGTAAACTAATATTTTGTTAACTTTTATGTTTTTTGAAATATTATATAAATGACAATGTTTTTGTGCATTATTAGACCACTTGACTCCCCATCATCCCCAACATCCTTGTTTTCTGTGTAGCTATAATTCTTTTTCACTCTTGTATAGTATTTTATTTTGGAATACACCAAACTGATTAGTTATCCAGTTTTTGGCCTATGGATATTGAGTTATTCCTGGGGTTTCCAATTTTTATATTAAAAAGCAATGTTGTACATGTGTGTACATTTTTGCACATGTCTTTTTGCATATGTACATATTTGTATATGTGCTGCCAAAGCGAGCACTATATGTACATATTTGACTTGGTAAGATGACACTTAATTGTCTCCCAAAATAATTGAACTGGCATTCCAACTAGCACTATGTAAGCATTTCTATTTTTATGTATTTTTGCCAAGTGTAACAGTATTTGGTATCATTAGATTTTCCATTTTTTCAGATTGCTGTTTTTAGATTTTTCAGATTTCTAAAAACTGTGTAGATGTAACATTGTAATAAAAATTTGTATTCTTTGACTATTTCAATTTCTTTCACTACTGTTGAGGTTGAGTATATTTTTCAAGCATTTTTCATTTATGCTTCTACTTTTCTCAAGGACCCATTTATATCTTTAACCCATTTTTCTATTGTTTTTTCTGTTTCTTTTTAATTGGTAGACATTCTTTAGTCTAGATATTGATCACTTGACAATAATATGTGTTTGTTTCAGGCCTGGGCTTATTTTTTCACTTTTGTTATAGTTCCTTGGACAAAATTTTAATTTTAAAATGGATAATTTCATTGGTTTTTTATTTACAGATTAAAATATGTTTTAAGAAATTATTCCAGCACTGCATTTCTTAATTCTGTGTTTCCTTAAAAAGTTTAATTATTTTCATTTTAAATTTAAGTATTTAATGATTTTGAAATTGATTTTATATATAGTATGAAGTAGGGATGTTTATAATAATCTTCCTTTGTGCTGGACTTATGCATGTGAATTTTCTCTCTCTCTCTCTCTCCCTGCCCCCATCCCCCTGTGTGTGTGTGTGTGTGTGTGTGTGTGTGTGTGTGTGTGTGTGGCGGGGGTCTGACAATTAATTGCAAACTTGCCACCATGTGCTTACACTGCAGCACTGTACAAACAACTCATTAAGATTTCACGATCTTGGTATATCTGTGTCTCATGCTGTGTTTGTGATGTGGCTGTGACTTACTGAGTGGCATTCATTATTGTTGTTGTGTGTTTTTCTGTGCTGTCGCATGAATATCGGACTTGAATTAGAACAATGAACAAACATTAAATTTCTGGTTAAACTTATCAAGAGTGGAAGTGAAATCAGGGACATGTTAGGCCAAGTTTATGAGGATAATGCCATGAAGAAAATGGCAGTGTACAAATGGATTAAATGTTTATTTGTGGAGAGAGAAAGCGTCACTGAGGAAGAGAGGTCAGGGCAGCCAGTAATAAGCAGAACTGATGGAAACATTGCAAAACTTTGTTGAATTATGCATCAAAATCATCGATAGACTATGAGAAGTATAGCAGACCAAGTAAACATTGATAGAGAAACAGGAAAATCTTAAGTGAAAACCTTGGCATGAGAAGGGTGTGTGCAAAACTCTCCCAAAGGAGCTCACCAACGAACAAAAGCAAAGGAGAGTTGAAGTTTCCCAAGACCTTTTGGAGAGGCCAGATGATGTTTTAGGCCATGTTGTTGCTAGTGATGAAACATGGGAGTTCCAATACGACCCTGAAACAAAGCATCAAGGTTCACAGTGGAAGTGAGCCAACTTCCACGAACAAAAAAAACTATCAGTCCAAATAAATCAACAGTCAAAATGATGTTGCTAACTTTTTTGATATTAGAGGGATTATTCATTATGAATTCGTACCAACTAGACAAACAGTGAACCAAGTTTACTATTCGAAAGTGCTGAAAAGGCTGCATTAAAAGGTTGGAAGAAAATGGCCGGAACTTTTTGCCAACAACTCCTAAGTCTTGCATCATGACAGTGTACTAGCTGACATGACACTGTCTCTTGAGGGATTTTTTAGCCAGTACTCAAATAACCTTATTGGAACACCTTCCCTACTCACCTGGTCTGGCCCCCAGTGACGTTTCTTTACCCAAAGATAAAGGAAATATTGAAAGGAAGACATTTTGATGACATTCAGGACATCAAGGGTAATAAATACAAGGACAGCTCTGATGACCATTCCAGAAAAAGAGTTCCAAAATTGCTTTTAGGGGTGGACTAGGTGCTAGCATTGGTGCATGGCTTCTCAAGGGGAGTACTTCGAAGGTGACCATAGTGATATTTAGCAATGAGGTATGTAGCACTTTTTCCTAGGGTGAGTTTGTGAACTTAATTGTCAGACCTCATGTTCATATATATAGTGTACATAATTATTTTTTCTTCTGAGCTCTTAGACCTTTTTCCCACTGCCTGCTAGGAATTTCCATGTTGATGTACCTCACTTTAAACTCCTATCTAAAATAGAAATTATCCCATCCTTTTTCTACTCACAGCCCTACATCTAACTAAGTCCTGAATTCTTTAAATGTTACATTTGAAAAAAAAATTTGAGCTATTCCTACTTCTGTAATGTTTCAAGTAGACATCTTGCATCTCTATTTTTCAAGCACTGATCAGAGACACTAACACCATATTGGCATTAATCTTTCTAAATCAAGCCTTTGATTTTCTTGAGTTAAGATGCCTTTATTAACTCTCATTGTCTCATTGTTTTCATGCCAAAGTGCCTAGTCCCTGAAGCTCTGCAGTTCTTATGCCCTAACTGTGCTTTGCTTTATCCTCCACTATGAAATCTTTCTTCTAAATTTGTTTCTCTTTAGATTGTGTTGTGTTTTTTGTTTTCATTGATTACTTTATGCAGTTGTCTGTTACACTTCCTGGCAAATGTAAATCAAACCCTTGTTATTATTATTTTGCCAGTCATGTTCACTGAGTTATAACTTCTCTGAGTGTTCTTGCTGAACTAAAGGTATTAATTTTTGTGGTTTTGTATGTTCTGTATCACTTATCACAATACCTAGCACATAATAGGTAATACATATTGGTGGGTTGATTAGTAGAGGCCTACTAATTGTATGTAATGTAATTGTATTTGGATTGTCCTCAGTAAATTTTAAAAATTTTATTGATTTGGGGAGTTGGATTTTAGAAATCTCTATATAAAAAGCTTTATTTAGAACAACTGAGAGATTCTATGTTTTCTAAGAGGTGCAACTTTTCAATGTCTATGTATGTGTGTGGGGGTGGATGTCTTCCTAAATTACGTGTATTTTTACGCAAGTTGTTACTTCTATTTTTCTTGTCTTAATTTCTTTCCATTTTTCTGCATCTTTAACTTTCTCAGTGTGTCTTTGAAAATAACACTTCCACATTCTAGTAGACTAGTTTCTTCCCATTTTCTATAAACAGACCAAGTAATAGTGAAAATGCCTAGACTATCTATTCAAGACAGATAGTGGAAAAAAGGAAACTTTAAATTCTCTAAGTTACTAATGATCAGAAGGTAAATCCATTATTCTTTGGTGATTCATGTAAGGGAGAAAAAAAGAAAAGAAAGGAGAAGAAA
The DNA here is from genome assembly GCA_004026885.1 of Lyroderma lyra. Classification (NCBI taxonomy): domain Eukaryota; kingdom Metazoa; phylum Chordata; class Mammalia; order Chiroptera; family Megadermatidae; genus Lyroderma; species Lyroderma lyra. Next base: position 217,384 of record PVJL010000241.1, on the reverse strand, counting down.
AGAAAAAATCTGGTTCAAGCTTCTTCATTAGTCAACTTTATTTTAGTTGTTAATTGGTCTGCACCAAAACGACAGTGATAAATCAAAGAAATGGTGGCTTTGAAAAAGGGATTTAAAACAGTATTCTAAAAGGTATAATTTTTTCTTTTCTCAAACTTTTGTCTCTTTTATAGCAATCAAAACAGAATACTTCACAGATAAGTAAAATAAAGAGATATTTATATTCAGAAACAATTTTAAGAAAAGAAATACAGAAATATTAATAACAAAGTAATCATAGATTTGTGCTATCTGATCCATTCCTTAAACTCCTATAGTGCGTTAGAACAACTCATTTCTCTTAAGTTTTGTTTTATAAAACATGAATTTCTTGGCTTTTCCTCTCTAAATTATTGGCCTGTTGCTATTCTTCTAACAGAACTAAGGAACATACTGAGGGCTGTCCAGAAAGTACCCACCCATGTAATATGAACAATAGAGGCACTTATTAGCTGAGTTTCTTCTGGACAGTCCTCTTATATTGATTTAATGTTAAAAAAATTTCCTGGGAATTTACTATTCTTTTCAATTTTCTTAAACAAGTGGATCTTGAAGTGCTTTACTTTGTGCACAGTCACATTTCTAATAGAGGTAAGGATGGCTGTTAAACTTACAATTTGGTAGAGTTACACATAACTTTAATGTTTATTTTATACAAGTTGCTGATTTTTGGAGGCTCACAGAGGCAACATAATGTGCGTGTGTCACCCACAGAAAGGTGTCTGAGTGGGCCTAGATTTCCTTTCTCTTCAATTGTTTTCAAGATGACTCAGCTATTTTGTGCATTTCACAATCACATAACATTTTTCCTCAAAGTTAAACTGAAAGCTATTTGTATAATTTTTTTGATTTGTGTCTGCTGCAATTATGTACTGTATATGATATAGCAAATCATGGGTAGGTAAAAATAAAATTGTATTTGGTAACATTTTGGTTCCCTGATGTTAAATTCTGCTATCTTTAGTTGTGATATTAATTTTATAAAACTTAATACTTTGAGGGTTACCTTAAAACATTTTTTCTCTTTAAGAGCTTGTGTTTTTCTTTCCTAGTATTATACTTTGGTTTTGCTTGGCAAGATTATGTGGAATGAGCTCTTCATCACTTCCAGTTTACCTTTGAAGAGCAGAAGGCACCGACACTGCTTAGTTCTTTTAAGTAATCCACAGGCAAAATATGGACCACACTTTATAGTAATTTTAATGTTCCAGAGTTGCATAAGACATACGCTATAATAGGATCTTCTGTGAGTGTTTTACTCTAATTACAGTGCAGCTTTTGTTTTCTGATGGTAAACTCCTCTGTTACTTCAACAGGTATCTAGACTTCAAGTAATTGTTAAATGAGTGTTGTAATTGAGATAATTGACTCTTGGAACAGCAATCGTAGTGGAAATACTATGTTCTCTAAATTCTATGTAAAAATAGCCCAACTGTATTGAAGAAAAGCTTTTCATTTTAGAAAGATAAATTGGCTTGAAGAATTTATTTTAATGGAGTAAAATGAAGTAATAAATCTTCATGCCATAGCTTTAAGTTTTCTAGTTTAAGGGAAAAAAATCACTTATAGGAGATAGTTGGTTAACATCTTCAGATAGTAAAGAGTCATTTCTACTTTGGGAATACATGACTTATATAACAAGTGAACATTGAATGGTATCCAATCCATTGTAAATTACTTTATTACGCAAGTAACCTAGGCAGTGACATGGAAGAGAACTGATGAGGATTATGTGAGATGATTGGGCATGTGGGATTAGAGAAAGAATGCAGAGGCAATGTCCGTTTTCTAATTATTCAAGTAGTAGAGTGAGATGCTTTTTATTAAGATATGGGTTATTTGAGAGAAGGGTGTGTGTGTCTGTGTACTGGGAGTTGTAGAGGTGAATGATGCTGATTTCAGTGACTGTGAGGTGTCCGTGTGGAGTTGACTCATAGTTTAGATATTCTAAAGGTCAGGAGAAAGGTCTTAACTAGCACAACAGATTTAGAAGTTACCAGCATGAAGATGCTGATAGAAGTCAGAGGAAGCTAGTATATCCCAGGGGGAATAAGTAGAGTTAGAAGAGGGTCTCTTGGAAACCAGCACTTCCTATAATCTGTAGAAGTCAGTCCAGTAAGTACTGCTTGCAGTGGAGTCAGAAGGGAGACACAAAGACTCAAGGAAATGCCATGAAATTGAATGACAGTAAATTTAAGGGAAGAGAACATTTCAAGAAAGAAATGGTAAGGACATGAAATACTGGAGAAATTTCAAAGAAAATAAAATAAGGGGAGTTTATTAGCTTTTTTCAAATACATCTTTTGAGTAAACAGAGTAAATACAGCAGTAGTCCCTGTTAGCTGTGATTTTGTTTTCAGCAGAATTAAATGGAAAATTTTAAGAATAAATAATTGGTTTTAAATTGCCTACCATTCATAGTAGGCTGATGAGGTATTACTGCATCCTGCCCAGATTGCACTGGATGTGAATGATCCTTCTGTGTAGTGTATCCACGTTGCGTATGTTCCTTGCACACTGGTCAGGTAGTAGCCGCCATCTTGGTTATCAGACCCACTGCTGCGGGATCACAATGCTTGTGTTTAAATAACCCTGATTTCACTTAATAATGGCCTCAAAGTGCAAGCATAGTGATGTTGGCAATTTGGATATGCCAAAGAGAAGGCATAAAGTGTTTGCTTTAAGCAACAAGGTAAGTATAGTATACTTTTGAGAGAGAAAGAGACCACATTCAAATAACTTTATTACACTATATTGTTATAAATTTTCCATTTTATTATAAGTTATTGTTAATCTCTCACTGTGCCTAATTTATGAATTAAACTTCATCATATGTATGTATAGGAAAAAAACAAGTATATATATATATATATATATATATATATATATATATATATATATATATATAGGGTTTGATACTACCCTTGATATCAGGCATCCATGGGGGTCTTAGAATGTATCTTTTACAGATAAGAAGGGATGACTGTAGAGCAAACAGAAGGTAAATAGTTTTTGGGCTGAGATTCCATTCTTTTTCCTGGCTTTCTATAAAAATTTTAATTTTTGGTGTGTTCTTGGTTTGCCTTTTTGTTTCTTTTTAATATGTGTGATCTGTTCTTAGTAGACATGTTTGAATATTCTACAAAATAAGCTACCTGTGGCAGGCAAGACAATAAATATAAATCATTTTATTTTAGCTAAGATAGGTCTAGAACATAAATCATTGAGATTATATCCTTATCTTCAAAGAAGAATAAAATAATATAGCTTTCCAGCAGTAGAAACAAGGCAGTCTAGTTATCAGAGAATATATCAGCAATGAAGACTCTCTAATGTGGACTCAAAGAATGTGTATATTAAGAAAAAATTATATAAACTGTATTTATAACAGATGTGCATTTGTAGAGTTGTAGTGTCTTCTAAAAAGAAAAATACTTTGCTTTTAAAATTTATATAAATCAGTATTTAAGAAATATACATACTATATACTTGAAATCATGTTTTTGGTTTTAACATTTGTCTTCACTTTTTATGTTTTATCTTATATTTTAAAGCAAATAACAAAACACAAAATTTACCTACACTTGAATGTGATACATACTTTTATTCAACATCTTTAAAATATTAAGAGGGTGATGAAAAATACAATTTTGGTTTTTGTACTTAGCACTAAGCAGCATCAGGATATTTGAGAAAATTGACATGAAATTTTCTAATTTTAACATTTAAAAAAGATAATGTTAGTAAAAGGATTGTTATTTTGGAAAAGGTCAATGTGTATTAAAAGTGATGGTAAATTTCTTTTTACATTTGTACAATTGCTGTTATTTTTGTGCCTGTATAAAATGTAAAAAGTAGTACTATTTACATTTTATTAAGGCAAACATTAATTCATTTATATACAAATACTTTTCAAGAGCCTTCTTCATGCTAGACACTGTTTTAGGTACTTAAATGTACCAATGAATAAAAGAAACAAATACATCACTCTCTGAAGAAGTTTTGTTTGGGTGAGGAGTGAGGTATGTTATAGTAGACAAACAATAAATAGCTAAACTGATATGTAAGACTAGCCACTAGTAAGAGCAATGGAAAAGAAAATAGAGCAGGATGGTGGAGGCAGGTGTTGAGAGTTGATGGGCATGGTCAGGTTGTAATTTTACATTGAGTAGTCTGGGTGGGTTTCACTGAATGGACTCCTGGATAAAAATTTAAGAAGATGATGGTATAAAAGCATGGCTATTTGCTAGAAGAACATTTCAGTAAGGGACTAGTCAGAGCAAAGGCCATATGTGTGTCCAGAAGTAGCCACTGTGGAGGCCATGACAGAAGAAACGGAGATGAGACTGCAAAGGGAGTTGGGTCAAGTCATTTTTGGAGGGACTTGGCTTTTACTCAGAGGGCAGAGAGATTCATTGAAAGCTTCTGAGTAGGGGAGAGACTTGATTTTGGTGAATTTGTTTTTCATGTTCCTTAGCGCACATATTGTAATGTAAATTCAAATTTTTAAAACTTAATATTTATAACAGTGTGCTATGAATTATTGCTACAATGTAGCCTACTGGTCATTTATAGAATTTCTACATGACTGTAGGATCCTGACATTTAAGGTATATTGGCTCTGCGTATGCCTCATTTATGGAATCCTAAATGTGTAATTTTGGAGAATTAACATTTATTTAAAATAATCAATTTAATTGGTAGATGTGGAAACTAATTTGCTTAAGATTACTCATTTGGGTTTGCTAGAGCTCATATTAGTATTTAGGTTAAAAAAGAGAAGCAAGACTGAAAACTTCTTACTGTGATCAGATTTGTGCTCAGTGCCTCATTTTTTTTCATAATCCAAACAATTTCCCCCACTTAAATTACATGCCTCTTTTACACATCTCTTCACCTGGGTATGAGTATATCATTGCTTTAACTACTAGATTTCCCCTGTTAATTACTGTATAAAAAATGAATAATTTTTTTCTTCCTCAGGACCTCTTGCTTTATATGAAGCAGTTAGTTAACTGGTTTTGGAGAAGGGGGATGGAAGGGTTTGTCTTTGAATCTGGAAGCAGCCTAGTTCAAGCGGCCGATCATATTTAAGCTTAAAAATTGATGCAGACAATGTATTGTTCTCTGAACATATATCTGAGCATATTTTAATATAAAAATATCCATATTCTCTTTTCTACTCTGTCCTTCCTACATAAAATCTATGTGCTCTCATTTATACTATGACTTAAATGCCTTTGCAGAAATTCCCTAATTGCTTACATAAATGATTGTTATATTGAATGGTTAATCACATAATGATGTTTTACATTTCATTTTTCTGAACTATCTCATTTTTCTTGTACATTTTTTAACAGTAAATATAATCTGACAATATAAAGTTTTTATAAAATTATTTTGAGTTTGAAGAACAGTACTTCTAAACATTTATATGGTAACACACACAGTTTATTGTAGTCTGTCTCAAATGTGAACTAATATGGTTAACTTCCAACAACTTAAGGGTTTCCATAGAGTATAATGAAATCACATATGCAATTATGTACCTGTTTATGTATGGTATTACATACTTGCTGTTTCATACTGTAATTCTGCACAAATGTGTGTTTTAATGATTCTGGCATTGTTCCCAAAGGTCTATGATTTCTTTTTAAATTGGCCAGTCCTCTGTCATTTATTCGTATTTGGAATAAATATGATAATTTCTACAGTGGTAATTTTAATGAAACTTAATTGAATTAAAGATAAAGCAGAGACAGAATATAATACATATAAGGGCTGTCTGGAAAGTATCCAGTCATATAATAGGAAAAATACAGGCATATATAGCTGGGTTTTTTCTGGGTAGCCCTTGTATATTATGTAAACTCTATACTTAGCATGTCTTAAAACATTATAGTAGATAAGCAAATATTGAGTGCAAAGCCAGTGTTATACTTAGCTAAATGTTAAAGTTTTGTTGGTTACTGCAGGCGTATTTCAGGTTATGTTTAAGTATGTCCTCTGTTCAACAAAATGAGATAGATGCTATGCAATAAGCTTTATCTCTTGCACCCAAACTTTAATTAAGTTAATTTAGTAAATTAACTTTAAAAGTCCAGTATGCAAAATGCAGGAAGATTTTTGTAAAATTCACTAATTATAGGCAGAAATAAGTTAGAGTCTTTGAAAACCATGGGCACCCCCCAAAAGATAGGTAATTTCAAATGATGGAAGAAAATTAGGCATCAAAACAGCATTTCTACTTTAGGGTGCACTGGAGAAAGAAAAAAGAAGAGGAAGTTCTTTAGACATCAGAGAGAAGTGGGGAGAAGAAAGTTAGGAGGAACACTGTCTTGAGAGAAGGGTGTCATGTAATCAGTATTGGATACCCTAGACATATTGATGATGAACACCAGATTAGGAACAACTAAATACTTTGCTCATGTAGCATGCCCAGCAAACATTTATTGTCTCTTTTTTAAAGATGATGCTTGTTTACATATATTTAAAATTTAGTAAAATTAATTAAAGTTGCAAAATAAATGTAAGGAATGTACTTATTATACTATTGTATGATCTACAAAGGATTTTAATTGTCCTAAAGGAAAATATGGAATATTGTGGAGACTGGGAAACATCTAAAAGTAAGGGTTAAGAAATACATATCATCCACACCTACGAGCACAAAGGCTCCATCATTAAGATATCAAGTAGGCTTTCCTAGATTCGGTCAGTTTCATTCTTGTCTGCTGAAGTCCATCTGATCACAGTGTGTGGGTAGGGGATTGAGTCTGCCTTTCATTTGTGCATCTCTCCTGTTCTTTTTCTGATGAGGGCTACACAGTCACAAAAAGATTGTTGAATTGAATTCTACTTCAGTCAGTGGAATACCTCCTCTTTCCTCATATGGTTTAATTTGTATGTTATTTAATTTTAGTGGACCCAAGAACTTGTAACCCAGATCATTTCTAGCAAAATATTTTGATCTGGTATATTGCTGTGGAAGAGGTCTGAATTTTGCTTTCCCTCAAGTTTTATTAGGCACTTTACTTCTGTCATGAGATAGACTAGTCAGTAATGTGTGATATTTCTGCTAAGTTTTCAGAAATCTCAGTCAAGGGAAAGAAAGTAAAAATTTATGAAAGTCTGAAATACTGAAAATCATTATTATAATAACAGCTACCTCTACTTACTCTGTCTGATATCTACTTGTATTACCTACTTTGACTTGTACAACAACTGGATGAAGTGAAATATTGTGTCTTGTTTATAAATGAGGAAACTAAAGACTTGATGAAATTTACTTAACCAAGGTCACAAATCTAGTAAATGTCAGTTGTGCATTGAACTCCATATTTTCTCAGTTGTTGGTGTTGTTTGACCACTAAGACATTTTTGTTTCTTTCACAAAGGTTACTGGAGTTCTTTCTGCAAGATAAGCATTCTTTTAGGTGTTAGGATAAAAAATAGAAAGTACCCACTGATGTTTCCTAGAGTAGCATCCTGTCTTATAGGGGATGCAAAGAAGTCAACAAAGAATTACATTAAAATTCAAGGGCTATAATAAATGTATGTCAGTATACTAGGGAACACAGAGAAGGATTGCTTATTGCTAGAGATTGGCAAAAGAAGAAATCATAAGGCAGATACTCTGTCCTGAATGGATTTTGCATTCTGTTTGGGGGAAAAGAGGGAAGTTAATAACATAGAGAATATAACAGAAATCTAGAGCTGTGAAAAAGATGTTTTGGGAATTATACTTTTTTGTGTCTGGAGCCTTGGAAAAATAAATGTTAAAGACTATTTGACAGAGAAGTCAGTGTGTCAAAGGGAAAGAATGTTAAGTTCTCATTTATACACATACTAATTTGTAGTTTTTGATAAAATTTAATTAGAATAGCAACAGGAATATTATTTAATATGTTTACAAATATCTGGTCTTGATCTAAATCTGTATTTTTCAAAGTCTTTTTTAAAAATGCATTTGGGCTTATTTTCCCAAATTATATTAAAAATTTATGTTTAAAATATATGGCATAATTCCATGAGAAATGTATGGATTACAGTCATGAAAACAACAACACAAAATTATCTGAAACTTATTCATGTATGAATTACTAATATTTGTTTTATTTTTTTGTGGATTATATTATTCAAATTATAATATTCATCAAATAAAAATGTATTTCTAATGTAGTATATATCAATGTATTTCTTCCTGTGTATTCTTCATTACTTTTTGCAAGTACATGAAATATATAGTAATTTTGCTATGGACATCTGACCAAACAATTTAATTAAAATTTTTTTTAGTATTTTATTGGTAACCAGTGATACCTTCTGCAAAGAATGCTATATATATTTTTTTCTAACAGTGATATATTTTATTTCTCTTTCATGCTATATTGCATTGGCATGAACTTCTAAAACCGCAGAATTTTTTTCATGTATTCAAAGGAATGAAAAGTTTTGGTGAAAGAATATCACCCTTTATCTACAGAAAGAATAGCAAGAATAAATGCCTACTGGGGCCAAACTGGAAGCATAAATGTGTGAATTGGGCCAATTATAAGAAAGTTAAGAATGACAGAAACAGACAACTAAAGAATATTCCTTTAAAACATCATGTTAGTGAAACACAACATAAATACAGTCTTAATTTAGGTAAAGGACAGCTGTTAGGTGATCCAGTCTGGGAAAGGGCATAGTACTTTTTAAGAGATTATAACCAGAGTCACATTAGAAATATCAGTATGCTGTAAGAGCTCTTAGATATTGGATATCAATGGGTATTGCTGGGAGAACAACATGATCTTATGGAAAGAATCTGAATTTTAATTATATATGTCATCTCCTTCCTAGTATTGTGGACTTGAACACATTCCTTGCTCCGTTAGTTTTCAATTGCTGCCATAAGAAATCGCCACACCTTTAGTGGTTTAAAACGCCTCAGTTCCTCATTGCATGGTTCTATCACACAATCTTACGGAGCTGAACTCACGGTGTGTTCCGGAGTGTGTTCCTGGCCAGAGGCTCTAGGGGGCCATGTTTCCTTGCCTTTTCCAGCTTCAGGAGGCAGTCCACTCCCATTTTTTTGACTCATGGCTCTCTCCATACTCAAAATCAGCAATAGCAGGTCGAACCCTTCCTATATTCCACCCCTCTGACCTCCTCTGTAGTTACATGCCTGATTCTCAGCTCCCTCTTCCACTTTTAAGGCCTCTGTGATGACATTGGGCCCACCTGGGTAATCCAGCGTAATCTCCCCATCTCAAGGACAGTTGATTAGCAGTCTTAATTCCATCTGCAACCTTAATTTTGCTTTGCCATGGAACTACATAGTAACAGCTTCCAGGAATCAGTGTGTAGATAATTTTTGCGGACCATTGTTCTGCCTAATACGGTTACCTTTTATTTTGTTTCTTCATTTGTAAAGTGAGACTGTTGTGAAGATTTACAAAAAAATTTAGGGAGTTCCCTGGTGGTGTAGTGGCTAAGGCTTCGGCGCTATCAAAAAAAATTTTAAAATGAATTAAATGCATTTTATAACGCTTGATATATAGTGGGAATTCAGTAAGTGATATCAGCTGTTATTTCTTATTTCCTGCATTGACTTTATTTCTTATTACACTCTCAATTTATTGTTGTGCTCCATATTTTAAAAAAATCAATCTCAGAGGTATTCTCTGGTGATTAAAAGTTTCAGATGTGTTGGTTTTATGTTAATAAGCATACAGCAAGGCTTAAATAAGTTAGAAATTTTTGAGAGTTTAAACCATTAAATGTAGAATTCTTTAAAGCTGCTGCTTCTTCTCTATTCTATATCCTAGTGCTCTTGTTTCAATAAACTGTACCCTGGTGTTCTCAAACATTAGCAGCCTTCACAATACCTGGAGGGTTTGGTAAACTTAGATTGCTGGGCCCCAGAGTTTCTGACTCATTGGAGTAGGGAGGAACCCAAGAATTTGCATTTCTAACAAGGTCCCAGAGGATAGATACTGAATGCTGTTGGTCTGGAATTACACTTCAAGAACTACTGTTCTAGAAATAACGATGAAGGAAATTCAGTTAATTTGGCTTTCTTCCCATGTGCATTTAAATGTAGCTCTGAGTTTTTATTTTTGTTTTGTTTTGTTTTGTTTTGTTTTGTCCTCTTTCTGACTTCCCAAACACTGAAAAAACCTGGATGATGATGGAAAGTGTTAATTTTAATGGAAATTCATAAGCATTTTTCTTTGTCTGAGAATGCAAATCTGCCTTCTAAAACGTTGCTATTTGAAGTAAAACAAGTTACAAATAGCCATAGAATAGATATAAAAAAAACTGTGCCTTTTTAGCCAAAGAAATGTATCTGATCTGGATTCATTTGGATATTTTGTCTTTTACCCATCTGTTTTTCAGTCAGTTTAGCAGGCTCTTTTTCTATTGTGAAAAATCATAAAATTGAATGGTTCTCCATCAGATTGTGTTACCGCTTCACAAATCAAGTGTCTTTTAATAATACTGTCTTGAGTTACTAAACATAGTGTTGTTATTTCACAACACAACATTTATGCATGAAGAATAAACTGTTAAATTAATAATGTTGTTTGACAGATCTTTGAAGTTGTGCTTGAGTTGTACTACTATAAAATACCTAACAATTTGCGCTGTTTTTAAAGTAAAATTTACTTTGATATAAAACCCTAGAATAAGTTTCCAAAAGTTATTTCATCTCCATAAAGTATACTTAGGTGACACAGTCAATTTTTCTTTATCTATCTATGTGGTGAGAGACTGACTTTTAAAGGGAGGAAAAGCCCTAGGAGAATTCTCATTAAAACTTTCAAGTATGTTGTTTAAAAAGTATAGCACTGCAGAATCAATTGCTTTTAAAAAAAAAACCACGTGATTTCTTAAGAAGTTTAATGTCATTGTATTGATTAGACAATAATAGAGAATCAAGTGCATTGTTGAAGTACTTTGAACTTTTGGGTGATTTAAACTATTTAAGTCAGACAATCTATCTCAATCTTTTGAACTCTGACTGGACATGGATTTTTACGAACTTGATTTGTGGCTCATTTCTTAAGAGTCTCACTTAAAATAGGCAATGAATTAATGTCTATTAATTCATCTAATAACTTGTATTTGGTGTAATGTTAATGTTGATTGAAATTGAGAAAATATAATTGCATATATCTGTAGATAGAGCTTCCAGAACTCTGATGTAAACAGGAATATCTAGAATTTAGAGTCTACACCATTGGTTTGTAAATGTCAGAGTGCCTAAGAACCACTCGGTTTACTTGTTAAAAACGCAGGTGCAAGGGGTCCTACCACACAGAGAGGATGACTCACTAGATATTTAGTAGTATGTTCACTTATAGCATATATTTTAGATGATTCTGATGCAAATGATTCAGGGTCCCCACTGAGAACCACTGTTATAGGTTATGGTGATGGTGGACATACATTTGATGGGAGAGAGAATGAATCACTACAGAGGGGATTCAGATGAAAATTAAATGAAGACCAACGTATTGATCATGAAGAAAGGCCAAAAGCCTGACCTAAAAGATGTATGCATGTTTGTGTGTATGTGTGTATATATAAAAAGGCTAAGAAATGAATCTTGAGTAACATCTATATTTATGAAATAAATAAGAAAGAATAGCCAATAAATATACAGTGAACTAGAAACTTACAGTGTTATGGAGTCAAAGGTAGTCATGTGTCAAGAAGCAAGCTATCACAAAGACAGATGTCTGAAGATCTTTGCATTTAATAATTAAACATTCTACTTCAGTGAGAAAGGCTCTAGTAGAGCAATTTTGGGTGATGAAGCCAAATCTCAGTAGATTGGTAAGTCAGTTGGAGATAGGCAGTAGAAAGTTAAAATTAGGATGAGAAGAGTACATTTGGACAGTAGCCACAAAATAATCAGGATCAAGTGAAGGGTTTTAAAATGGAAGGAGCTACTTGAATGTATTTATAAAGGCTAATGGAAAGGAGAAAATAGAAAGGAAGTGTTAAAGATAACAGAAGAAATTGATAATACAAGGAATGAGATCGGGGAAAGCAAGTAGTCAAAGCCATCAAGTTGGTTATGAAAAGGTGAGGTCAGCTCATCGTCCAAGAATGATGAATACTGATACCGACAGTGAGCACACACAGAAATTTGTAACAGGATAGCAAGAAGTTAGAAGTGTAGTGTCTGGTTTCTTTTATTTTTCTTGATAAAATTTGAGATGAGGCTTTACTGTGTATCTAAGGTTGAAGAACAGGGTGCAAAGCAATCAAGGTTACAGGCAACAGAGAAATTTAGATGATCAGCTCTTGGGTTTAAAGTAAACAAAGGATTGGTAGTCTCTCTGATGTGTAAAATCAGAAGGTGAGAGGGAATATTCAATGGTCATTCTTGGGAGAGACCTTGCTTTTGTCCATGAAGGGTTAAGAATTGCAAGAGTTGTCCTCTTGAGCAAGAATTTTAGAAGCTGGACAACAGGCAACCCAGTACTGTAATCCCTGATAGAAGAAAACAAATGAGATGATCTCCTAGATTGTCCCCATTTATAATCAGATGTAGGATTCAAGCTTGAAACAGGAAGGGGAACAGAAACAGAAACAAGCATTTTCACTGAGGAGAGGAGACTGAGATCAGAGTTGGGGAAAAGGAGGTGGTGATCATTTGTGGGGCAGAGAAGTGTAGAGAAGGATGCACAGCACAGAAAGAGAAAACACCAGAGATTTGCAAAGGGGTCCTTTCAAATTAGAACGTACATGGGTGAAACTCTAAGATGCCAGATAAAGAACCACTGGAAATCAGCAGGACAAATAATTCTCAGAATTCTTTCAAAGCTGGGCTAATTTGCATTCCCATCAGCTTGAATGGATCGTCTTTGCACTACACAGAGTATTGGATAGAGTCCTCAGAATGATACTGCCTTATTAAAAAGAGTAAATTGGGTTTATTTTAAAGGCTGCTTTGGGTCTACAGTAACAAACCTTAAAATCAACTCTTGGTTTTAAGAGGATCATATTGATTCATGCATAAAAGTGTACTGAAAAAAGTCAATACTCTTTAAAAGGACACAACAAAATCCAGCACCAACAACATGAAATTCACAGTGTTTAGCACCCAATAAAAAAGTTACCTTGCCTGCAAAGGAGCAGAAAAATAGGAACTGTAACTAGTAAGCAGTTGGAAACAATAACCAATAGAAATATACCCAGGAAAGATAGAAGTGAAATTTGCAAAAATGTTAAACAGCGGTTATTTGCTTGTGTGCCGTATGTTCAAGAGATAGAGGAAAATATGAGTGTGATAAGGAGAGAAATGGAAGATACAAAGATAAACCAAATGGAACTTCTGAGGATATTCCCATTGTTAGGAAGTCATAGCTATAGGAACTTTCGACAATGAAACGAAGAGAAAAAATGTGGGAAAAGATAGAACAGTCTCAGTAAGCTGTGAGTTAATATCAGTAGTCTAAAATGTGTGATTGGGGTCCCCCTAGACAATAAAAGGAGAACAGAGAAATATTTGGAACAATATTGGCTAAATATTTTCCAAATTTGGTGAAAACTATAAACCCACAGATGAAGAACACAATAAACTTCAATTGAATGTAAATTAAACTACACCGTGATAAAGTGACTGAATACCAGTGAGGAAAAGACAATTTTAAAAGCAGTCAGAGGAGAAAGGCATTGCCCACACTGTCTGCTGGGGTGCCCAACAGAGGCTAGGCTGGAGCCCAGTGTCCACCCTGGGGTGGGCTGCGGTAGCCAGCGGCGTTCAAGAGGCAGGGGACTCTGTGTTTCCCAGAGAATTTAACGATAGACTCTTCCATGAGTGGGACTGGTGGTTTTGGTTGTTTGTTTGTTTGTTGTTGTTTAGGGACAACGGAATCATCGAGATTCTGCAGAACTGTGAAACTAAAAGGGACCCTCTGGTGTTTGAGGATTACCAAACCAAAGTATATGACATTTTAATGTTAGAATTGGCAGAGATTCTCAGACAGGGACAGGTATGGCTTCAAAACAATGGTGGTGTTTCCTATGTTTGCATGGGGGTGAAAACAATCAATATTTAGCTGTTTTTGTAAAATTCTGGTAGGGAGAAGAGATGTATCTTCCTCCTGGTATTGTGTATGAATAGAGAGTATCGATGTGTAATCTCAGGAAGAATAAGAGATTACAGTTATTTGATTCAACTTTATACTCTCATTGCATAGCACAATGCCTGGCCCATAACTTAGGACTTAGTAAAATATTATTTGGTGTACTTTCCATGCTGTCTTTTAGTTGTGGTAATTCTTTAATACTGGTAATAAAGATTAAGAAAAATCCAAAACAAACCCCATATACTTATCAGCCAAGCACAAGAACAGTAGCTTTAAGTTGTGTTGAATAATTGTATGGTAGAGTCTTATGGAAATATTATTTGCATTCTTCTTTCCTTAACTTTAAAGAGAAGATGATGCTTCTGACCTACTTTGTATGTATTATGAACAATAATTATAAATGTCATGTACTTTATAAAATGTTCTGTGAATGTGTCTTTTCTATAAATATGCAGATTTTTAAAAGTAGGCCATTGTGTTTTTGTTCTTCCAAACTAGGGAATTTGAGAATAACCTTTAGGAGTTGTTGTAAAGTGGAAACATTCATTGTTGCACTTGACACGGTTCATTGAATGTATATTTTAAGCAGGGACCACATAAGACCCCAAATTGTAAAAGGCAGAGTTTTCCATCCCTTCAGCACAAACACACATGGGTCAGTATATGAAAAGTATCATGTTATTAGTGCATGATATGTGCCCTAATAGCTGTGAGGAAGGAGGGAGACTGAGTGTGGAGGTAAGTGCCTAATCACCATTCTGTGGAAAATATTTTAAGAATGAGGAGGCATTTGAATTGTTAGGATTTACTCCTAGAAACAGTGTTGCAATTGTAAAAGGTGATTTGAGAGTTGGGAGACAGGCCTTTCCAGTGATTTGCAAAAGTCCAAACTAAATAGAGTTTAGGATTGGTTTTGACACAGAGAGCGAGAACATAACCGGCTGAATGGGCCAGATTGTAAAGGGCTGTGAATGTGAGGCTAACAATTTTGAGATGTAGCTAGTAAAAAAAATAAGAGGACCTCTCTGAAGTTTTACCTGTAACGAATATCTTCAGAGCCTGCTTTAGGGAAATTTAATTTTTTGCCCTATCTAGGCCACCGTTAACTTCATGGAGTCAGGTAGACTTATTAGCAGATTGTTGCAGTAGTCTAGGAATAAAGTGCTAATGGCCTAAAAAGTGAAATACAGGGTGAAAGAAAAGAGAAGGGTAGATACCAGAGATAATGTTAGGGACTGCGTGTACTGTACAGCAGAACACGTGTGTCCTTGGAGTTGCTGCTTTGCTGTTTCCTTCAAGGGCAGTTACATTATTTCTGTAGTCTATAGTTTTTAGTCTATTTTCTAAATAAATGCAATTGATATTAATTTTTGTGTACATATGCATTAACATACACATGTCTATATTCCTATATCTGAAAATGATCATTTAGGAATGATTAATTTGTAGAGTAAAACATTGAAAATTACTGAGCCTATCAGGCAATGTGTATAAATTCACAACCAAGTAATGGTTTGCATATCAAGCTACATGGCTTTAAAATGTTTTTTCCTCCCACCAAAGTAGTATTACTAGTATGACAAGAAGAACTAACTGCCTTATATGAGCTACATAACTGTGAAACTCTTCTCATAAATCAGAAATGCACTAATTGTCTCTTTTAGCTCTCCTAAGTAACTTTTACTCCTAGGTTAATGTTATGTTTCTGACTCTTGTTGACTGAGCTCTACTGCAGCACTTCTTCCTTTTGGTCCTTTGTCACCCTTGTTTTCTAAATTGATTGGGGCACTCATGAAAGAAATGGTCTGTGAAGGACATTGCACACTCAGGACTCTGTAGCCCGGGCAGGTGGAGGGAGTGGGACTAGGGGTGAAGGCAAGTCAAGGACAAGCTAGGTTCTGGCAGAACCTGTCTTCCAGAAGGAGTCAGGGATTCTTGACTGAGCAAAAGTCCGACCTCTTTTAGCCCCTTCCAGTGGGCTGGTTTGTTGCAATGCCCAGGTGGGAGGTGCTGGCTTTGTTGTATTGTATTTGTAGGACTAATATACCCACATTCATTATATTTAGTGTCCCCTCTAATTCTTTCAGCAGTAATCTCATTAATTTTTATCTCAACTGCCCTTTCTTTTTTACTCTCATAGCTATATTACTGCTTCTTTTTTTTTTTTTTCCTTTCTGTTATAGTACATGGTACTTGTAAGGTATTTTTGGAAAAGAACTCATGGTGGTTGGGAAATCACTAATGAATCTTTACAGATTTCCTATGAGGTAGATAAGGCTAGAGAGGCTGTTTGACACACAGTTTGCTAGACCATGCTGTTTTTCTATTTTTTTTAAATAAATATGTATTTTTATTGTTAGACTTATTGGGGTAACATTGGTTAGCAAGAATTACGTAGGTTACAGGTATACAGTTCTACAGTGCTGTTTTTCTGTTGTGATAGAAGATTATTAATAAGTTGAAATTTATATACTCAAGTATACATTGAGTATGTAAATGGGTAGGCATTGATGTAAACTGAAGCCTTTAGCAAAACTATGAACATGCCTGTAGCATAAAATTGCAATTGGAAAACATGCTCTATCAACTCAGTGGTGTTTAAAGAATTATTTCTGATCCCCACACTAAACCTCTGTTGGATAAGTTATTCCCTTTATTTCTCCTTCTGGGGAGTAAAGAGAGGGCACTGAATTAGGGTCCCAGGAAGTGACAAACAGATTTTTGATGCATTATTTAAGCATGCAGCAAGCTCTCTGGCATGTGTGTGACTTACATACATATGAATCTCTATAATAGCTTAATTGACTCACATAATCAGTACTTTATGTTGATATACTGATAGTATTTATTGAAACCCAGACAGGTATTTATACATTTATAGAGTTTGATGTGGTTCATCTGCATTACCCTTCTTTAAAACAAAACAACCTGAAGACTTTTCTCCTCAAGGGAAAGAGCTCTACTATGTTTCTTAATTGAAAGCAAGGTAGAGTTCTGAGGTGCCTTAGTGTTTCCCCCACTGTATCATATGAACTCACTGAGAAAATAGCAAATAAGCAGTGGGGCGGGAAGGGAAGGCTGGGAAGGGAGCCCTTTCCTGTCTCTTCCCTTCTTACTTGGCTCCATTTATGTGTGTTGCCTTGCTCCTCCCACCCACTCTTCCACGTGTTACAGCTGTTGAAGAAGTAGGAAGGTATGTTCCGATTGCCCCTAAACACACGACGATAGCAGATTAATTTTGGGAGGGTGACTTGGTGTATCAGAGAAGCTTGGGAGATGTAAGAATATTGAGTTTGTGTATAAATATATGGCCACTGTGCACCTCTCTGTCTTCTACTAGGATTACAGGCAGAGAAGGGCGTGCAGTGGGTTTGATATTGGTGAGATGGTTGGTAAGTGCAGAGATAAGGAGTTTTAATTTGTAGGCACATGGACTCCAGGTATTATCTTATTACTGAGGTGAAGTGCTCATCCCTGGGAAGGACTTGTGGTAAATAAGATTCCAATAGTATACATGAGGACTGTCCAGAAAGTATCCAACCGTGCAATAGGAAAAACAGAGGCATTGATGGCTGGATTTTTTCTGGACAGCCCTTGTAATTCCCTGATTCTGGACCACTGAAGTGCCAGGCACAGGGGAGGTCCTGGAGGTGTTTAAGAGGGAAAGTAGGGTGATAAAAGTGAAATTAAGGGAAAATTAATTTATCATCCATTTAGCCTGAGAAGGCCTTCCTGTTGGGCTCCTGAACTCTCTTTCACGTGCATTTGGAGGAAATTTTTGGGGTGGGGGGGTTATATATTTTTTTTCATTATTAATATTACATAAGACTACGGATTGTTTTCTTTGCCAATAGACTGTAGTCTATTAGTGCTTACCTCCGGCCTTTGCTGTGTTTGGACAAGTCCCTTCTGGGAAGGCCTTATTCTCTGCTCATCCCACCTCAGCTGGCTTGGCTTTGGGTGGGCCACATGACCCCTGACCAATTTATAGGCTTCTGCGGAGTGGGTCATGTTGTGGGGCCAGCATGATGTCATACTGTCTTTCTGTATTGATATAGAGAAAATAATTGCTGCTTTGGGTTGTAATGTGGCCACATGTTTGCAAATACAGATTTCTTTTACCTCCTTTCATCCTCTTAAAGCATGAAAATATGAAACCACCATTACCTAGACTTTTCCCCAAAAATTTGACTTGCTTATGTAGCAAAGTATATTTTTGAAAAATTATTATTAAAGCAATTTGCTGCAAGAAAAGTGTGAAACATAGATTTAAAAATTATTCTAAGTCCCAAACATATAATATAATTACAATTAATATATTAGCATTTTCTGGATTTTTCTGTTTGTTTTTCACACAGTTGTGATCATTGAATTAGTACACTAACAAAGCTTGTTTGAAAATTTAAATGTTTGAATATAATAAAGCTTTTCACCCTATGATGACATTATTTTTGTGATCATAATTTTTAGACTGGAAAATGTGTCTTGAGGAACTGTTATCATTGACTTAGATATCCTATTGATTCCATATTTTTTCTCTTAAAATTATATACACACACACACACACACACACACATATATATGTATGTGCGTGTATATCTATATCTATCTATATCTATATCTATATCTATCTATAGATATAGATATAGATAGATAGTGTTTCTCATATATTATATTATTTCCTTAGAGCTTAATTACCCAAGGATGGTTTTTGACTTCAGAAAGCATGACCCATGAACTGTATTTTAAATTGCTTTCTAAAAGTATTATGCTCCTACTGTTTTTTAAAACTTCTGTTTTATTAAGAAGTAGTATTTTTTTTAATGAAATTCCCTGACAAAGAGGAGATGGACAGTAATCATTTTAGATCCATTAATGTCATACAGAAACAGGATTTTAAAATGATTTCACTGACATTGAGAAGCTGCAGTGCAGCCATCATCGTGCCTGGCCCCCAGGGATGGGTCTGCAGAGCTCTGCCTCTAACCCTGGAAGCCCAGGGGAAATGCTGGCCAGAGAAGACACTGACTGACGAGATGGAGGCAAGACTGATTTTTTAAAAAACTGTGATATTTGTTATAGGTATGTGATTTTTTTTTTAAAAATAAAGAACATCAAATTGTGTTCTCTCTCTCTCTCTCTCTCTCTCTCTCTCTCTCTCTCTTTCACCCTAAGTCAGTATTTAAAAAAAACAAAAAACAAACCTTTTTCGCATGGGCAGGGGCTTTTCCGGGCTGCTGGTAGCTATTATTTACAAATATGCTGGTTTGAGATGCTTGGAAATGGCTTGGAATCAAGTGTGGGAAGTGGTTAGTAATACAGGCTTTAGCCCTTATCCATGAATTCTTTCCTTTACCTACCAACTAATATTTGAAGGGAAATGTAACAAAAATCATGTATAACTGTCCTTGTTAAAATTACAATAAATCATTTTTAATAGTCACATTGGATGCATTTTTGCATTCCTTTTTATGCCTACCTGAAATGTTTCAAAAGAAACTTTTGAACACTTTCTTACAATGTTTTTAATTTTAAAAAAGGATAAAACAAAAACAAATAGCTCTTTTGGTTTGCCACTAGAGTATATATCTACTTGGCTTCCAAGTCCATTGATTCCTATGGAAATGGCTTTTGCTGTAACAGATTTACCTGATAAGCAATTCTGTAGTCTGCTAAGGAAAGCCATTCATTGGGGAATGAGTCCATTTACTTTGTTGTTTTTAATTAAAGGTATCTAATGCTGGAGTGCCTCTTGCCTTTCCATTTTCTGAAACATCACAAATCAATTCTTGTTAATTTTTATTAATCTAGGGTTTGATTTTTATTAATTTTTTTTTGTTGTTGTTAATTAGAATTAGGCTGTAACAAATTCAAAGAACAGACCTAAGCACCAAGCAATTTATCCAGACATCTTTCAAAAATCTACCTCAGTAGAAATTCAGGTGAATTGTTCCACTAGGGATTAGTATGATTTCCAGGTCTGAATTCTGTTATATTCAATTTATAATGGGTCATAGCATGAGTTAGTTCTAGTCAAAATAATTGTGGAAGCCATGTCTCAGGGTGATTAATGGCTGAGTGGGGACAGGAAGCCGCATTTTGCGGACTGAACACCAGAACAAACCAGTCTGAATCTCCTCCCATCCTGGCCTCTTGGCCCAGGTCACTTTCCTGGAATATTCTTAATCAGTATTAGAAGTTTCCAGTCTTTTTAAATGTATGAATGTGTTGGAATATAACAAGAGCAATGACCTGAGAAACCAGGAGGTTTGTGTTTGAACCACCCTTGTCCCTAAGTGTGCATTGCCCCTAATACCATTCCTCTTATTAGATGTATCTCATTATCACAGCCTGTTAAGAATTTTTTAATTTGAATTTCTTTCAGTGTTATTTTCCAGTCTTGAGTGTGTTTGCTACATATTAGCTAGTTATGGTCTCTTTCAAAAAAATTTTTTAAATGATAATAAACATGGTGAGGCCAAAGACCTTGTACAGGCTGGCTTCTTCCTGGTTGATAACAATGCATTAGTCACCTCTTATGCCAGTACACAGGTTAGTCTAGACAAAAAGTGGCATAACTCTGTTACTATCCATTTCTCATTTCTGCATATTGCCTATAAGGGGGCCATGAGAAGTTTTGCCAAATGCTTTATTGAAGTGTGGACAAATTAAGAAATGCAATATTCCTTTTATGTATTATTTTGGTACCTCTAGTTTCTTTTTGGAAATACTCGGAAAATATTCATTGGAAATATTAATAGAATTTCACTGAGAACTTGGAAACTTTTGTGTCTATAATTTTTAACTTAGTTATTCATTTTTAAAAATAATGGGACTGTATTTGTTCCCATATCACATATCATGCTTGTTTTTACTACTTAAGTACCAGAGAGGGGATTAGGAACTTCTGTAAGTTTTCCCCATAATTTAGGAAATACGGGCTAGGAGGCTGGAATTAATTGAAGATAGAGATTTAATTTAAGTCTAAGTGATTGGCTGAGGTCGTTCCATAAATCGTGTTCAATGTTATTCTAACCACACAAAAAGGAAATGTCTGTCTTTTCTCCAACCTTTTTACTTCTTGGTCAGAAATCCATTAGGAGCTAGGCTGCCAAAGCTCCACTCAGACTCCCCATCCCGGTTATTGATCTCATTTCAGAATCTGTCTCTTTATTACTATTTCTAGAGTCGGGGTCAGCAGAAATATTGTTTTGAGAGAGCAGGTCACATATTTCATTAGGGTAATATATGATTGTATTCTGACCTCTCTTCTGTTTAAATTGCTTCTCAGTGTTTTGACAGAGCTCCTGCGTGTCTGCTCTCTAATAGAGGACAGAAGATAACCAGTTTTATAGACAGTTTCTTAGTTTTGTGATCTCAGTCTAAAAGTGGCCTAAATTGACACTGCTCCTAGCCAAAATTGTTATTTTCTTTTGTCAATGTACTGTGACTGATTTTTATTTAAAAGACCCACCCATCCAAGTTACGTTGGTTTAAAGCTTAGCTCCAAGTTAAACATTAACTGTATGTTTTATTGAATCTTTTTTTGAATAATCAACTCAAGCAGACAACTGTTTTCACATTAGTGAAAACTTTTTTTTTTCAGAGTTGCAGTGCTGTGCCAGGCTGTAAGGAGTAGGTTTTCCAGCAGTAGGTCATGCATTGTCTTTCACTCAGAGAAGATTTAGAAAGACTTTGCTAAGGAAATCTCTGTCCCTGTAATATTGCACTCTGAACAAAGGACGAAATACCTTTTGAATACAAACACATCTTTGTAAGGCTAGGTTGTATGAACCCCATATACATAATTTCTTAAAATTTAGAGTTGAAACGTGTGTGTCTGCATTAAAATGGCCTTGTGGAATAGTTTTATGTCACAGGCCTTTTCAGGAAGGGAAAAGTGTTTTACTCATTGGAGCCTATAGTTTAGAGAAACATGATTTGGGGAAGATTGCTTGCAAGATACGCAATTCTTTCTTCTAGGTTTCCCATATTATCTAAAATCTATCCCCAAATCAAACCATGTCTGTGGAGACTGGTACAAGGAAGACATCACTTTACCTGTCAATGGAATTGTCTTACTGAATTTACACCAGAAGCTGCATGCTGCATATTTTGCGAGAAAGCTCGGAGCCAATTTATGGAGCATATAAATGTTTACTCCATATGAAGTATATGAATATTTACTAATATAAAGTATATAAATGTTTATGGTAAACATTTTTGAGCTTTATTTCTGGATCTAATTAGTGTCTTCTCATTTTTCTCCTTTCCCTCTGATTAATGTATCTTTTCCGCTGATTTTAGTCTTTTCTAGAAAAGAGGTAGAATCTTAAATAAATACAAAACATCTGTAAGCAGAAAAGAATAATTAGGAAAGAAATACATTTGTTTTCTTTTTGAATTTATTTTGAACTTATGTTCTGTGGTTCGAGACGATATTTTTGCTGTCTTAAGATGTCCCGGTAAATACTATTAGTAGACATAAATAAGTTTGTGTTTGAATTACTTATGAATATCATAAAATTTTACGTATGTTGCCTTGAGCAAAAACTTAGGCTCTTGTTTATTCAATAATTTAGTATATTGGCATTTTTAATTAAGAGATATTATCTTATATTAACAAATTATTTCAATATTTGATCATTTAATATTTAATATTATCTAGTGTGCATATTCAAACACTTTTGAAAGGTTTACATGTCCTAAACTGATTCAATTTTACAAACTAATTATTGTTTATATATATATAAACCCTCATTTTAGAGGGTTTGTTGGGTTTGGCTTGTCATTTGAGATATATGAGGACTGTCCGGAAAGTTATCTGGCCATGCAATATGAAAAATAACGGTATTTATGGCTGGATTTTTTTCTGGACAGTCATATAATATATATACATGTACGTATATACGTATGTATGTGGCAAAGAAAGTAAGATAGTTAAGTTTGAAAAAACCTTACGTTATTTGTAATTCATTAATTGTAACAAGCTATCTAGTAGCCTCGTGAAAATGTGTTACTGAAAAGGACCTTAGGAAACATTTGTCCCACCTTCCCATTTTATGGGTCGAAACAATTGGGTCCTGAATTTGCCATTTGTATGGTATTACACAATTAGTTTTTGACAGTGCAACTTAAAGTTGTATCTCTTGGTAACCAGTCCAGTTCTCTTTTATTATGTCATGTCTCTCATTGCTATATCCCATTCTAATTCCAGAGCTCTCAAATTAAATATTAAATCCCCATGTAAAGTGTACTCATTGGGACCATGCTTTTCTCTTGCAAAACTTTAAATAGAGTTGAGTAGTCTGATTTTTATTCCTGATGATTGGCATTAGGATCTTCAAATTCTGGATCAGTATTTTTCTCCTTTCTGTTCCCCATTATTGTAACCATACTTAAAATGAAATTGCACTGCCCTCACTATAAATTTATTAGTCTTTTTCTGTTATAGCCAAGTAGACCCAGATGGGGCTATAGGCCTTTGAATTCTTTATTTACTCTTTTCAGGAAACATTATATTTGCCTGTTGGTTATAAATAAGTAAACAAATTAACATAAGCAAGCAAACAAACAAATAAATATGAATAGAGTTAACCATCTCAGGGCTCTGAACATTCAGCTTTACATTGAGAAAGTAAAGAAACACATATAGATATAATTTTGCAGCAATACATGCAAAACAGAAGCTCAGACTTAGAATTACTTGATTTCATTTACTGTGAGCTCAGCCAAGTTTGTCAGTATTTGTGAACTTTTGTGCTCATCTCTAAAATAGGGATAATACCTACATCATAAGTGTGTTATGAATAAAATGGAGCAGTGTCTTGTATTGCACAATAGTATTGAATCACCAGGTAAGTTCATACCAGTGTCTGATAATGTTGCAATCAAACAGATTTACTTATTCTTAACTTTGGAAAAAGAAACATGGCTTATGATGTATCTGAATTGGTAGTGTTACAAGGTGCTTTCAAATGTGATTTTGTTGAATAATTGCAGTTGTCAGACCTCACCAGCAACAAAAAGGCCAAGCTCATTCCTATTGCTTCTTTTGTCTTTTGGTTAGCTTAAACTGGAAATTTGCCTTTTGACTTTTTCTGTAAAGATGGAAATTCTTTTTAGCCAAATCAGGCTATTTCAGTTACAGTTCTCTATGAGCCGGGCTACAAATTTAACAGTGAGACAACTTGCTTGGTTTTTGTAAAACTTAATAAGTTTTAGGGAGGTATTTCTGAATTATTTGTCTGTACCCAGAATAAAAATGCTTTCAAGTCTATTTCTATGGTGACCAATGGAACAACTTGGGCTTTTTAAAAATCTGAGTATGAATGCCATTGATTGCCTCTGCAGATATATCTGCCCTTGGGACTGTGACATAAATTTAAATTTGTTTAGAATCATTTTAAATCCCAGGAAACATTATTATGATGTGGATAGTGACATTTGAAATGCTCTAAAAGATATTTTCAAGAGATGTTTTCAATATTTACTAAATTATCTTTTAGGCCCATAGTAATAGTTTACTTAGCCAAACATTTAATTATAATTATAGTTTTCTAATTTTTAAGAATGCTAGATTGTTTAAAAGCTATAAAATACGATGTAGTTTATCAGAGCCATAATTTAGGCAGGGAGCATGACCTGATGTCCTATGTCTTAGAAATGCAATTTTTCCAGGAAATTAAAAACAGTAACAAAAACAATAATATGTTAGTGTTATAATTTGTAACCTTGTTCATTAGAAATAGTGGTTCATTATTTAGACTTGCTGTTCTATTGGTCAATACTTTTTATTATACATTTGAAGAGGGGCAATTTGAACCTTGCATAATGGAATCTTGATCTTTTAGTGATATTAGCTTAGTAGTTTTCTGTTGTCTTCACTCTTAACATAATTTAATAAACTATGTTCACTAATAATAAAATAAAAATTCTATCCTATCTACATGTAAGTATTTGGGGAAGACAGGGACTATAACTTTAAAACAATTGTTTTTATTTTATTTGTGAAACAGTTATTTAATTTTGATAGAAGTTTGTGAAAGTCACACTATTACAGGGCTTTTAAGGCATTACAGTGATGATTTGCTCTTCTGCATTCCATGTGTCCTTTACTAGAATGCTTCTTAACTGGAATTTCCATGAGTATATTCAAGGGAAATAATTCTAGACATCCCTGTATCCTTAACAGGACTGTTTGACCATGACACTTAATCATGCTTTGGTCTAGAGTTCAATTTTGAAATAATTACGGCAGAAGATGTTCAATCTCAGACTATAAATTTGAAATTTTTTGAAGATTTAGGTTTATGATCTGGAATTATGTTGTCCAATTTTGAGCTTCATAGGCTTGTAAACTCAATTTTATATACTCCAGTAGGCTGGAAGATCTATGGTTTTCAATAAAATGGGTTCTGGGGACTTACAAAGGTTAAATACCAATGCTTTCTGTAAGCACTTGATATTTTCTTTAACTTAATATTAAGAAATTCTATTGTTTATTGTTTTTAACTTATGTTTAATGGCTAATTCACATGTGGATAACTTCATTATAATGAACATATGGAGGACATTAGAGTTGATGTTCTCTTTTTAGGAAATTGAATGGTCCTATCTGGTCCTCTCTTTTTAAGAAATAGAATGGTCAGTATATTAGAGTGTTATTCATATGTTAATACTTATTTTCCTGATAAAGTTCACATTAAACCTTTCAGTTTGATATTAATTTTAAGTGTATTTGTTCCAACTCTTTTTAGTAGAGTGAATAAGCTAGTCAAGTTTGCTGCGGACAAAACATTGGTCAGAGAAAATGCATCAATAGTCTTGGAAGAGAAACAGAGGTGCTATAATCACAGCGTGCCAAGTCTGAGTAACGATGTCTTCCAAGTTGAGAACCCCAGTGTGCTAGTGTTTTGTAAATGCTTAAACTTTGATGGGGCGGGGGGAGGGGGGCTTCTGAGTTTAGGCCAGGGTGCTGGTAGAGATTTGCACCTGACCAGACCTTTCCTTTTTTGAGTAGATAATTGCTGCTTCTGCCAGAAAACCAGATCAAAGCATAGCAGGGGAGATTATTACATTGGTTTCTCCGCCACTTTCTAACTACAGCTCTTATAAAGCGGGCAACAGGGTGGGTGGGGGCGAATAAAATCGTCTGCTTTCAACCTCCCCAGGGTGCTTTCATCTTGATTTGTTTAATAACCTGGGAGGACCGTGTGTACAGTTTGGACACCTGGTCGGTCCCCTCTCCATCCCTGTCAAAGTTGAAAGCACTTAACTAGTAATCACTGCTCTGACTCTGGGGCAGCGGGACACCGTGTTTCCTTTGCTTTTAACTTGGCGACTGCTGTGTCTTCTTCAGCATCTGGTCCTCTGCCAGCCCGCTCAGTTACCTTGGATTGACTGCAGAAAGCCTTTCTTTCTTTCTTTCTTTCTTTTTTTTTGAAGTTTGTGTTTCTCCCACTATTATCAGGGCAGAGGGTTCCAGCTTCTATTCCCTCCCTCCATAGACCACAGCACTTCATACAGCTTTTTCTTTATCCTTTTTTATTTCTTTAAGGCTGCTCTTGGTGTTATTAAAGACCTGAACATAACAAGTCTTACTTGCCTAAAGTTGGCAATTGAAGTTGGAATCATAGCTCTTTTAAAAAAAAAGACGTTGGCTACCCAGTTCTGCCTTGTCATTGTGTCTGACATATATGCAGTGGAAAACAGAGCAGGAGTTAAAACCTTGCTCTGTGGTGGTGCATTCACTGCATTCTCCATGACAAGATGCTACATGGACTACATTTAAACAGATTAATTCCTAAGATGGTTTTATTTCTCTTTTTTGGTGGGAAAAGAATTAAAAATTTCTGGAGTAGCCTTTTGAAGAAATGTATATTACCTAAGTAATCTCCAAAGTCCATCCTAAAAATTAGAACTACTGAATGCTGCATGTTACACACTCTCTAAAGGCACACATATGAGTGATGTTGCTAAGATTTCTAGCATCTGTATTTTCTGTGAAAAATACTTAAAGTTGAATATGGTAGAATTGTCATATTCATGTGGAATATGTTTATTTTGTAGTGCATTCTCTCTCCTGTTGTAGTCAATGCTAATTTATGGTCATTGTATGTGGGTTTGTGAAGTTAGGGGGTGATCTATAATAGAATGTTAAATACCCTGACCTTTGAACTAGTCAAATTCAGTTAAAGTCCTATTTCTGTTCCTAATATACTGAAAACTTTTGGAATCCAATTTAAGCCATGTGTGTCTCTTCTTATCTGAGAAATATCATACTTTCTATGGTGTCCTAGGTATTAAAATTCCAGGAGATGACTTGGAACATCACTTTCCTATTTAAAATGATTGTATTTATGCATGACATGTATTTGCGTTTTTCTCCCGTTTTAATAATATGTCATTGGCATCATCATAATTTATTGGTGTCTGAAACCCTACCCAAATTATAATGACATTCCTATGGGAAAGTATGATTGCCTTTGCAGCTATCTGTAAGATGGGGTTTATTTAGGCTCAAAAGTAAGGACTGTTCAGCTCTGAGTTAAGGATAATCGATTAGCAAGTACAATCAGCAAAAGGGAAAGTTCATTTAATTGGTTTAAAGACTTTTCTTGCAGACACAGAGAATGTTAAATGGATTTTGCCTTATTACATGGAAAAATGGCATCACATTCATGATCCAGAAGTTGCTTTCAGACAATATATTAGCTTGTGTATACGACACCACTGATATTAAGAAGCTTGGAAACAACTATCCCACATTTAACATCTGTCCATTCTTATCCATAGCACTAATGCATGTAAATAAAGATTTCGTGTGAGTATACCTGGCTATTTTATGTTTTTAGCTATTAGCACTTTAGATAGGAACTGTTTATATTTACGCTTTATACTCCAACTGTGTCCCAGTTCCTGTACTTACATCTGCGACACATTGTTCTCAGAATTTCTCTGGCTAACTTTGTAGCTGGAACTGTCTCAGCTTTCATGATGATACAAACCATGTCTCATTGTTTCATGATCAAGTCCGTTCATGAATTACATTGTTTTGTAATGTGTTTCAATCTGGGTAACATCGTCTATGCCCAGCATCTCGATTTCCCTACATTTCTATATGCCATTCGTCTGATTAACTGGCCTCCTGGCATCCTGTGAACTGATTTGGGGAATCAAAATATTTTGTCTCATTTTCAGGCATCTCTAATCATATTCTCTTCTGTGTTCATATTAAGTGAAATGTAACCTCCTTTGAGCCTTTCCAATTTCACCTGAGATTTAGTTTCTTCTCTGCATTTCACTAGACTTATGTAACTGCATCTATAATTGCCCATGCCTGACACATTATAGATAGCTGCTTTTTAAAATAACTTTTCTGCTTCTGAGGACAGGATCCATTATTCTACTTTAACCTCTTCTTCATGTTGGTTTGCACAGTGCAGGGTACAAAATTAGGTGCCAGAATTAAGAATTGCCCCTTGAGCTCTTAATTTAAGTACTTACGTATTTTTTTGACTTACATAATGATATTTGTTTCACAGATATTTATCTTTTCAGAACATTGTTAATTTTAACAGTTAAATATCACATACTACTTTTTATATATGTTTTTGTGGAAATTTAGTTTTTCTTTATTTTCAGTGACAAGTTCACAGAATTTACTTGTAGCTGTTGGCTTACAACTAAGCAATTCTTGTTCTAATGATCAAGAACTTAACACATTTAATGAGTGAAGTAGTTAGATTTTTGCAGAACAATTAGATTTCACTTTTCTCATAAAATTGATAAACTCTGGAATTTTAGAGGGCATTTTATTAAACTACCTTTATTTTATCAAAGAGAATAAATTTCTGCTCTCTGGGTCTTTTCTGGAACTAATTAGCCCTTAGCATGTGAGATATGAGACACTTATCATGTTCTTCTCTTGTCTGATTTTAACTTGCCAGGATATTACTGATTGATGTAATCTTTCTTTTTCTGTGGACATCAGAGTTATTGCTTATGATTTCACCTGGATTGTTTTTTTTTTAAGTGAGGATAATAGTACAAAAAATGACTGAAGAAAATCACGTAATAGATTAACACTCACAAGTCATCTTCATTAAGTGTTCATATTTACGTTTTATTGGTAGAAAGGAAATATTCAGACTAACGATTTTTCCCTTTAGGAATGTTAAAAATATAGTTCTCTCTTCTCTATCAAGATAAGGAAAGACTTGAAAAGTATCTCTCAAAGAAATATAGTAAATATTCTACACTTGTTCTTAGACTCATCATAAATAATTTATCATATTTTGTCTTTAGAAAATATATAGCCAGCAAAAATAGTAAGAATGGGTTTAATATATTGAAAATATTTTATTTTAGGTGATGTTTACATTTGGAGACAATGTAGTACTACAGGTAAAGGATTGATTTAAAGTTAGATTATCAGGTTATTGTACAGCAATTTAACTATAGCCATGGTGTTTTAGAGATTGTAAAACAAATGGATTGTTAAAAATAATTTTACTGTTCACTGGGGCACAGTGATTATTCCAGAGTAATAATTTTCCTTTTGTCTTTCTGAATATGGATACTGTTCCCCAAAAATGACCAAAATCATAAATATTTCTGATAGTTCTGTTTTTATAAAACTTTAATTAATAGTTCTCTCACTTGCTTTGCATTTTGTGTTTCCTCTCATGTAGAAAATATGTCTTTTTGTGCTCAGTAATGAATGACCTTTGCAGTTTAGTAACAAATCTCGGTTCATTTCAGTCATCATTATCAATTTTAACAAGCTCCTTTGGTAATACATTTTTCATTTTTAAAAAGTTGTATCATGAAGCAAAGTGAATTTCTCTGAGGAAGAGCAATGATTATCAGATAATCACACACCTCTAGGGTATACGTGTGGGACTGACAAATGTATGTCTTCCTTTGACATAATGATTATTCTACAATATTGCAGTACTTCCATTCCAGCCTGTCACGCCACCACTATCCCATTCCACCACTCCCCCATCATTCTGTTAGGCTAAAAAAGGAATAATAGTATTTTTCTTGCATGCTAAAATATGATGCTTGTATTTTTATAATGGTTCAGTATATATTTCAGCTGAACTGTGCATTTCCTCATAACCACTAGGAAGTCAGGATGCTATGTTAGCCTAAGAAGTTGATAACCCGGAAAATGGATTTTTCCTGTACTCTTTTTGTTCATGCCTTTCCCAGTGAGACTTACAAGATTTCCTTTTATTCTCCCCAGAAATCCCAATTTGAACTTATATTTTATTGTTACTGATAATTTTGCTGTGTATTCTTGTGTGTGTATGCATATTATTCTTAGAATATTTAAGCTAGAGATGAACATTGTACTTAATGTTTCAAGCACTGTGTATAGTTACAGTGCCAAGACCACGGACAAGGGAATTTTATAAGTTGTTAACTATGGCGTCCTGTGGGTTGTTATCAGTTACTTAGTAGAAACTTTTCTTGGGAAGCTGTTTTATGACTTATTGGTAGCAGCTAAATATTGGAGGGAAAGTTACACAGTTTTATAGAGCACTAGCTTTAGGATCAAATCTAGTTACAATAAAATCCCAGCTGAATCACTTGTTATCTCTTTCATTGGACAATTTATTTATTGTGTCTAGGCTACAAATTTGTTCAAAATTGCCTAAGGCACTGTCTGGCAGATAAGTGCTCAGTAAGTAGTAGTTTGTTTTTTTCCATCTCCTATTTGCCATCATGTTCATATGCTTGTTTGAAATATGTATGTTGGATGGGTGGGTGGGTGTGAGGTGGTAGTTAATAGCTTTGTATTCGAAATAGGAATAAGGACAAACCAGGCATTTTTCTGTTCCTGGGGATATGACATGAGTGACTGAAGAGATGCCTGAACTAGGTCAGTATAACTTTCTTGTTAACAGACTGGAGGACTTTGTTGAGAGCTGTAGTGTGTAGAAAAACCTCTCTGAAGACATGACCTTTCCTAGCAGGATTCTGGTAGAGAATGAATGTGTTGAATGCCAACTCCATGTTAGAACAGTTGACATGTTATCACATGACCACTTCAGCCTTGACTTTCAGAGAATGAAGAAGGTTTGTAGGAGCCTTACATAATATTCTCAGAGTCACACAGTAAATGATGATCTGAAATCCCAGCCCAAGTGGGTAACTGGGGATAGCTTAGGGTTTATCATTTATAAAGATAACTTAAGTAAATAAACACTTTAATTTCTTTTCCTTGAGAAGTTAGTATGCTCTTTGTATGTGGAGAGTTTAACACTTTTCAAAAGAATTCACTCCTGCAATTAAAAAATAAAACAAATTTAGTATTTTAAAATATTATATTGATGACCAATATTTATATTTTAACAATAAGACTGAGATTCTCAATCTGATTCCTTTAAGGTAAAAATCCCCTTTCGAGAGAGTATAGTTTAATATGTTTTCACTGCATGAATTTATTTTGTTTCAATAATTTAATCTTGAATTTGTTTCACACTGAATCTAAGGAAACAAACATGTTGGAAACTGAATGTAAATTGGTGCATCAACAATTTTGTGTTGCAGTGAAACTTTCACCGTGCTGCTTAGTTTGTCATCCATAAAATTGGGGTGAAATTCAAACTAGGAAAGTAATATTTACCTGTAATAAACTGTATAGTGTTACATGATTCAGATAAAGCAGCTTTGATCATATGTATCATTTGCACACATGGAAAAATTTTTCTCAGGCTGCGTAACTCCTGGTATTGAATCCTAGATTTAGTCATGCCATTCTTGCTTGTTGGTACCATTAAATAATTAGTTCACCACGTGAGGGTCCAACTCAAAGCTCTCAAGAGTAGAACCTATATTCTTAGCTCTGTGGAATTTGTATTACTCTTATATGAATATGTACTGCTACACTCCACTTGTTTCCTTTTACTTTAATTTCACTATCATTAGTACACCTCCTAAATGCTGTTCTCCAAATTTGTTGAAAGTCATATTTTAGAGCTCCACTGTCCAATGAGGTAACCACTAACCAGATGAGATTATTTAAATTTAATTAAAAATCAGTACTATGAAGTATTTTTCAGTCATACTAGCCACATTTCAAGTACTCAGTGCCCAGATGTTGCTGGGCCACCATATAGAATGGACCGAGAAAACATTTCCATATGGCACACAGTTCTGTTGGGCAGTTTTGCTCTAGACTCTGAAGCTCCCCTTATAGTATTCATCCTTTAGTGATTGTAGTCTTGTGGCTACATTGTACTGTGTTACAAACGTTTTGCTAATTCACTCTTGGTGATATATGTATCTTATAAAGAAAGTACAATAAAAAGAAACCTGTTACAAATGTACAGTATAGTGTTTTACCTATATTATGGACTAAAACTTCTTATGGACTAGCTTAGAAAATTAACTGTTATTTGTAACATTTTTTCCCCTGGAAACATTATCCTCAAATTTCAAATCTATATAAACTATTGAAAAGTATTTATCAGTAGTGATTTCTACTTTTATATTTTTAATCACATGAGCCAAAGCATGTAAAATACTGAATCATCTAAGATGCTGAAACAGAAATTGAAGTGTTTTTTTTCTGAAATTTTTGTTTTAAGGATTAGGTTTGATATATAGAAAAAAGTAATGATAAGATGGGATGTATGTTTGTGGAAGTAAAATAGAATATGAAGTTTAGAGCTGGACAGAATGACAGATCAAGTGTGGTAAAAAAGAAATTACTGCTAACCAGGCTCAGGATAAAAAACTGATTAGAGACCTCAGCCTATAACTAAAAACAGAGAGGGAAAAGCCTAGAACATGCAAGTCAGTTTGTAATTTAGGTTAATTTTATTTCAGATTTTGGAGAAGAACCAAACTGTTAAATGCTAAACTATGAAAGCAGCATTTCTTAGGTTTCTTTAGAGAAAATCACTGTGACTTCATGTTTTTCATACTGTCTTCTAACATATTTGACACTGCAGTGATAACATGTTTTAATACTGGAGACGACCGGAAGTTTGTTGTAAATCAATTTTCACCTTACTTGCTTTCAAAATTAATTTGTTATAATCACAGTTATATACATCTGTAATTATTTAGGATTCTAGTGAACTGATTTAGAAATGGACATCATGCAACTGTGTCTAAGAAAACTGTCCGCCTCTCCACCTGGAACTAGGGCAGCAGTGCGCTGCCTGTGGTGGGCGGGCCTTCCCTGAAGGCCTGTGTGCGGAAGGCACACGACATGCCACTTGCTGTGCCTGCTACTGGGGGTGGCAAAGGTCAGTCCAGTTTTCCCATTTCCTCGGTTACCTACCCCCATCTTTTCCTTGAACACAGGCAGTGGCCTCCTTCATATCATTTCTGCTTGCGACTCTTGCTGTCCCACAAACCACTTCTCACAGTTGTCACAAGGAACTTATTTAGATCGTAATTCACATTATGCCACTCCTGTGCAATAAGCTTGTTCTACTACATTTAGAATAAAATCCAATCTCTTTTTCAAGGAATGGAATTTAAAAAATATTTCTGAGGAAGCTATGTCATCAAACTATAAATCAGAGAGTAATAATATAAATCTACAGGCCTAAAAGAGATTTTCTAAATTGGACAAATTCATATGTTGATACATACTTACAAAAATTCAAATATGAAAGTCAATAAAATAAGAAGTGAAAATTTTCCTTTACATAATTTTGCCACTTTTATTTTAATCGCTCGCTCAAGATGGCTACCATTCATTGGGTTTATATGCTTTTTCTATGAAATCATATTCATGTTGTACATTTGCCATTTATGTGTATCTGTCTGTCTGTCTATACTTTATCTGTCTGTCTGTCTATCGTCTAGATATGTAGAGACAACCTAACCTACAGGCTGGAAACTCAGAGCTATGAAGAGCTTGGGGAAGCCCGGCTGTAGTCCAGGCTTCCATCCCCTCTCACCTTAAATGTCTGCCTCCCCCCAGCTCTCCCAGAGTCCCTTCTTGTCCCCGGTAGGCTGTTCTACTCACAGGGGACTCATCTTTAAGAAACACATGGCAGACATTGAGGATTCTATTCAAAATTCTTCCATGGCCTTTCCCAACACAGAGAATAAAAGTCAGTTTCTTACCATGGCTCTGACTCCTGGCTAACTCCATACAAATTTAATTGGTATTCTGCCTCCATCCCTCTGTGTTATGCTTCTGGAATGTTCCAAGATTATTCCTGTCTCCTCGTCTTTGTGCTTTTTATTTCCTCTGCCTGGAATGCTGTTCTATTCATCTTCACATTCAGGTCTGTGCTCATACTTTACTTTCTCAGAGATTTTCCTGATAACTGGTCATTACCTCTTTGCTCTTTAGCTCCTTGCCTCCATGACACCTTAATTGTTTGCTTATATTCTACATTATAATGTATTTAATGAAGTCACTAACTTTTTCTGTGTTGTTTATCTCGTGAACTTTAGATGTCAATAAATATATAATGAACAAATGCATATACTATGCTAAAAGGTTCAATAGATAATGAAATTAATATTTTATATTTATTTCATTTACTTTCTTCCCATTGCCTTGGATTTCTCTAAACAGTTTTCTTTAGTATCAACATGGGCATTTAAGGAAGAAGTAAAGGAACATATAAAATCAAGACCTAATTAATCTATTAACCAATTAAGCCATGCATGATTAACTGGTATCGCTGTGTAAAATTTTTTGATCTTTTTAACACAATCAAATGAAAGTTTTAATTATTACCTTGCTTGATTTAACATTATGCACTGTTTTTATTTCTCAAAATTCAAGAGATTTTCCACAACCATTTTTTTTAACAGAAGAAACAATACAAAAACTGTTTATACAGACAGCTAAACTAGTATTATTTTTAAAATGAATAAAACTAGTTTAAATAAATAAAGTTTATTTCCTGTAACATTGCTCCCTATGCATCTCCTCAAAATACCATATTTAAATAATTTTCAGTGGTATCAATTGATTTTCAAATAAAATATGCTGGATAGTTTTTTTCTGCCACAATTTGTTGTGAGCTTATCATCAGTAAAGTTGAAGTCTGTTTACAAATCAGAGAACTCTTTGATTTTTGAGTATTGGAGTTTTGAATTAGATTGGTTCATAAAATTGTTGGGTTTTTGGTGATAAGCAATACAGAGAAAATTAAAAATGATTTTTCACCACTATTCTATGTAAACTAAATTTAACATAGTCACAGGACAAAATTAATATAATGTTTGCATTTTATTATACCAACTTCACTTACTGTTATAAATCTTAGAGTAAAGACAATTATTATGACACTATTTTCAATCTCACATTAAGTTTAAGTAAAGCCTCTTTAAGATTGTTTGCTTTAACCACTGTTGCCTTGTTAGTGAAATTTTGGATTTAAGAAAAAAAATAAACCACACACATTTTCCTGGAGACATAGTAATATATACTTGCTTTCTCAATAATTATGTATATGAATGTAGGGATAAAATTGTTTTGCATAATTGTACAGGTCAGGGTGCAATAAATATTTCTTGACTGGTTGATTAATATCCAAGCATGCTTAGATATAATTTTAGGTATTTAGTTCTCTGGTGAGATGCCAGTCCTTTAATCTGGTTGTTGCTACCACAAAATCCATTTTTAGGTGCAAAGGTAGTACAGTTCCTGCAGAATAAAAGCCAGACTACTGCTTCTGGCATAAAAGTCTCTGGAAGATAAACCCAATCCTCCTCTCTCCAAGGCTTTATCTCCTCCTTTCTCTTCTTCCTAACTATCCTTGAAAGTTCTAGAAATTCCTTGTGCCAATAGGTAAAAAACTTTCCTATTTTCCTGCTTTTGCAAATGGGTCTGGTTTGATCTGTAATACGTTTTGTTTTTCTTTTCTTCTCTCCTCCTTGTTTGCCAAATGTTTTATAACTTCTACTCTGGAATCATTTCCTGTGTGAATCACTGTCTGCTTTTCCAGACAGAAAGTAGTTTGCCGACCCTTTCCCTTGCTGTAGTTAATGCGCTACGTAAGTCATAGGTCCTTACCTCCGAAAGCTGTGGCTCTGTCGTCTATCCATCTTTGTACCCTGGTGGCTAGGATGTTCAGCGGGTGCTCACCCCATACTTGAGGAATGAAGGGTGATTCCTTTGACCAGAGAGTCACTCAGAGGCCACTGTCTCTGAAGTCCTTCACTCTTCCCCGAGACGGAGTAATTTTTCTCTCTCCCCTGAACTCTATCATTTCTCTCTAACTCTACTTTATCACAAATAACTGGGTATTTCCGAAGACCTCCATCTCTTCTGCCACATTGTTACTCTTGAGGACGGGGATTTAAAATCAGATATATCTCTCTTCCTAGTGTCTATTAAATATGAGGCCCTCAATATATTTTTTTATGAACAAATGAGTGGCTAATTGTTTAAACTTTCTAGAATTAGTATTTTAATACAGATATGTACGGGGGCTGTCTGGAAAAAATTCAGCCATAAATGCTTCTATTTTTCATATTCCATGGCTGGATACTCGTATATATACAAGTTTAGCTATGTATCTGGAAAAGAAAAGGCATGGATCCAGCCATGATCTGATATCCCATGGTTCTTAGAACCAACACTTCAATTACTGACTATCGAACTAAACCAAGATTTCTGGTTCAGTTTCTTTACCTCTAAACTAAGGCAGATTAGCTTAGATGAGCGTTTTTCCGACTTCAGCCTGCTTTGCGGTCACCTGGAGGGGCTGTGTATCTGGGTTTCTCACAAGTCCCCAGATGTTGCTGATACTCCTAGTGCTAGGAACACATGCTGAGAACCACTGGCCTGGCTGGTCTCTCTAAGGTATTTTGCAGCCTTCCACGTCTATGTGATTTATTGATACTGTAATTTGAGAGGCCACTTTGGTCACTTTAGGTTGGTTTCTGTTCGTCACTCTCTTCATTAAAGTAGGCTCTTGGTCATGACAGTGCCTATCACTTCCCCGCATCTGTAAGTAAATCTTGCCAATAAAATTAAGGTTTTCCTACCTTCTCCATTCCTTCTTCTCAGTGAAGATAGTGTTTCTCTCTTCCCGTCTACCTTTAAATCCTAATTTTATTCCATTCCTTTTGTAATCTCTGGGTAACAAAAAGTGGCTTATGAATCAATCACATTTTTTAATATAGTTTCAGGCTTTTGTAATTATGCAGAGTTCCAAGGATTTCTTTCTCATCAGCATTGTAATTTCTAAAATTATCTGCCTCAGAGAACCCATTTTTATTGATTGCCAGACGCCCAGATGGGTTATGGGTTAGCTTCGAAAATAATGTTGACTTTATGATATGGAAAAGGATATCATTTTTCTTTGTTTTTGACCAAGATGTCAGACTTCAGTTCTAGCTAACTTCAGACCTGTGAATATTCTAGATAATAGATGGTTTCTCTTAAATTAGCAAGAATTCTTAAACTAAGACTGTCTTTTGATGATGATTTATGACACATGATTATTTTATTAAATGGTATCACCAAATATTTATGTTGATATTCTGCAATGAATTAAAAGTGTGCTTTTAGTTTATTGATATTACATAGATTTTTTTTAGTTTTGTAGAAAACAAGGTTAAGGTAAATATGTGTGTGTATATTTATGTGTATTACACTTTTTTTTTGCAATGCTAGGTTGTCTAGCACTATTACACTGGTAGGATATTTTCTAAAGTTCCCCATTATTCTCTTCTGTGGCGTCTG
The DNA here is from genome assembly GCA_004026885.1 of Lyroderma lyra. Lineage (NCBI taxonomy): Eukaryota > Metazoa > Chordata > Mammalia > Chiroptera > Megadermatidae > Lyroderma > Lyroderma lyra. The sequence continues at coordinate 179,563 of PVJL010000241.1, read as the reverse complement.
ATGAAATGTATTGGTCAGTAATTCCCCCAGTAAATATTTTTAAGTTTTCACTGTACCTTTTACTAGCTGTACATACTAACATCTTAAATTATATAATAGCTAGTTATATTTGTACTATTCAGTTTTGCTAGCAGACAGTATCACTGTACATGCCCATTTACTTCTAAAATAAAGTAAGAAAAAAAAAGGATAATGGAGATTTTTATCTCCAAATTGAACTATAAATACACAACCTGGTTACTCTAATTAACATTGAGTAAAAATCTCTTCCCACTCTAATCCTAACCCTAATACTAACCCTAGTCTATATTTTCAAGAGGAAATAGTTGCAGTATTTTTGAAATTACTTAATTCTTACACCAATATGATGAAAGTAAAGAATTCCCTTTTTACACATAATCTTAACAAAACAGTTATTTATTAATATGTTTGCATTTGCTGTATGAAAGCTTAAGTTTAGTGGCTAGTTGAATTTTGCCTTGTTGTAGACAGATCTGGTTATACTACCTGTTCAGTAGCAATCGATCACCTGGTTTGCTCACTTTGCTCTATAATGTAAGTGCATACTATCAACAGATTTCATTTTAGAACATTTTTTTTGTGATAGTACATGTAGGTGACACTACTAATTTTAGTTTTTGTAATTGATCTCTGTGATTGTAAATTAAAGTTCTTGAGAGTCACTTAACTTTGGTGAGGAACAGACTTACTGTGTTAGTTGGAAAGCAGTTTTTCAGATATAGTTGTGCAAGTGATCTACTTCTGCTATGTGTAAGGTTGGACCGTTAGTGCTAAAATTTAAAAGGTTCTGCCTGTGGATTGTATGAAGACAAATGGCACATCTCTAGAAGCGAGGAAAAATAGTACTGTAATTCAGTGTCATGGTGATAGAAATAGCAACCTTAACCAGTCATCTTTTATTTTTGACTCAGACAACTAACTATAAAATATAACCCAGATGGTGGAGCTATGATAGTAAAGATACAGAAATGACATTTTCCTGATGAATTTGCTACCCTTTGCTTCACCACTTTCAGTTTTATAGCAGATCTTTTATGGTGTAAGTTGCTTGCTTGTGTATCGAAGGGCAGGCCCACAAGATGAAAAAAATGTTTTGAATGGCATTTTTAGATCATGGATTATTTCAGTTAATTTTTGTTTTGTTTTCTTCTTCCAATGGCCTTTTTGACTTTTACTCTCTTTTGCTAAATACATCCTCTAGCATAAATTAGTCTATGCCATACATAGTTGGTCCTATTTAAATTTATTTCTATATACATATTTAAAGACAGTTAGAATATAGTATTATGCTCTGTCTGCCTATCTCAGAATAGGGGGTGTCTCTATAGGGAGCTGGGCACATAACACTGGTCTCTAGTCAGCCAGTTTCACCATACCAGGCATTGACTTGAAATGAAAAAGGAATCATGTAAGGATACTACTTTAATGATGTGGGTGTCAGATTGTTCGGATTGTTTTGTTGCGTTTGAAATCAGAAATGGGGAAAGTAGTGAGTGTGTGGTGCTGAGTTGGTTGTAGTATGAAGAGCTAAGAGGTGTTTCCTGATGGTCTCCAGATCACTGCCCCCTGAAGCTGCTTTCCTGCCTTATTCCTCCTGGGTGGGCTGCGGATTGAAGGCACTGCCTATGATGCATCAGTCCCTGAAAAGGACGGGGAAGGGAAGAGGAGATCGACATTCATGGAGAATTTCCTAAATTGTGTGACCTCTTCTAATCTTCCCAATGACCCCAGCACAGGGATTTGAGTGGATAGAGGTCTGTGACTCAGAGTTGAGATTCTGCCTGACACTGCTGTGCATTTGTCGTGTGCGTGTGTGTATATCTCCATTATTATAAAGGATTTGTATAAAAACCTTTTTGAGAGAGCAGTATATGTCGTCCCCACAAGGAATTTAAAGATATAGAGAACATGCAGAGAAAGTAAGAATTCCTTTTGCACTTATTTTGTGAACATTATTTATGCTTGGTTCAAGTTTTGAGTTTGTTTTCAAAGATGAAAACTTTGTCTCTTAGACACATTATGGAATCATGTGCTTTTATACGTATCTATCCATATCAATATCTTTTCAAATTAAAAAGACCATAGACAGTTTTTTTTTTTTTTTGCAAATGCAAGATTTCAGGAATGAAAGAAAGTTAATTTAAATAACTAATAGACTATTTTAATGAGCTTAAACATTCTAGCATAAGCTCTAAAAATGATTATTGGTAGGTCCTTTATTTAGATCTTTGAAATACTTTTGGTGATTACATTAGGGATAGTCAACTCCCTGGGCTAGTTTGAATCATAGGAATGAAGTATGCTTGCATATCATTTTGGTGTGGAGACTTGTGAAAAATGCCATCTTTGGGCTGTTCTTTTATGCAGTGTACTCTTGTGTGAAGTCTCTTAGGTTTTATATTCTTCTTTGGATCAGTGGCTCTACATTTTTACTATATTCCTGGACACTGCCATGTACTTTGAATGATGTTCTGTTGTTTATCAGGCAGACACAATATCACTTTGAAAAGGCTTACAGTTGGATGGATGTTGTAGTTGTTTTTCCTGCAAGTGCAGTCTTGTTATACCTAATATTGTTATCTGTGTTCGATAATGTAGCAGTTCCTCTCATCACTTAGGCAATTGCTAGTGCTAAACCTGAGGATATTTTTGTAACATTGACATTTCATCCAAGAATACTTGGCTACACTATACATGGAATTTGCATTCTCAAATCAACTTAAGTCACTATTAAGTTCTTATAATTGTGTGGATAGATAGATAGTACTGTGTGTGTCTGTATGTATGTAGGAAAGAAAAGAAAGCTGCTCATCAGCTTCTGTTGAGTGGCAGACCTTGTATACCAAAAGCCTGTATGCATTCAGGTAACAGGGTATGGTTTTAGAATCTCAAGAACCCATTATTCTCTGCAGACTGAGAATATTCATAAGGTTAAGTCTTGACAGGACTAGTTCTAGGAAACTGGTCATATTTAATCTTAGAACTTCTTAAGGGAAATAGCATAGTTTGAATTCTTATGTACCTGTAAGTCATGAATTATTGCAAGGGTTTTAGATAAAGAATCAATTTGGGCTTTATTATATGTCTTAACTGCCTTCCATATTTAGTTGGCATATAATTGGAAACCCCTAATGACTCGTGCAAGCAGCTTTAAAGCCAAAGACTGTATACCATATATTTCCCTTGCTCATATATTTTATTTATGTAACTTTTGCAATTGCAAGTTATTTACCTCCTCAGGAACTACATAAACAAGTAAGTAGCGAGTAGGCAAGGACTGCTAAGAATGCATTCATTTTAGAGTCACAATCCCCGCCCCCCGCCCAGGGCTTTTACATATTAATCTGTTAGAAATCAGCTATTACAAGAGTCAGTAGGCAAGCCAGCCTGCCATGCAGAGGGCTGACAGGGAGACGCTCCTTTCTCTAACACTTGCAGTGAATCCTTACTGAGAAAGCAGAGTTCCAGACTGACAGTGCCTGTGAGAGGAGCTCCACTGGGTGACAGCGGCTGACAGTTGTGCACTGCACTTTGGTAACATCTGCCCCTTACGTGTGTATTAATCTTTAAGCACAAACAGAAATAGAATATTTTCACATTTGACAAGAAACTGGATTCTAGATTTTGAAGTTTCCACATAGCTATTTGACTTACTCAGTACAAGATTTTCTAGGGCAGTGGTCCTCAACCTTCCTAGTGCCCGACCCTTTAATACAGTTCCTCATGTGGTGGTGACCCCCATAAAATTATTTTCGTTGCTACTTCATAACTGTAATGTTGCTACTGTTAAGAATCGTCATGTAAATATCTGTATGTGTTTTCCGATGGTCTTAGAGGACCCCTGTGAAAGGGTCGTTCGACCCTCAAAGGGGTCGTGACTCACAGGTTGAGAACCGCTGTTCTAGGGACTAGAAGGAGAAATTTATTCCTTTACAGCATTAACTATTCAAGGGAAGTAATTATGTTTTCGTGATGTCTAAATTAGCTTGGAAAAATTATCTGGAACTTCCTCAAGGGAGAGTTATTTTATTACATCAACAACATTTAATGAGTTAGGTAAAATGAACTAAACACTTTTTCCCATATTACCCTTAAGGCAAACCTTTTAACTAGAATCCACTCATATTGCGTAGTTGTTTCCTGTAACATATTGGAACTCTTTCCAGGCCCCGCTCTCAGCAGGATTCTCGTGGGTCCCTGATGCCGTGCGGAGTTAGGACCCGTCACTGCCCTCAAAGAGCTTATATTTTAGTCGAGGGGGATAAACTTTGACAATTTATTTGTACAATTACCTATAATTATTATCATGTTCTGTTTGTGACTCTAGCCTGGAAATATTTCTTACTAAACAGTTTTTAAAATAGCAGATATTAATTCCCATGTCACTTAGGGTCAGGTCCATGGATGGGAAGCACCTCCACTCCTTTAAGTTCGTTTCCTTTCAACATGCTAAATCCCCATCACTGCTGTCCAGTGGATCTCAGGTTATTTTCTTCTATTCATCATGAACTTCAGTACTAGTGTCCCAGCTGGTCTTCCCATGCCTAAAGCCCGCCACCATCCTGCTGACTTCAGTATATTTGTGAAAAGTCCCTTGTTAGGTCCTTCACCTCCCATCCCCCCAAACCACGGTCCTTGTTTTGCCTCATTTTCAGAAATCATCTTTCTTATTTTACCACATCTCCCCAAATTCACCCACTGTATTTTAACCTGCTGCTCTGATTAAGTAGATCTTGCAACATCTCACGAGTGTTCTAACTTTGTATGTAAGCATCTCACTTTTTGACCATAACATAAACTCATCTCCTTCCACTTTATTCATTTTACTGAGATCATCCATCAACATTACGGGGGGCACCGGGTCATCAGCCATCAGGCTTTGACCCATGCATCACCTTGTTTGTCATATCTAAACTTGATTTCCTCATGTTCTTTTTTGTCACATTCGTTATTTCCATAAAATCCATGCTTGCTGTTTTTTTCTGTCTACTTTGAATGAGCTTAATACCAAGCACATTACAGTATGTAAAAGAAAAAGAAATCATCCCTCGTGATAGATCTGGTTCATTAGGAATTTACACTCACCAACTTCAGGAGATCTCACAATACTCCTGGGTATCCTTTCACATTTTTCTGTTCAGGTTGCTTTCTCATTCTCCTATTCCGCTATATTTGACTCTCTCCAAACTCTAACCACTCTTCCTTTTCACTAACCTATGCTTTATAACTGAGAAAATTGAGGCCGCATAACAAAAGCTTCATAATCTACCAATCCTACAAATTTACTCATTTCTTCATTCCTCCTCTCCTCCTTTCTTCGTGTTATAAAAAACACAGAGCCCCTCCTATGACCTCTGAGTTGGAGCCTGTGCTATCCTATGTCACACTGACAGTTACCATTTCTCTCTCATGTATACTCAGAAATCCTCTACCAAATAGATCATGGTCATCAACCCCTAAACATCTGTTTACTAACTTAAAAATGTTAATAATACAAGTTTGAACACTTCCCTTGATCCTACATCTTCTACCATGCTTGGTTAAATGTCTCCACCAATTCAGGCAAGCTTCTTGTAGGAGTTTATACACTGTTGCCACTTTATCATTGTTTAATATGGTTTCCACTTCCGTAACTTCATGAAGATGGCTCTTCCTTTGGTTGCTCTTCATCACAATGGCACATAAGGGTATTTTTTCCAAGTTTATGGAGATATAATTGACATATACATTGCATAAGTTTGAGGTGTATAATGTGTTGCTATGTATTAAAAAATGGTTACCACCCTAGTGTTATTTAAAACCTCCATCACGTCACTTAGTTGCTATTTCTTTTTTGTGGTGAGAGCATTTAAAATACACTCTCTTAGCAACTCTCAGGTATGGAATACAGTGTTGTTAAATATAATCACCATGCTGTACATTAGAACCCTAGAACTTAGTCATATTATAACTGGAAATTGGTATTCTTTGGTATAACATTACTTATATATGGAATCTAAGAAAGCTGAACACATAGAAAACAGAGACTAGAATGGTAGTTACCATTACCAGGGTCTGGTGGTTGGAGAAAATGAGGAGATATTATTCAAAGAGTACAAATTCCAATTTTAAGATGTATAAGGAGGCATTTTTAATCTCATTTTTTAAACTTGGTATTTGATCAGCATTTGGTCCTGACCTTTTTTACACTTTATTGGCTTTGTGACACCATAGACCTCCATTTTCCTTTTATATCTCTATACACACTTAATTTTTTTTTTAATTCCCTCTGTCCTCTTTGAGGCTCATCTTCCTCTATCATTATCCAGGTAGAATGTAAGGCAAAAAGAGAGAAGATGGCCTAGGGTGGATCCCCAAGAATCCAGTTTTTAAAGTTAACATGAGAGAGAGGTCAATATATTTAATGATGTCGACATACTTTTGTTCATATATATTATGTATTTTTGTGTGGGTATATACAATTAATTTCACAAACTCATAACTTTGGCAAGGTTAGGACACCTTACCAAGTTGTTTGTACGGTGCTGCCAACACAGCGCGTGGTGGTAAATTCACAAACTTAACTGTCAGATTTTGGGTATGACGACAGCTCTGATGGTCATTCCAGAAAATTCCAAAATCACTTTGAAGGGTGGACTAGGCACTGGCATCGGAGCACAGCTTCCCAAGGGGAGTTCTTCAAAGGTGACCGTAGTGATAGTCAGCAATGAGGTCTGTAGCACTTTTCCTAGGATGAGTTTGTGAAATTAATTGTCAGACCTCCTTTGTATGTATATGTATATATTTTGTTGCTTTTGTTGAATTAGCATCTTTTGAATGTCTGCTGTGTATCAGACACTATGACTAAGCTTTGAGAACACAAATTTGATTCAACCACAGCTCCTGACTTTGAGGTCCCATATTGTAATGAAAGATGTAGATGTATGCGGTATAGTAGCACTTAGTATAGAAGGACCTGCACCCTTAGTCACCTTTGTTTGTTGTGTTACAGATGACTCTTTCATTGATTATCAAAATTTGGACCTGGATATTTAGAAATAGTCTTTAATTTTCGCATATTATATTTTGAAGGCAAATGTGTAATTCACTTAGAACTTCAGTAATACTCAAGGTTTAAAAATGCAAATCACAAAAGCACAAATTTAAGGAGGTCTATGAGAATAATACCAATTGATTCTTTTTTTTCCTCCCCAAAATTGGAAACAGGCTTAAGTTTTTGATGAGAGAAAGAAGGAATGAGAAGAAATTGTATTTTAGTATGCTTGTCCTTTGTGAATGTTGTCTTCCTGTGATGGCAGTGTTGCCCCTTAACACAGAACCCTTCCCATGTGGCAGCAGCTGTGCTGAATGGTTCATATGTATTATCTCATTTAATCCTCCCTGAAGCCCTGAGGAGGATACTCATAGTTTCTTTTTATAGAAAAAGAAACTGAGGTTTTGATTTTACATAAATTGAAATTACTTATGTACATTTACATGTTTTTCCATACGTTAAAAATGCCCTTAAAGAATGTTAACTAAATATATATCTGACTTAGGAGCCGATGTTAGTTTTAATATTATGATATGCTTAAAAAAAAAAAAAGGAGTTCAATTTTTTTTCAAATTTTTCTCACATCCGTAATGTCTTGGACTACATGGTGTTTCATATATAATTTAATTATTTTACATATACCATTCAAACTTTGTAAGAAGGCTGTGGTACAGGCAATGGCAGTATTGCCCAGATGAGACTACAAAACGAGTTACAGGAATTACGTGGGTTACGTGTGCTGGTGGACCGACAACTCGATCCCAGGCTTCCAGACTTCGGGTTCAGCTTTCACTGTATTAGGTACCTCCTCTGCCTTAATTCAGTTTCCCAAAGGATAAGGTTGCATTTATTCTTTAGAGTTTGTCTCCCCCCTCCACTTCAATTTAACTTTACTTCCCTTACTTAGTTAATAATCCAAGAATGTTGCTAGGGTAGCCAAAATTTGATTGGAATCATCACCTTCAGTATTTCAGGTAATGGGGTGGAGGGAAAACCACATGGAAAGCAGGTCCCCTCCTGAATGGGTGACGGTTGACATCTGGTGTGGCTGCCATTGCTCTCTTCTTCTGGGAGGCCCTGGCTGACTACTTGACGCCAGGCATTAGGTCTGACCTGAGCATTAGCCCAAGCAAGCTTTGTGTAATTAAGCTGTTGAGATTTGTTTCCCCTGACTGGACAGAAAAGCCTTACACAGTGAGGGCTCTGCTGAAGTGATAAAACTGATTAGTCCTTAGCAGTAAAGGAATCTGATCTTAGAAATTTCCTTCAGCTCTCGTTAATGAGGCAAAGACAATACTTAACAGGGAAAATGAGGTCACTGAAAAGAGAAACTTGTCTTTTTCTTTAATACAGAGCCATTCTTTTAAATCAAGGCCTGCATTTATTGCCCAGAATAAAGCTTAGTTTAAATGAACAAATAAACTTTTCCTCAGAGGTATAGTCATCATATTTAAACTTATCACCTATACAGAACAAAGGAAGTTAAACAGTTCTGAGAAAGTAAAACTAACACAAGCCTAGAAATTAAAATAACTTAATTAATACTGACTGCAACAAAATTGAATTAACTAACAAGGAGTAATTATCCAGACATGTGTTCTATTCATAACAATGTATTTTTTAATGGGTTTTTCACCTTTTCTTTTTTATACTGTCTCTTTCCTTCAACTACATTGAAGCAAATAAAACATATTTTCCTGGAATACAGTTATACAAATCTCACATATCAACAGTGTTGATAATCTTACCTTTTGGGTTATGTAGTACTTTTACATATGGTACTATTTAGTCCTCACAAAATATTATAATGAAACCTGGATTGTATCTTTATTATGGAGTTGAAACTTGGCTTTAAGAAGTTATGAGATTTGTTCAAGAATTTGTGAACAGGAGAATTGGGAGTCAAATGCAAGTTTTCTCACCCCCAAGGAAGTGGCCTATACGGCAATTGCTTCAAGTCACACATTACTTAAAGTCTGATTCCCTCTTCTGTGTCTTGCCAAGCCTTTGTTCCAATATTTAGAAACTGACGTGACAATTGTTTTTATATCGAATACATTTATATAACATTTAAGTCACATGTATGCACACGAACACATACACCTGTATTTCTTGGTTCATAGATGAGCCATCCTTTTATCACAAAGCATTTCTCTTCCCACAAGCCCTCATTCTACTGCTCAGCTTCAAATTATTCCAGTGAAATCACTAGTCCTGAAGCGCCAACTTGAAGTAGAAAAGAAGAATCACAGGAGAAGGTTTATGATGGGAGTGGATGAGTGGGAGGTGGACCATCCACACAGCCTACTGCGTCCTGTTGTCATTGACTCCCGGGTAGATAGAGTTAGAGGCATTGGAATGAGGATGACAAGGGGTTAATTCAGGAGATGCTGCTATTTAGTAAATATAATACCTGATTAATGTGTTATTTAAAATGATATTAAATTTTTTTTTAATTTAGCATTTTAGCCTTTTAAAGAAAATTTAAAACCTGTTTAAAGGAAATGGTTTCACTGTGTTTACTTCTTTAAGTGGAAAGGCAGTAGGTAATGAAGTTGATGGAAGAAAAGAACCTGAGGGCAGGTTGGCTCTTGGCCATTCCTGGCTCCTCCACATGGTAGCTGTTCGACTTTGGTCCAGTTACCTAAGTTTCCTTTAAATTGTAAATAAAAATCATACCTACCCATGTAACTGTAGTGACGATTAGATGAGTTGGTGTGGGGAGGGGTCTTTTGAGAAGGATGGAAGGAGAGAGGAAGGGAGTGGGGGGACAGGGGCAGAGAGAGAGAGAGAGAGAGAGAGAGAGAGAACAAGCGAGCTCAGGAGAGAGTGAGAGAAACAGCAACAGATGCTCCTGAGAATGTGCATACGAGCTTAGAAGTCTCTTCTATGAAGGGCTCCATGAGTGTTATTATTGTCGTTCACCAATGAAGCTTCTGCCTCTCCACTACAGGAAAATTGTCGGAGAGCTCCTGATGGGTAACTCCAGTTGATACTTCTTAATTCTAGTTTTGTTCTTAATCTCTTTCTTATATTTCATTTTTTAATTTTACCATAGCCTACAGAAGTTTTTTTAAAATTCAGATTCCCAAATTTCTATTTTGTTCTATTTTTGCACAACTGCACCAAGCTTCACTGTTTGCACTTTCTCCCATCAGAGTCCCTACATCTGTGCCAAACTAGAACCAGAATTGGCAAATACTCTCGTGGGAAAGGTTGGAGATCATAGGGTCACACTGGAGAGACTTTCCTCCTCAAATGTGTGTTCATGCCGATGCCATTGTTTATGCAGATATCTGGTGTGTTGCAATTGCCGTCTTCTATTAGGCCACCCCTTACCTTAGAACCAAGTATCTTTCTAATCTACCAATTGGATTAAATTTCTTACTATGAACATCAACTTCCATTACATTTCCCAAAGTGTTTTACAAAATACTCCAAAAGATAGTCTATGTATTTCCGTAAATAAAGGAGGAGCTCATAGTCAACTAAAATGTTGAAATATGGCATGCTAAATATGTTTTCTCTTGAAGAGTCACAGCACACATTATTTAAAGAAAGGCTGTGTGAAGTCCTGCAGTTGACTGTAACAACAAACCTCTGTAACATGACCTTATATAATATTTGAACATTAAAACTTTTTTTTTGTTTAATATTTATTAATGTGGAACTGTTGATAGGATATACTCCTGACAGTACTTTCATTGTACCTCTCTAATGGCATCTCTTCCTTTTTGAGCCTTTGTAGCCATAGATTATTCATTTAGTTCCCCAATTACATCACTCTGTTCTTTCCCATTGTATATTGTTCCTTTTGCCTGGAATACCACTAATCTCTCTGATGGCGTGTATCTTCGAACAATTCAACTGTTTAAAAAGCTTTGATCATTTGATGTCTTCACTGGTTAGCTAACTGCTTGGCATATTTTAAGTGCTCAATGTATGTTAAATAACAGTAAAGAAAATCAGTAAGAGAAAATTTGTGGATATGAGATTTGCTATATCTGCCTATATATTGCCCATTTAGGAAATCTAACAACTCTTAATAATAGTTACTTAAAAATTTTAATGAAAGCTGCTTGATTTTAGTAATTTGATTGCTCTTCAAAAAATATTCTATTGTTTACCTGGACAAGAATTAGAAAATTACTCTACATTATAAGATACATTTTTAATTCTTATAGGACAAAGATCAAATTAAAATTTTATAAGTATTTTATAGCTATTCTTCCTTTGAAAATTCCTTATAAATGATTGTTGTAAATGCTTTCTGTTTTCTTCCTGACAGGTAATATTTGAAGCCGAAGTCTCAGGAGGGAGAAGTGGTTATATTGCCATTGATGACATCCAAGTATTGAGTTATCCTTGTGGTAGGTTGTGATTAAGAATTGTACTTTTCTATGTCTTTTCAATGCTTGTCTTATATTGGCAGTGACTTTTGAGTTTATCACTTGGTCATTGGTGTCTCTTTTGTTGTCATTACTCCTAGCCTTCTGTTCAGTTTTAAAGAACACCGAAGTATGTCTAGACTTTTAAAATCAAATATATTTTAGAGTTGTAATTAATTGTATACATATTAAAGGATTATTTTAATGATTTAATTGTGACAACAAAGTGCAAATGTAAGTTAAACTCTAGGTAGGACTTTTTCTATTTTTTGGTATTATTTTGTCAGAAAGCAAAGAAGAACAAATCAGAGTTCAACTGAAAGGAAAATAAGAAACCTCACTTAGTTGAAAGTAGGAATTAAGAGAATGAATTAGTTCATCTTATTTCAAATTTAGGACTAATATTTTTATGTCATAATAAATATCTGGTTAACCCATAGTAAATAACAAAGCAATAGGAAACTACAAAAACAGGCAAGTCAGTTTATTAACACATTGTTGTGTTACGTTAGTTGCACGTTGGTTGGTCCTCAGATGGTGTAACTAAATTTGTATTTACATCACACATCCTAAAAGACAATTGTTGCTGGCACTCAGTAAAGCCAGGCATAAACAGCTGGCATAAATGCAAGCTTTGCCTTATTTCCTAACAGCAGCATTTTATAGTGCCCATGATTTCTAGATGATCTGTTTAACAATCCTCCTGGTAGAAATGTTCTAACACGTCCTGAGCAGCATGGCGGGGGCTGGGGGGATGGCGGGGCGGGTGGTAAGGGGGGACTATGCCAGGAGTCAAGGCTTGTGCTTCTGGTGAGTGGTTGTAAAGCCTGTGTTTGCATCAGAATCCCCTATGGAGTTGGCGAATCTCAGATTGCTTGGCCCTTCTCCTGTTCTGATTTAGTAGGTCTGGAGGGGCATGAGAATTTGCATTTCTAACAAGTGCTGCTGATGCTGCTGGTCTGAAGTTCGCAGTTGGAGAAGCACTGTTCTAGCTTATGTTCTAGTTGAAGCATCCCTTTTTCTGAAGTGCCTACTGGGATGGAGCCCTGGAAAGAAGGGCAAATGATTTATTACATGTGGCGTATCTAAGGAAAGGGAGAAAGTATTATCTCACTCAACGTACAAATTGGTTTACTAAATTCTTTCATTCTTTTCATATATGAGAACGATGTTTTCATCTATCCATTTACACTTCTTGAAAGAGAGATGTTAATTTGTTAAAGAAAAGCTCTCATGAGTAAAAATTAAAAAAAAAAACAAAAAACAGATTGAGCACAACAGCACTTTCATTGTGATGTGGTCCGCCGTGAGCTCTCTTTACTCCCTGGGGCTTAGCTTTTCTTGTTTATATTTCATTTCAGTTGAAAACATGAATAAGTTTCAGTTGTAAAAGGTAATTATAGAGAACAGTTGTTTGACTGTATAGTGTGTTTTGACTACAGTCATCACTGTTTGTTGATCTAATACTTCTTTCGGGTTAACTTTCTTAGAACTGACAATAAAGGAATATGAAGTGGTTTTAACAATAGTTAAGCTAATAACTCTTCTTGAGAGAAACACAAATATCCCCTTGTTTTTTGAAGTACCAGAGGATTATAGCTATTAAAATTTTTAAAAAATGATCTAACTGCTTAAAGTATAGCTTAATATTTCACCAGCCGTGATTATGTGTCAGTATTTTAGATATCATTATATGTTTTCACTGTATTTTTTCATTATGTTCTGCTTTGTGCCTATTTGATCTCTTTTGCTGGCTTTGACTTGTAACTGTTCTATTATTTTCCTGTATGCAACACACTGTGGCAATACTTCAGCAGTAATTGCTGAGTGCTCACTCTGTATAGAACAGTGCTCCAGTAATTATGGAGCAGCAAGTAACAGAGGTACTGAGAAAAAGAGAACTGTGAGAGTGAGAGAGGAAATGGTGTCTTTAAGCGCAAAGAAAATACAATTTTATTCCATATGATATTAGTCTTGGCTAAAGGTAAAAAGGTATTAATAATCATACTCTATTGGGAAAAAGTAACATGGCATGTGTTCTTCATGTGAAAAACAATCATTTTTTTTTCCTGCCTTCCCAGATAAGTCTCCTCATTTCCTCCGTCTGGGTGATGTTGAGGTCAATGCAGGGCAGAATGCTACATTTCAGTGCATCGCCACAGGGAGAGATGCTGTGCATAGCAAGTTATGGCTGCAGGTAAGCACAGCTGGCAGCTCAGCTAAAGGGCACGTGGTTTCAAAACATTACAAATGTACAATTTGTACATCTCATTCTTGTGTGTAGGGGAGAGAGGGAGGGAGGGCGTGCACGCATGCACCCACAAGAGAGGTAGAGAGAGAGAGCGAGACCTACGTGTATGTTTGATTTAATTGGCTGCAGATTCATTTCAGGTATTTTTGTTTTTTGGAATACGAATAAAAATATCATGCTGTATAGTTGATAAATATTTGTATTAATGTTTAATGAAACTTAATTATTCTTTAATGTTACGTACCCACTGTAAAACCTATTTTCTAGATCCAGTCTATGTAGGAATTCAGTGAACATTTCCCCATTTAAACAGTTGAAAACTTATCTACCACGAGCACAGTACTGAAGGAGGAACTGTCATACTCTGATAAATTTTTAAAAAGGTATTTTAAGAAAACTTTTGGGAGTATTTCTAGAAATATGAATTGGAAGAGAACTAATTAAATTTTTTTTCACAATTTTTGTGTTTAAGGGTTAATCACAGATCTGAGGTCAAGACATGTGCCTTGTCTATATTAATTTCTCAATAAATATGTATTTGATGGATTTACATTTAGCATACATGTTGGAGAAATATAAATGGTGCATATAAAGAGCTATAATAGAATCAAGAAAACAATAGAAATGTACCATGTTTTCAGAGAGCATCAATCCTGCAGCAGTAAGGGTGAGAAGGCTTGTGGGGCTGAGGGTGGGAAGGAGCTACTAGCAAAGCCATGAGGCTGTGGAGCAAAATATTTGAAGCTAAAATATAAGTAATAATATTTTCTAAGCACATTTGTTACTATTATTATTTTGGTTCGAGGATAGGGATTTAATTTGAATTTTAAATTCCTGAGAATGCCAATAGAGACCAAAAAGAAAAATGATTGTTAAGGTTATGTTAGTTTCTTGAACATAGACATTAAGATTTATTTTACTAAATCTTTAGGGAGGTGAAATTAGTATTGAGGATAATCATTAGTTTGCAGGTGGTTTGGGTGATGATTATAATAAATGATTATTAAAATCATACCTACTTAATGTCTGATATTGTATTAGATGTTTTAAATGTGTTGTATCACCCAATTCTCATGGTAACAACTGAATAACAAATGTTCTTCATATAAATCTAATTATTAGTACTTTTATAATTTATTTGATTTGCAGGTATCAGGATTCCGTACTGAATATGTGAAAAGGAAATAAAGCCCCTCCTTTTTTCCAATTATGCTAATTTCCCCTACAGATATTGAAATATAAGATAATTCTTTCTGGAAAACAAATTGTATAGTTTGCAACTTGTTTTGTCAACTGCACATCAAGTCAAAGTCCCTCTTCCTCTTTCTCAGCCTAAATAATAATTTTAAACATACTTTTAGACATAATTAATTTTCTAATTATTTTTCTTTTGGGTGGGAGCATTAGTTGGCATTGGGTTTTAGTTGTGATCCAGACAGTCTTGCCTCATGGAACTAGAGGCTCTGCAGTCAGTCCCTGGTTCTATGCCCCAGGATTTAACATGACCTTGAAATAAAAAGGGGTTTGTATACTCAGCCGCTAGCTGCCTTCTGGCAACAAAGACTTCCTGGGCCTGCTGGTCTGAGTGGGTTGCAGTCAAAACACTGCTTGCTCATTTTCATTTCCTACTTCATAGATTGACTCATTTCATTATAGTTTCTTAAAAATTTCCTCCTGCCATTTTCAAAGATGACAAATAAAAATATTCTGTGAGACTTCTATTTTGCTTTCTTTTTTTGTCCTCTTTCTTCTGTTTGTTTGCCAAGGTGTATTTGCTTATTTCTCTTCATTTTGACTTTGAGATTGCCCAGGTTCTCAACAGTTTGCATATTCACCTTTTTCATTAAAAAGCTTTTCTACATTTTTCAATAGTACTACTTAAACTACCTTAATTTATTCTCTTAAATATTTTTCTCCATGTCTAGTAGATATAGAAAAATTATCAATTTTTAGTTTAGGGATGTTTCTGAATGAGTAAGACTGGTTGGTCTGTTACACATGTATAAAGTGAGTCAGTCAGAAAGTGGCCAGTGACCTAAGAAAAGTATCCGTCTTTTGCTAAAAGTAGTAGAAAGATAATAATATAGGAAGAATCCTGGTTCCACAATGAATCTACAGGTAGACCATAAAAATAAATGCTGAGTAATTTTTCTCACTATAAAACAACTTCTTATAAATTAGGAAGTCCAATTCTTAATTCTAACATTAATTCTAACCCTTTAATTTTGATAACCCAGTTAATTGTGTGGGCTTAGAAAATTCATTAAACTGTTATCAATTTCCTTATCTATAAAAGTAGATGCTGGATAGAAACTACAATCCCTTCCAGCTAAGGATGCTAGACTAGGTCTTCATAGTATTTTTGATGGCCTGAAAATATGGGCTTGATTACACTTTTTGTTTGATAAAATAATATAAATTTTTATGTTATTAGTTTTGTATGGGAAAAAATATTGTCCATTATCACTGTGACAAAAATTGTTTAAAATACCTACTGACAGTACTGAAAATAAATGTACTCAAAGCAACTCAATGAAAGGTCATTGCATCCTATGAAGTAATGGAATAATGAAGGAGCTGTTACACTTGTCATGGTCAGGTGTCATAAAAACATGATCAATAGTTTACATTGTCCAAATCACTTACATTATATAGTAGTGTGCTTTACCAAAATTGGTAAATTTTTGTCTAAATTGGGATAAAATAGAAACTAGAAAAGCAGCCAATTTTCTATATTAAAGAAAAAATAACTACAACTGCTATGAAAGATACCGATTTTAATACCTCATACTATTTGATATTTAAAATAAATTATGGGCATACATGTGGGGAATAAATTGGCTCAATTATGAATTATCTTTAGCTTATAATTTATATTTCAACCATTTCTCTTGTTTAAAATGGCATACAAATTAGGGGAATTAAAAAATGGAGCACAAAAAAGGCAAAGAATGAATTCCCTGAGCTAATGTAGGCTAATTGATAAAGCGTATCTTAGTGGTTATGAATGTATCTTCAGGGAATGTTCTTTTCTGTAAGATCTCAGATTAATATAGAATCTTAGAAGTAGAGTCTAGACATTTAGAAAACAATGACAAAAATATAACCCGAAAAATATAACTCCCAGTATATGCCGAAGGAAATACAGATGCATAAAGGAACATGAATGAATGTTTTTAGATGTCTGCTGAGGGTCAATAAGCTAGAAATAATGATGAAATTATGAGACTTTCTGGAATATAGTTTTAAATGTGTATTATGCAGTTCATTTATGTAAGATGGTGACTTAGCATAAATTCTTCAGGCACTTTTCAAGAATTTTCACATTCCTTTTCCATGATAAAGCTCAATAAAGTAGCATATATCTAGATATAAACTCAACATTTTTTGTTAATTTAGGATTTGCAGTTTTTCCACATATAAACAGATGTTTTTTTAGTTTTTATAACAAGTTTTAGAATGAAGTCATTTTGTGTTCCAAAGGAACCCCCAGTGGTAGAGAATTGTGGATCATAACATAAGACTTAAGGTTATAGGAAATAAGGTGACAAATTAAATTTTAAAGTATAATTTATACTGATTATATTCCTAAGTAAAATAACAAAAGCATCGTGTTATATTCCTGAGAATTTTCAGCTCATTTTCTTACAGGAAAAAGAAAAATTAACTTACACATTTTTGTAGGGTAAAATTTTTCATCATGTTCTTTTTATTCCAACTCTTACTAATATGAATAAATAAGTAAAGTAATGACAGGAAAACGTGAATATATCAGCCAACAGCTAATATATGACATAGCAGTTCCACTTCTAAATATCTACCCAAGAGAAATAAAGGCATGTACTCACAAAAAGACTTGAGCAAGAAGGTTTATAACAGTTTTATTCGTAATAAACAAAACTTGTAAAGATCCAAATGTCCATTAACAGGGAAATGGATAAACAATTTGTGCTCCATTCAAGTGATGGAATACTCCTCAGGAATCACAAAGAATGAATTACTAGTACATGCACCAGTATGGATAATTCTCAGTAACATTATGTTTTCAGAAGGAGGGCATATACAAAAGAGTCCATGCTGTGTGATTCCATTTATATTAAGTTCTAGAAGAAATAAAACTAATCTATGGTGATAGAAATCTGAACAGTGTTTGCCCCTGGGGATGAGGACTGACTAGAAATGGTCAGGGGGGAACGTTCCAGGATAATGTAAATGTCTTATGTCTTTATTGGCGTGTTGGATCTATGGGTCTATGGGTATATACGAGGGCTGTCCAAAAATTATCCAGCCATGTAATATGAAAATTAGAGGCATTTATGGCTGGATTTTTTCTGAACAGCCCCCGTATACATTTGCCAGAAGTTAAGATCTGTCCAATTCACTATATGCACAGTTTACCTCATGAACATGAATGAGGAAAGAAGTGAGTAAGTGAAACATTTTATCAACTCTCCAAATTCCTGGCATTACTAATTAAGCAAAAACATTACTTACATTTTTGTCCATCTTGTCCTTTGAAGTGATTTGATCAGGTTCAAAGTAACTTTTTGAAATATAAAATAAAGCATGTTCTGAATGTTTTGTGATTAGCATATATAACTTTTGATGATGTGAAAGAGTTAAAGCAGGGGTTGGACTTTGACTTATAAATTAGTATTCTTTCATGAAGGTCCGGTTTAGGTGGACACCTACATGGCAAATCAAATAGAGCCTATTGTCGGAACATCTGTCAGACCATATGCTTTGGCTTCAAGTTCAGTGTGGAAACTAAAGTGCTAATGACTCCATCCATCATCACAGAGCTTCCTGGCCATGAATCATTGGATTGGACAGAGACATTCGACTGTGGCATTCTTGAAAGTAGGGAATTGTGTGTGAAGATTTGGTGGCACCATTTGTTTTGGTGAATAGAAATGAGCTGTTTAATGTGTGACTGGTAATTCTATGCAGAGTGCCAACAAAGCTGTGGCCATTGGGCCAATCTGTCCGTCATCACTGCAGGCGCTGGCACTGTGCCACCTCAGACAGAAGGCCTGCCAATACAGGAAAGTCAGCCATGGCTTTGCCCTTGGTGAGGTTTGTCACAACTAATGTAGTGTGATATGGCTAGTTTCTCAGCCAAAGGATATGTCATTCCTTATAAAGCAATAGATAAGTTAAGCATTGGATTGAGAGTAATAGTTGGAGAGTAAATTAGTAAAATGAAACGCAAATGGCTCTAAAAAACAGGGAAAGCCTGACCTCTTGCTATAGCAGCTGTTGTCAGCCAAGAGTCAGTGAAAATAGTTGGTCTGAAACTTTTGGCCACACAGCATTTTATCTGTTCAGGCAAATATCATAGCCTTGTTTCTATATTGCATGTGAACTTTATCATGTAACAGTGGAAATCACAACTATGACTTTTTTCCACTGACTTAATTAGAAAATATATAAAATTTTAACTGGTGAACTATATCACTGTACTGTTTCAAATTCTCTCTAGCCATTGGTCATAAGCTCTTTCTTATCCTCCCATGCTACAGTATTTTTCAGTGCCTATTACACGGTCACACGAAGTGCCTGGACATTTTTAGCATAATTTCCACAAGAGAATTTACTATCCCTGATATGATTTCCTTTTGAAAAAAATATGGTATTTTTGCATTTATTATAATGAAAGAAAATTCTTGGAAGAAATTAATCTAGACCTAGAAACATGCAGTTTATGGTTGGTAATTCATTCAAAACTAATTTAAGAAAAATACTTCCAAGCCATATTGATTAAACATGAAGTATGTGATTAGCTTATTGGGTACCATAAAACAAAAAGAAGGAAATAAGACATATTAATAGTAAAAATTGTTCTACTGTCTGGGCTTGGTGAAATTCTGTCATTTTTCACATCGTTGTCCATATGAGTGGTTTACTCTTACTGAAGTATTAGAATAACAAAAGGTGGTATATAATTAATAGGGCAATGAATAGAGTTGAAGAAATGACATCAGAATTGCTAAAGGGACATGTTATAAATATATCTTCAGATTGTGGGAGACTGGATACATCTTAACATCTTAGAATACTGGAAATGTATGAGGTATACAATGTGTTCTCTATAGACTCAAGTATAGTAATTAACATTTTGAAACTATATGTTGAGAGATATAAGCTGATCATAAGGAAGAACTTTGTACTTGTAGGGCTTTTATAATTTAGACGAGCTATTCCAAGAGGTAATAAAATTACAATTAGTGGAATACCCAAACACAGTCTGGATAAGCACTTGCTAAAGGCTGGATGCTTTTTCAGATCCTTTTAGCTCTGAGAGATGCTCCTATAAGTGAGAATGAAAAGACCATATGGACTCTAAGCACCGTATTATTATATTTCAGAGTTGACAGAGAGCAGCATCGACTGGAATGTTTGTTGAAGTCATTAAGAAAGATTTAATTGAGTCTTTGAAGGACATGGGACTGAGTAAGCAAAGATTTAGTGAGCATAGTTATCACTGCGGGTTAGTGTTGTGTATGTGGGTAGAATAGCAATGTCAAGTGGAAGGCTCATAATGGGAAGAGGAGGATACTCATGTAGTTTATGATAAGGTGGGACTAGGCCTTGATAGGGAGACAACAGCAGAAAAGAAGCTACTCTTAGCAGTATAGACATCAAGTAGTGAGTGAGAGCCTATAATTGGACAGAGCTCACGGAACTGGAAAATATGTTAGTAGAGATGGAGAGAGACAAATGAAAGACGACAGTAGAGTTTTGGATCTGGTTGGCAAAAGCTGACAAAATTTGGAAAGATGTGAGAATGGGGAAGATGGGAGAGTGAGTTAATAAAGACAGCTTTCTAAATTTTCTCAAAAGTTTATTTTTTACAGCCAGTCAATGAGCTTGTTTTCTCATTTTCTGTCTTGTAACTAATTTGCCTATTAGACCCTTTTATTTCCTTTTTTCCTTCCTGCCTTCATAACTGCATATAAATTATCCTAAATAGGAGTGATAGATGAGGTGACATCCCCATTCCTGTTGGTTCTTTTTAACCCTCGTAACAGTTAATTTAAAGCTTGTGGTGCAATTAAACCTCTGGGTGGTCCCCGTATATCAGTTAGGAGAATTCATCTATGGGAAGGCCCTTGGTGCTTTCAGCCTGGGCTTCTCTGTACCTGTGGCTCACAGAACAGGAGTGATGTCAGAGAGCCGTGTTAACCACGTCTGTTGTGCTTTCCTAACCTGTAAACTGCTCTTGACATAAACTGATAGGTGAACACTAGGCTGCTATTAAATTCTAATTTTCTCTGTTTATCCTTCATTTAAGCAGTAGTGATTTTTTTCTGTGTATATGCTGCTTTGCAATTAATTCTGCTTCACTTAAGAAACCATGCTCTATTTGGTAGCTAATTGTCACTCTTGTCAGTCCTGCTTTTCCTCAGGACATTGGCTTACTTGAGTTCATGGCATTATATTCTCCCTTCATGGCTTCATATAAGGAATTATGGTCATCGGTGTTGTAAATAAAATCACTGACCAGGTATGATGGATTGTAATTTTTTTTTCTTTTTTACCTTCAGCATTTTGGACATTTAATAGGGGTGTGTGTGTGTGTGTGTGTGTGTGTGTGTGTGTGTAATGATGAGCATCAGAAAGTTTAAAGACTTAATTTTTAGGACTGTTAAATATTCCTGAGGTCATTTTGGTTAGCTTTATGGGCCTTTGTACCATAAATAGTTCAATGCCTTAAAGACAGTGCATTGTTTTCCCTCTTCAATAATTTATGAACTCTTGAGTTTGTTGTGTATAGATTACATAATTGATTATAAATGAATAAAGTGTAGAATATTCTTTACCTTTCTTATCTATCCCCGGAGCATACTATAAAAGTCTGGCAATACCAGAAGCTCAAGGATATCTTCCTATTGATACCTATAAATAAAAATTTACTGATTTTTCTGTGCAAATATAATGCACTCTCCTACTGTTTCTAGGGCTGCCCTTTCAGTGTGTTTTCAAGGTGCGTCACATCAAGCACTTTACAATTTTACATTGAGCTTCTGTGATCAGTATTACAATGTGGGGGCTCTGGCAGCAGGCTAGGTTTTTAATTTATGAAAAGGAGTCTAATACAAAGCTCTACTTGTTATAAAATAATTTTACTATAAAATAAAGCATAGATATAAAAGAAAACATGCCAATTTAAAAACTGTGACTCAGTGAGTTTTTATAAGGTAACACCACCACACGGGTTAAGACAGAAACTGCCAGCCATCCGAGGGGCAGGCTCTTTCTACGTGCTTTTTCAGTCACAGCTGACCCCTCTCCCTACTCCTAACATTATCATGACTTTTAACCCTTGTTTTTTAAAATATTTTTCCACTTACATATATGTCCATAGACACTACAATTAATCTTGTCTGTTTTTAAAAATATGTCTTTGAGAGTCTCTTTTAATCTGTGGGTTTATCCTCTATTCTATTTTTTTCCCCTCACAATTTATCTTTTGAGGAACCCAGGCTACTTGAGATGTAGTTCAGCAGAGTCTGCATTTTATTGCTTGCACACAAACGTCCTCTTGAATTCATCATATTCTTCTGAGTTTCCTGCAAATTGGCGGCAAGATCCGGAGTCAAGTTTGATACTATAGCAATACAAGCGATGGTACTTGGGTGCAACTGCAGGAGGCAATCTCTCTTTTTGTGACCTTGGTAGCTATTGATGCTTACTGCCTGGTTTCATTCCTAGAGGTTGTAAATTGTGATATTGTAATTCTGATGTTTCTCTTGTATATGTTAGTTAATGAAGTGACACTTCTCATCTCTTACTAGTTTACCCAGTGATATAATTCATTAGGAAAGGCAGGATAAATGCTCAAAACTGCTTTAGTTATTGGTTTTCAATATAATAAATGGATTTTACTATAATCCTCCAAAGGTGACCGATTGTTTTACCTTTATTTTAATATTATAAACACAAGGACTTAAATATATCTAATGGACTTCAATTTATTACAGTTGTTACTATTATTAAAACTCAGTGTGTCTCATCTTTTGCCAGTGGGAACCTCTAAGTTGACTCTAAGAACCCTTTTGCTAGTACTTGAGTAGTTTTTGATAGTTTCCTTGCTGTCTGGTATTGTGAGATGTTTTAGTGTCATGTTGTACATTATCGCCTCCATACTTTGTGCCCTGGTTTATGATAGTGAGAAATTGTATTTTAGGACCATCATATGAATTCTGAAGGATATTCATTGCCAGAACTTTTCAGTGAATAGCACTAAGGGGGAGGGGGATATATATACACATATTTTACATACATTTTATGTGTATGTGTATTTACATATATATTTAAGTATAAAATGCCTATCAGATCATACTGATATTTCAAATTCAAGCCTAAAGATTTTCACGTAATGTTTTCTCAATTACAATTTGTCAGTTACTTCTTTTTCCCACACTAATATTTTTGATTCTCAGTGACACAAAGGAAGAGATAATTAGAATATTCCCATAATTATTCATTTTAAAATCTCATGTTATTTTGAATACTGGCACCATATTTCTATTGTCGGCATGTAGCCATTGCTTACTATGCTCTCTCCCACTTAACGCATATTTAATGTTTGTTCTATGTGTAAGTATGTATTCAGTTTTCATCAGCATTCCATATGTCATGTCTTCTTAGTAATTTGGTTGTATGAAACTCATTTTCTTGTAGAGTTCCCAAGAATAGCTAATGGAGATAATATTCCCTGAATTTGTGAATGTTGAAAATAGTTTATATGTGCCCTTGAGCTCAGTCGATTTTGTAGGATATGAACTCCTTTATTCACATTTTCTTTCCTTTAGTAACTTAAATACATTACTTCAATTTCTTCTGGTATAAAGCCTTGCCATCAAAGTCTGATAATTTTTCTTTTCTTTTTCTCTGCTGTCATCTACCTGCCTTTTCTAGATATTCAATTTTTTAAAAAAATTTCTTTCAAGAGTCTAATTTTATCAGAGTATATATCACTGTAGGTCATTCTGGGTTATTCTCAGGTATGTGCTGTGTTTTTTTTATTATTTATTTTAAAGCTTTTTAATTTTCAGAATTTTTTTTAAATTAAAATTTTAGTACTTGTCTGTCCTGTTGCTTCGATATGGACTTCTGTTAATTCTATGTTTGATCTCTTTTGTATATTATTATTAGTCAAATCTTTTTTATTCTTATTTTTAATTAAAAAATCTTTTTCATATTGTGTTTTGCATATGATATCATGTGTTGAGTTTACTTTAGTTAATCATATTTTTTAAAATGATTTTTTACTTTAATTTTTTTGAGTTTGTGTCACCTCATTTCTGAATTTTATTCAAATTTATGAATTATTTTTAAATACATTTTAGCTTATCTTAAAATATTAGGTTTCAGGTTTGATCTGTTTAGTGGACATATTTTTCTGACTTGCTTCCTCAATTCTAAGGATCATTTTGTACTCTACCCCATATTCTCTTTTAAACTTGTAGTAACTTTATATCAGATTTAACCTTGATACTTTTATGTGGTTTATTTTTATGTGAATTAAGTTTTCTTGAAATTTTTTAATGAGGTTCAATTCAGAAAAACTTTCCTTATTTCAATGAATCCCTCTTCTGTTGCTTTAACTTATGTTTAAAAACATGGCTGCTTGCTTTCTGGGATTTCTTTCTGGGACTTTATTCTCACCTTCACTCTGGCTAGACCTTCTCTTTCCTTTCTTTCTCTTGTTACTCTGTCAGTTATTATGAGGCGTATTCAGAAAGAGTGAAAACTACGCTATTGCCACCAACTTCCCAGTATTCCGCTGATGTAGTGGTTTAATTACATGGGTTTCCTTGATAAACTCAACTTCCCTTTGACTATGGATGGTATAGTTTTATAAATTGTGCTTATGTGCTTGTCATTCCCCACTTTCTCCAGTGCAGTTTAAAGCAACCAGCCAATCCCATTATTTCATAGTTTGTCTAAAATGTTCATAGGTAGCAAATATATTACCTTCTGTCAGTATTTGATTAGGAATGTCTATTTGTGATAGTTCGCATATTTCTATTATGATGTCATGCTATGACTTAGCGGTCTTTTTCCCACTGGCAAAACAGTTAATAGTGCCCTTATCTAACCAGTTAAAGAACCAATTCCAGAAAACCCTGTGTCAAACGAAATCACAAATCTCATCCTTAAAAGTCTGTTTCTCCAGAACCATTACTGGTAACAAAATAGTCTGTATCAATCAGGAAAAGCAGAACTAGTACATTTGTATATTTCCAGTGGAATTTTTCAAGGGTTTATGTAATTATGGAGCTGGGTAGGTAAGAGAGTCTGTAGGGTAAGCCCTTGGGAAGGGCAAGCTAGAGTCTTCAGTCACAGACAGGAGTTACTATTCAAATGTTAAATTTCTTCTACTTCAGGGAAGCCTCAGCTCTACTCTTAAATTATTTCAACTGTTAGAATCAAATCCACTTGGATTATCTAATCTTCTTTAAGGATAATGGCTTTATTTAATATCAATTGGTTATGAACTTTAATGCCATCTACAAAATACCTTCATAGAGACATTTAAGTTAGTGTTTGAATAATGGGATGATTTCCTGATCTACTTCATACATTATAAAATAATCACAATTACCAAATGTATTATTTGCTTTTATATTATTTTAATTATTATATATTTAATACTGCTATTGTAGTGTCAGGATTTGAAGTTAGAACTTTTGCCCTAATAGCTTAGCTAATACTGTTAACATTTCTTTTGAATCAGAGATACAATTTGATTTCCCTATTTTTAGATGTAAAGGTAGAGAATTGAGAAGTACAATAATCCTCTTTTATCTGTAGTTTGGTTTTTCACAATTTCAGTTACCTGCAATCACCCGAGGTTCAAAAATATGAAACAGAAAATTTAGGAAACAACAATTTCTAAG
Organism: Lyroderma lyra; assembly: GCA_004026885.1. Lineage (NCBI taxonomy): Eukaryota > Metazoa > Chordata > Mammalia > Chiroptera > Megadermatidae > Lyroderma > Lyroderma lyra. Next base: position 153,961 of record PVJL010000241.1, on the reverse strand, counting down.
TTTTAAACTGCATGCCATTCTGAGTCGTGGAATGAAATCTTGTGCCAGCCTGCTCCATCTTGCCCAGGATGTGAATTATCCCTTTGTGTAGTGTGTCCACGCTGTATGTGCCACGTACCCATTAGTCACTTAGTAGCTTTCTGGATTATCAGATTGACTGTCATGCTATTGCATTCCTTATGTTTAGGTAACCTTTATTTTACTGAACAATAGCCCCAAAGTCCAACAGTAGTGATGCTAGTAATTTAGATATACTGAAGAGAAAACTTAAAAGTTCTTCCTAGTGTGAAAGGTGAAAGCTCCAGACATAAAAAGGAAAGAAAACGTTTTTATGCTGAAGTTGCTATGATGCATGCTAAGAATGAACCTTCTATGTGTGAAATTGTGAAGAAAAAAGAAATTTGTGATAGTTTTGCTATCTCATCTCAAACTGCAGACGTTATGACCACGGTGTGTGATAAGTGCTTAGTTAAGATGAAAAAGGCATTAAACTTGTGGGCGGAAGACATGAACAGAAAGTGTGTTCTCATTGATGGCCGGAAAGCATTGAGCCTATATGAAGGTTTTAGTAAAGGGTCCCCTGAAATGACTGACGCCGGGCCTTTTATGCACATCAGTGATGGTTACACATATTCAGGAATAGTTTTGGACTAAAAAAATATAAAAATTACTGGAGTAAGAGAAAGAGCCCACATTCACATAATTTATTACAGAGTATTCTTATAATTATTCTCTTTTATTATCAGTTATTGTTGTTAATTGCTTACTGTGCCCAATTTATAGATGAAACTTTATCATAGGTATGTATGTAGAGGAAAAAACATAATACACTTAAGTTTGGTGCTCTCCGTGTTTTCAGGCATCCACTGGTAGTCTTGGAACATATCCTCCATTAATAAGGGGAGACCACTGTAATGAAAAATTGTGAATATGATAAATGGTCACTTCAGGATTAGAACTCAGGTATCGTTCCGGCCACACGTGGTTCAGTCCGCTTAAGCATGCTTTCTTGTGTGTCTTCGTAAGGTCACCTTCTCCCAGTACTGCAAATACCTACACTTCCTAGGTTAAAACTCAATTTCTTATTTAATAGCTGATTTTATTGTTTGTCCATTTATGATCTTGATTCTAATAATTTGCTATCCCCAGCACATTTTTATATTAGTTATAATATTTGTTCCCTGTTCTTTTTCTGTGTTAGATACTATGCACCTTGTTTGATCCTTTATTTGACAAATAGTATACACTTTGGTAAACTTAGTATTATTAGTTTAGTGTAATTATTCCTAGAACACTGTTTCCTTATGAAGTCCTTAATATGCTGAAATAAATATAATTTCTAGTAAATATATAAATGACTGCTTTTCTCAAAAAACCCTAGAGTTTCTAATTTTAGATTCTAAATTTCTAAACCTTTAAGTTTGCCATGATCCTACACTTCCATGTTTCTAAAATGCTTCAGTTTAATTGTTCAGCAATGATGATGACGATAGCTGTGTCATCTCTCTGAGAAAGAAAACATTTCATGTGGAAGACAAGCCCTGGTAAGGAACTCTCCTGTCCTTGAGATTAATTTGACTGTTGTGTGATTCACTTCCACCTCACTTAATTATAGTGTGCAAATTTACTTTGGGATTAGTTTTGGAGAAAAGGGTAATACTGACAAATCATATGTTGTCCTCTTAATGCTATTAAATAGGAACCTAAATACCCAACATAGGAAACTAATCTCTTTCCAGTCTCTCCAACTATAAAAGGGTGAAGGAGTTATATATCATTATGTGCCCAGGCAACGTAGCGAAAAAATAAATAAAACAATAACTGTAATTTCATTTTTTCTTTAAGTCAATAGAGTGAAGTAATCTCTGAAAGTGCTCTAAGTGCCACATATTTAATTTAAAATGAAATTGGATTAATTTCATTCTTTAAGCTTTGAAACGAAGTTGAAATAAACTGTATTATATTTTAACTGTACCATATTAAATCTTAGGATTTCAAACTGAAAGTAATAGAAAACAACATGTGTGGTATCACTTAACAGGAAGTCCAGAAAGAAGGAGTCTCTAGGAGTTGTTGACACCGTTTTAGATACTCAGTCAAGAACCCAATTCTGTCTTTCTCCTTGATGTGGCATCCTCAGCAGTTCAGGCATGACACTGAGAAAAAAAAGGTGGGGAACCCACTGTGTTTTTTCTAGAAGTGAGAAAAGATTTCTGGAAATGACTTGGCCTATTGCCATCATATCTCATTGGCCATTTTTAGATCTATCACTGTTAATGAGAACAGGAACTCCATGATTGCTTTTTGATCAGTATGTCTTAAGCTTAATATCTTGAGGTATTATCTAGGGATCTTGTTAAAATGCAAATTTTTATTTAGTAGGTCTGGAGTGATCTGTAGACTTTGTATTGCTAATAATCTGATAGATGATGCTCATACTACTGTTTGCTTTAGAAGCAAGACGTATGGTTAATAACCTGGTTATTATAGATGTTAGGAATAAACCAGTGTTACCAGTACACTACTTGAGGCCAGCAACTGAACTTGTCAAGTAAACACAGCGTGCATCCTGCATGTGAAAGCTGACTGACTTAACAGAGTGATGGTACTCAGGGATTCCAATGACTTGTCAGGATTATTGGTAAGGGACAAGTCTCCATAACCTATACTGGTGACAAAGTAAGTGTGAAGGTGTGACAAGACGCTGAGGAGCAGGGAAGAGAACTAGACAAAAACAGAATGCTAGGTTATCATCCTTGGATCATATCATTCTGTAACTCATTTCTTCATGTTTCTTAGACATTGGACTATTTTTAATGGAAAATAATATAAAAATCTCAAGACAGGAGAAAGGAGCCTGAAACTGAAAAATAACTAAATAAAGGCAGAAAACGATATGCACACATTGCTACAGAAGAGAAATTTACCATTATTCTTATTTCCTTCTTCATAGTTCTGCCCACTCTACTAAAATGGTAGCTTGTAGTAAGGCAAAAACCTATTATTTTGGATAATAAAAGAAAAAGTTACCATTTTTGAATTCTGAAATGTACATGTCATCAATGGCCACATTTATCTTTACTGCCTTACTGGAAGCTGAGTTAATAAAGCAGTATCTAGTAGATTGTATTTTCTCATTGGTGCAATGCCTTGATCACGGCCTCCCACCATAATCCAATTTGTTGAACTGTACCTAGGAAACAAATGAGAAACAGCACCTTTGGTTCGCTGGAGAGGAAATGCTGCTGGATTTTGTCATCAAACCTCACTGAGTTTTAATGGTGCTACTAATAGATTAGGTATCAAAGTTTTAATCTCTCTGAATCCTGATTTTATCACCTTTACATGGAAATAACTGTCACAGAAGGTTTGTATGAGAGAGCAATGAGAGAACCAAAATCATAGCTAACATAACATCAGGTACATGGAGGTGCTTATTAAATTATTATTGAAGATAAGCCTCTACAATAAAATTTATTATTTAATTTCAAGAGATAAATAGAACCTAAGTGTACTATGTATTATGTAAATAATATATATCCTATAAAAGCATATATATTGTAATTATGTTAGTATATGAATACATACAAATAGAAATGTAGTATAACCAATTTTGTGATCTCCTGATGGGATCATCTTCAGAAGGCCAGCCCCTCAATATCTCTGAATCCTGGTATATTTCAGAAATAGGGTGGCATAAATGAAATCTAGACATCCTTGAAGTTCTGTATTTAAAGCTTCCCTTTATTACTAATTTTAATTAATTATTATATATTTTGTTAGAATTATTTATAAAAGCCTAAGGAGGAGTTATATAATTTCTGTTCTAAAGATCAATGAATTTAATTAATTTATCAAAGAACTTGAGTACCCAGGAAATAAAGATAATATGATGACATGAAAGAATAAATATATATTTAAGACTAGAAATCCTACCTTTGGACTGATTTTAATACATAGAATTAAAAGAACCAATATGAAATATGTTACAGATGACATTCAAGATAGAAAAGCCAGATCATTACATTGTTATGATAATCTTTGAGTTTTGAGGCTCTATCCATGACAATGTCAGTGGGAATGGAAAACAATGAGTATGTGTGAGTTGGAATGTGAAGTTGAAGTAGATTCAAGAAGTTAGTCTCCGTTACACAAGTTACTGTGGGATCAACTAGGAATGTCTAAGAGTTGTTTATTTCTCTTGTTGGATAACATAAATTTTTCATGGGAGTAAATGACTGATTCCAGCAAAAGTTAATAGTCATCTTCTTATAATTGCAAAGGAATGGTTCAAATCCTATGGTGGCAGTGCATACGCAATGCAAAGTTAAACAATCTGGATGTATTTCAGACTAGTGAAAACCTCTTTGAAATGGCTGGTTTTAAAGTAAAGGTCAGAAAAGTGATGTCTCACTGATAATGCAGAGGATTTAAGGAATGGGAGATAGAACTGCAAGAACAATTGTGATTCAAGAGAAAACATCATAGGACAGGAACTTGGATGTTGTAAGGTGTAAGGTGTAATGCATAAAGAAGGATGTTGGACAGCACTGTTACCAGGGTGAGTTGGGGGTTACTGAGAATATTTACAAGACTGTGGTGAAGATTTTGTTCTGGTAGGTAATTGATGGGAATGGTATTTGGGCATGCTGGGAAAGCCAGAAGTTGAGAGGTTTTTGAGTGGGATAGTAGAAGAGTGGTTTGCAAGTGAGGAACCAGAATAAGGTGGCCTTCTTTGAAAGGAGGTGGGTTGTAGAATAAAATGCATCTTCCTTTGAGAAGTTTGTAGGAAAGTGATAATTGTAAAACAAATGCCAATTGAGATTAAAAGACGGAATAATGATTATTGATAGGGAAACATTAAGGGTACTTTGAATCTCATTACAGGAAAAGATGTGTTTAAAGGGCATGGTGTTAAAAAGTATGATTGTGTGTGTGCATGCACAAGATAATTCAGAAGGCAGGGCAGGCAGCAGGAATTGGCTAGTTTTGCAGAAGAAATGAGAAATGTAAGTCGCAGGCAAAAAGGTGACAGAAGGTTGAGGGATACTACACTAGAGAGAGAAGTTAGGAATATGAGGGTAGAGTGTGTATAGGTGGAAGGGCTGTCCTGGTTTGTCTACCTGCCAATTAGAAATACTGTGTCAAACCACGTCATAATTGAAACAAATGCTGCCTGAGATTTACATGTATAATTATTTTTTGTTTATGTGCCTTGTAGGGAAAAAGAATTTAGATTTGATTTTATGGGTTGAAATTTCAGGGCTTTTAAATATAAATTGCGTTTTCTTTTCATTACTGTACAAAAACCATGGAATGAGTGGGTAAGATAATTAACAGGCTACGGAATGAATGAAAAATCATAAAACCATAATTGGAACTTTGCTTTCTTGTATGAGGTCTGACAATTAAATTGGTGAACTTGCTACCATGCACTTATGTTGACAGCACTGTACAAACAACTTGATGCATCAAGTTTCATAACCTTGATGTATTTGTGCCTCACAGTTGTGTTCGTGTCATCGTGTGGCGGTGTCTTACTGAGTGACATTCATTATTGTTGTGTGTATTTGTGTACTGTTGCGAGAATGTCAGAGCTTGAATTAGAGCAATGGACAAACATTAAATTTGTTGTTAAACTTGGCAGGAGTAGAAATGAAATCAGGACATGTTAGTCCAAGTTTATGGGGATAATGCCATGAAGAAAATGGCAGTGTACAAATGGATTAAACATTTTTCTGAGAGGAGAGAATGTGTCACTGAAGAACAAAGGTCAGTGTGGCCCGTGAGGAGCAGAACTGACAAAAATATTGCAAAAATTTGTCAACCTGTATGTCAAATTGTCAGCTTTCTGTGAGAAGCATAGTAGACCAAATAAACATCAATAGAGAAACAGGAAAATCTTAACTGAGAATCTTGGCATGAGGAAGATGTGTGCAAATATGGTCCCAAAGGAGCTCTCCAATGAACAAAAGCAAAACAGAGTCAAAGTTTGCCAAGACCTTTTGGAGAGGCAAGATGATGTTTTGGACTGTGTTATCACTGGTGATGAAACATGGGTGTACCAGTGTGACCCTCAAACAAAGCATCAAAGTGCACAAGGGAAGTCAGCCAATTCTTTGTGACCAAAATAGTGCTGTCAGGCCAAATCAAGCGTCAAAACGATGTTGCTAACCTTTTTTGATATCATAGGGATTGTTCATTATTAATTTGTACCTACTGGGCAAAGAGTTAACCAAGTTTATTGTTTGGAAGTGCTTAAAAGGCTATGTGAAAAAATTAGATGAAAACGACCTGAACTGATAGCCATTCCAGAAAAAGACTTCCAGAATTGCTTTGAAGGGCAGACTAGGCCTTGGTGTTGGTGGATAGCTTCCCAAGGGGAGTACTTCGAATGTTACCATAGTGATATGGTAGGGCAATGAAGTATGTAGCACTTTTTCTAGGATGAGTTCCAGAACTTAATTGTCAGATCCTTATATATGTATGTGTTTGCATACTGCATACTCCATACTCATACACACACACACACACACACACACACACACACACACAATTTCAGGTATGGCATAGGGTGATAAAAGGTACAGTGGATTTTAGGATTTAAGAATTATTAGATTAATAAAGTGGTCTCTTTATTATTTACTCATTTAAAAAATACAAACTATTTCAAACATAAAAACATTGTAGAAAACCATAAATGCTTACTCATGTATGCACTACTTTTAACTTAAAAAGGAAGTTAAAAGTTTACATTTTTGTTCATATTTAATTTTTGTTAAGGATTTTTAAAATTTTAAATGTGAATACATGTATTTCAAATGAGTAGAATACTGGAGCCAGCTTATTACTGTTGGTTCTTAAATTTTTAGGAATTTTAAGAGCCAAATGGTATTGCACTGGTAATTTGGAAGTGGTCATAGTAGAAGTATTTACACTACAGAAATTGAGAAATGGTAGGAGTCACAACTTTATGGTTTTTAACTAGCTGTTCAAAATTTTAAATTAAAACACCACTGGTCTTAATTTGCTTTACCTACTACCTTATATTTTATTGAATGAATAAGTTTTAGTTTACTTATCTACTACTCAGTAATATAAGGATCTGTTTTTCTATTAAAAACTACTGGGAGTTAAGCATTCTTAGAAATATCTCATTAATTATATATGCAAGAATGATTCAAATGTAGAAACACTGAAGTGGAATTGTTGGGTCCTAAGGTTTATGCATCTTCAAATGTACAAGATAATAAGAAATTATTTTTTAAAAATTATTTTAATAGTAAACACTTGCACTAGTAATTTTAGGGGATTGGTTTCCCCTATCTAGTAGTAAAAAATTGTATTTCAGGAAGTATGAAAGGATACCAGGAATACTTAGCTTTTCACCAACAAGAAATGAGGTTGAGTATATCATCACTAATTATTTCTCATAATGTGGCTTTTCTTTGTTTTTTGTGGTGTCTTTGACATATAGATAGATAGTTTAACATTGAGGTTGAGTTTTTTCTTGTCATGGTTGTATATATATACACACACACACACACACACACACATACACACACATTTTTTTAGAGCCTGTTCATTCTTTGATTTTTTTTTTTTTTTTATTGAACTATAGATCTTAACCTAATCTGGCTATTTACCTTTTGGTGTTTATTTCCATGAAACATATTACAGTTAGTGGCTATTTTCACTTTATGATGTCTTTCAACAAAGAAATAATAAATTTTATTACAGTTAAATTTTCCACCATTTTCTTTATAGTTTATGCTTATTGATTTTATTTGAGGCACCCTAATTTCATAAAGATACTTTCTAATATTTCATTTTGAAAATTGACAGATATGCTTTTAATCTTTAAGTTCTTTTGGTTATTTTCCTCAAATAGTATAAATTCACTGTCATTAATGCCAAGGAGATAGATGATTGCAGTAAGTACAGACTTTGGATTGACTCTTAATTATTCATCAGCATTTTATTTTTATTCTGTGTTGGTCACATGCTATACATTTAGAATACTGAGATGCATCAGACAGGGTCTCAATCTCCTGTTAGAGATAAACCTATTACAGCATATGCAGTATAGAATAAGGGCTAAAAGAATCCCATACATATGTATTTTCTGGGAGAAAGGGAGCTGTGAATCATTTGCATGAAGGAATTAACTGTTCTGTTCATTCCTCTGCTATCAGCTAATAGTAATTCTATGTGGAAAACGGAGATGACTGCCATAGCGTCAGCACCACATCCCTTAGGATACCAGTATTTACCTACATATTTTACTGATTGAATGACAATAGCAAAAGTTTGTGTAGCTCCATAGACATTTTCCTGGTAATTTATCCACAGGAATAATTTATCACAGATATTGGTTGCTAAGATGCTTTCGATTTATGAAAATGTTAAGAACCTGATTTTTAAATATTGGCTCCTGTTTGCAGAGACGAAATGGAGAAGATATACCAGTAGCCCAAACTAAGAACATCAATCACAGAAGATTTGCTGCCTCCTTTAGACTGCAAGAAGTGACAAAAACTGACCAGGATTTGTATCGCTGCGTAACTCAATCAGAACGAGGTTCTGGTGTGTCCAATTTTGCTCAACTTATTGTGCGAGGTAAAGTATAATTGCTTTCACTGCATGAAATTGTGTCGCTTTATTAGAACGTTGTAAACATTTGGATTGATTTTTAAACCTAGTTCCTTCCCCTCAAGTCACTGTAAAATTATTACAGAAGTTCTGCTAATGTTTTAAAGTAAAATTAAGACTGGTTTTATAGTTTGTGAAACAAGTTTTCAACAAGTGTTTTCCATCAAATGGAATCTCTTTTAAAAAGCTCTGATAGGGCTAGCCAAAGTTGAGCCACTTTGTTCTTATTGCCGTCATCTAGTTTGCATTTTAATTTTAGATTTGTTTTTCTTTTTTTTTTTTTTTTTTGGTATAGTGGGTAGTTCCCTGGCTGGGAATCCAACCCAGGCCGCAGCACTGACAGCACTAGGGCCGAAGCCTTAAGCCACTACACCACCAGGGAACTCCCTTGTTTTTCCTTTTTAAAGCAGTTCCACAGATAACACATTTGTTCTTTAAACCATTGTGGCAATGAGCTCAAGGTCAAAATTTGCTGTCCCCATGTAGACACATGAATTTTACAGTATCAAAACCTGGGGGGGATGCTCACTAATTCTGGTCCCCTACAAAATCTTAGGAAGTTAGACTTGCTAACAGATCCTCATTAATATTATTGGACACTAAGGTTACTGGAGGAATTTTGAAGGATTATGACATATCAGTACATATCTGAGGTAAATACTGGAGAATAAATACAAGTACACGATGGATATCTCACTCACTCATTTTACTTATGCCTGTTTTATTCCATATGCCATTTTAGGTTATGGAGATACAATTATAAGTAAAATACATAGTCCCTGCCCGTATGGAATTTAGCACTGAGGTATGTTAGTCACACTATAGAGGACAGTATTGAAAATGTAATTTCAAGTTGTGCTATGAAGAAAAATGACAGGGATTGGTATTTTAGTTAAGGAGATCTGAAAGACCTCTGAGAAGTGACAGTTCAGCTGAAATCTTAACGTGTGGGTGTCTGTCATGTGAAACATTAAAGGAAATGCAGATTTGTTCAATAGACTATCAAGCATCAATCAATGACACAAATGAAAATAATTATAAATGTTTCTTCAAGGAGAAGTTTGGCAGATTTTAACAAAAAACATCTAAATTGGACTGAGATATATCAGAGGCATCAGGGAACGCCCTTGTGAGTAAGTCTGAGATAGGACCTGAAAGTTCAGAAAACGTTGCCCAGGTGAGGGATGTGGATGTGGGTGGGGGACAGGGGTAAAGAGAAAGAAGGGCCTTTAGTCAGAGAGCAAGACCTGGATCAAAGCCCAGGACTGGAAGGCAAATAGGAGGTACCTTCACAATCCAGTTCATTTGTTTGCTAATGCTTGACATCAAATACCTTTTACATATACTATTTCATTTTAAGATTTCCTTGATTTTAATATTTTAATGTGTAATACTTTTAGAAGGAAAAAGAATGAAATTCAGACTATTTCATAATTGCCCAGAGCTACAAGGATCTAATAATTGACTAACCCTTTGTTTCTTGACTCCTGATGCTGGCTGGACACATTGTTCTCTACCACAACTTTATCTCATATTAACTTTATGAAATAAAGCTGTTAGCCTCTTGTAATGCTTTTGTTTTGGCAGATTCTGTGGCTCCTTGATCAAAGGGTTTATCTTTATAGAATGATATGACTGTTTTCGGTGAAATTTCTCTCATGTCTCCAGAGTCAGCTCAAATCACCTGCTTTCAGTTCATGCAAGCACAGCTCCTATTAATTGAATAAATAAGAAAATGTGATAATATTTGACTTCACGGTTCAAGTAGAAAGACAGTTTATCATCTTTTCATACATGCTGTACATTCACTTTATGAGCGCCATTCCAGAATCTCTTGTCACCTGAGTTGAAGGTGTCTTTGCAGCCACTGAAGGGGATGGCGGCTTATAACAGTGCAGCTAGAGTGCTTTTGAACACCTTGGCATTTTAAATGTACTTGTAATTGGTTTTTGGAGAAATGGCCCTGTGATGTATTCAACAGTCCATAGAAGGCAAAGTTGAAGTTTTTATCCCCCAGAGTTTTTTTTATAGATATAATTTCTTCTTCCATATATAGTTTATTTTAAGAGATTGATTCTGCCATTACTAGATTTCGTTCGTTTATCTGAATTAACAAGTAGATTTTACCATTTTATCAAAGCTTGTTTCTACTTTTTGTTTGTTTTTCACCTGGAGGCTACTTTGTGGCTATTCTAGGTGGGCTACTTGTGAAATAAATAATGTATTTAATAAAATTTATAAATGGAGAATCCGGAATTTCATAGAAAATTTTGGCCTTTTTCCTTTATTTTTATTTTTTCTAAAGAGACTTCTGCCATTTAACATATATTTTGCTTTAGAGTTTATATTGTCACTACTAGATTAAGATATGGCAGTGCTTTGAATGTGCTAGAGCTCACTAGCATTTAGAAACACGTTTTGATAGTTTTGACAGCTTTAGTTTTCTTTTCAACATAATTGAATTTGTTATATATCTAATATTTATAGGTGATATTTTCCTTGTTGTATTTGAAGACGGATATAGAGCAATATGTTTTCTAGTTTGTCTGGATAACCACCAAATACATACTGCTAACCAAAAAAAACACACCCTTTGGGGGGGTCAGCTGTCCCAGTGCTGAAATAGTGCTGAGAATTAACTGTGGTGACAGGTCCTGTCTCTCACTGGCACTTTCAAAGCTGACATCCTGTTGCATGAATACAAAAGATGGTAATTTTAAGGGAAATTTTTGGGGCAGTGACATGAATAGTCTTTAATAAGAGCTGGCATAGTATTGCCTGTTGTCAAAGATGACCAAAGGGTAAGAGTTTATTAGTGCATTTTCTCCAAAACTGAAAGTGACAGGGCATGCTTAAGGCTTCTTTGTTGCTGTTTGTTACAAATGAAAATTTCACTGAAAAATTCTCATGTTGAAGAGTATTGATCAGTGTTCCCACAGCCAGAGGAAGAAAAATAAAGTATACTGAAATAGAATTTACTTTGTCATGACTTTAGCATTGTTTCCAGATCGTTTTGAGTAATGATAATGTCTTCAGCCTGTGGAAGCCAATCTTTATTGACAAAAGTTTTTACAGAGATGAGATCAAGAGCAGATGTTTTTGCTTGATGTTTCTAGAAAATTGAAGTGTAAAAATGTGAAATACAGGTTGAAATGGTGTTTACAAGCTTTCAACTAAAAGCATTAAGTTTGTAGTCTTAGTTTTGTTACTGGTTCTCATTCTCTACCTCATTTGCAATCTTCTCCTTTTATCTGACTGTCTGGATCAAAGACCCACTTGCATTTCTAACCAAGGGAACCATAATCAATGTGTAAAATTCTTTAATTGCTGGAACTGACAATTTTTATTACCAGTTGTTAGTTATGCTTTATATCTATTTTTTTCTGTAAAATTCCAATTACATTTTAAGTTATTTAGGTAAAAAACACAGTATTTGGTTGTCTGTCTTTTTTACTAGTTTGATTTATAAATTTTGATATCAACTATTAGCCATTAAGAAAATACTCTGAATTTTTAAGTATTATTAATATTTTTAATGTATTTTTAATGAATACCAGAGAATTCTAGCTGTAAAATAAATGACAATCCATTTATCTAGCCTTACTCAGTCAGTGTAGGTGGATTTGTAAAACAAATTTTGGTATTTAGATTCATGAGGAATTTGGATTGTTGTTGACACTGACTTTTGTAACTGGAAATGTAGAGATAGGGTTTTAGGGCTTGTTCATTTACTCATGAGGATCTAGACACTTTTTATTTCTTCACTCTGCCTCCATGATGTGGTCTCATTTCCTAAGACATGGTCATGGTCATAGGGTAGCAGTAGGTTATACAATTCTTTGGTCTAATCCACTTGGGGACAGAGAGGTCACTACTTTCCACAAGTTTCAAAAATTGCATATGGGGAGACAACTAGAATGTCCAGTGGAGAACTTTTGTACATGGGACTTCAGAGCATCAATGATGATATTTTGTGGGAGTTATTACTAAAAACTCCAGTCAGGTGAGATGAGAACTGAGGAAATATTTCATAAGAAAGTCCAACTTAACCTTGAAAGACATACAGAATTTGAAATTTCGTATCAACACATCCCCATTCACCAAATAAGCTGTGATCCCATTTTACACTGTTACCTAATTAGAGGGTATTCTAATATGTCAGGTAAAGTGGAATCACAGCTTATTTGGTGAATGGTAATGTGTTAATGTAATCAGTTGCCTACTACCAGTTATTCATTACACATGTGAGTAAAAAAGAAAAGTCTAAACAGTGGTTTGCTTTTGAGCTTTTAGAATTCTGCTCTTGTTTTAATTATTTGTAGTTTATGCTCCATCAGACCATGTGTAGATCATCTTTGCTCTAGCACATGTCATGGCTGTACATAAAATCATTTGTTAAATTCATAAAAATTAATAAATAAAATTGTTTACTTAAAGACAGAAGGTGGGGCTGACCCTAAAAGATGTAGGGAATGTGTGATGAACCACATACTCTCCTCATCTGTACTTGGAGTGAAGATTACTGACCTACAGGAAAAGATGACAGCAATTTTTTTTGTTTATTGTTTTGTTTTGGTTTTTTTTTTTTTGTAGTGTCTAAACCAGTATCTTCTTTTTAATTTGAACTAGGAAGGATGACTTAAGTTTAGCATAACATTTTTTCACTTGAAAAGTAATCTTGATTTAATCAATATGCTGCATTCTGGTATTTTTGTAAATACCAGTTAAAAATCAGGTCTGAATATTTTATATATATATATTAGAAGTAAAAATATTTAGGAAGTAGAAAACATGACATACTTTACTGATAATTTTGTTAGTTGGTGGTTAAAGGCCATGTGATTTCTAGTTTGAGTCCTTCAGCAGTCTGCTTATTACCACACACTTGATTTTTAACTAGCTTTCATAGCACAGCTGGAATGAATTCAGGCTCATGAATTCATATAAAGATCCTTTCTCTTAATGGTGACTTGATGATCCCTTTTCTTTGCTTCTATTGTGAAAACTAGTCAACTTGACATGAAATGTGGGGTTATCTGGGAGAATTCAATTTAAATGCCTATGCTTTATAAAATCTAAAAACACATGGGTAAACCAGATAATAGTTTTCGCCAACTGCCCCTGCAGTTAGAAAAGTACATCTCAAATTGGGAGGAGATGCCAAATGTCACATATCTAAAAATTTTACGTTGTTGCCCTTGAGTATGATAAAAGAAATATTTGGAGTCTCCTGTCATACTTGGTAGCTATTAATACTTGTAATTCAGGTGATTCAATGTAGAAGTCATCTGGTACATTTTTAAATTTTAAGTGAGCAGAAGGATACTAGATGACTTATTTTTGATAGTACATTGTTACTGAAACTCTGTTCTGTCCACTTTTGTACATCATTACTGCAAATACTTTGTCCTATTAATCTCCTCTTAATTCCCTTAATGCTACTTGACAGAAGTAGAGAGTGTATGTAGGACTTGCTTTGCCCATTTGGTTATTTCTGTGCTTTGTGTTTTCTATTTGTTTTAAAAATAAAAATGCAATGAGAGTCCTTTTCTAAAGGCTATCTGATTGCATTTGCATAGGTGATGGCACCTTTAAGGCTCTGCATAATGTTTTGCAGTTGAGGCACTGGTCCTTGTTTTTGGAGTGAGTCTATCAGGGGTTTGCTTTTGTTGGAGCTTTCTTAAGAATTTGAGGAGGATCAAAGAGGAAACAGAATGATTTGCATGTCTAATAATTTTTTTTCTGCTGCATGCTAGGAAATTTTATTCCAGAGCACTGATAGTAGGTCTTTATCCTTCTAAGCCTCTCAATTCTGTTCTCTTGGAGTTTGTGATACGTGTAATTTGGGTCCACTTCTTCCAAAAGACTAATGTCAACTACTCAGATTAACAGTGTTTCTGTAATTTATTTTCTCCTCCCTGCTCACTATTTTTGTTTCCCTTACCCCAATCTTAAAGTGAACTCATAAATTTACAACTTCATTGGAAAATCAGCTAGCAGCTTTTATTGAGTACCAAAATGGCAAGTAATAGATATTAGGAAATTACAAAGATAGAGCAGACAGTTTCAGCTCTCAAGCAATTTATAATTTAATTATTATGTAGGAACATGTAGAATTTGTGGCACAGAGTTTTGACTTTGATTTTGGTCACATTTTTAATCCTGTAGGCAAAGAATGCCTACCAAAGAAGCTATTGCATTGAAACCATTTATGAAGCAATAATTTTGTAAATAATGTTGTACTGAGAGTTTTATAGAATTTTAAGCAGAAACTCTCTCTATAGATGACTGATGAAAATCAATCAGCAAGGCAGAGAGATAATAGTTTTTAGTGATACAGTAAGTAAAGATGGTGATATAAGTGTTGCGGTGGGACATTATTTTATTAATTATATACTTCTTGAGTCTCTAGAAAGTCAACAATAGCATGCTTACCTACCAGTCAGTCTATGAGAGGCAGGTGAGTTTTGGTTTATAGCACTTTGCAGGTTAGCATAAACTATTTGCTACTTAGATGTGCATGTCATTTGAAAAGCTAGCTAATACATTTTCGGCTTACTAGTAAAATGTCATCAGGAACCTGACTTACTAAGAGTGCAAACTAGAAAGTACAAGAAAACAAAACATTCATGAAATGTTAGGTAGAAGTCAAATGTTAGGTAAATCAATCAAAACCAACTTGTTCTACAAAGTTTATCATCTTACTACAGAAAGTAGTTTTCTTTTCCATCTGTGTTAATATAATTTGTGTTATTTCCTTTTCTAAGAAACATTTAGTCTAGTAGAAATAAAACAATCATAAGGTCAACACAAGTACACATAAACATTTATATTTTGTTCTCAGCATGGATTGTTTAGTTCACAGTTAATAGTTTTTATAAAAACAGGAAAAGTTGTACCATTTTAGTGTTAAAAGCAGGGATTGGGGGAGTAAAAATGAGGAGTAGATAGAGATTAAAGAATTGTGGAAAATATGGGTAGCATTTATCAATGCATAAATTCACAACAGCCTCTCCTTCGATAGCTTTATTTTAACTCTGATGTTTGTTTTTTTAAGAAATTTGGCCTGTAGATGTGGTCTCATCTCTAACTAGGTATAGGGACAGGGTTACTTTTTTTTTAATATCTTCATTGTTAGACTTATTGAGGTGCCATTGGTTATCAAGAGTGACATAGGTTCCAGGTGTACAATTCTGCAGTGCATCGTCTATCTGTTGCATTGTATGTTCACCACCCAGTGTCAGTACTACATGCTGGGTTGTTCAGGGGTATGTGAAAAATAATCAGTAATAGCTATACAACAAGTAAAGTAAAAAAATGCAAAATATTAGTTACGGAACAATAAATATTAAGTTTGAATCACTGTTAATGGAGACACTTCAAAATGAGATCACATTAACGAATGATGATTGCTGAGGTTGTGGCTAGGAACCCTTCCCAACCAAACCACTCTGCTATTAATCATTACACACAGTTTCAGAACAATCCATTTGAGGCACTTCTAGAACTTCCCCAAACATATAAATACATCCATAGCCAAACTGGTGAATCAGTTTAGTTACTGACTGAGTAAAAGTGTGTTGTCTTTAACATGATTCTTTTTATTTAATGTTTAAATACTGGATCATCATTGTCAATATTTAACTGTGTTGCAAAGATTATAAAATTAAATCTGTGGTTTCTACTTTTAGTGTAGTCATTTTTCTTTCCTAACTTATTACTTCATTTCCACTATTTTACATTAAGATAGGCACTGAATGGAAGTGTCGGTATTTAAAAACAGCTGTTTTGAAAACAAGGGGTGCAATTTATAGAAATGGGTCTAGAAGGGGTACACGAGTGGAAAAAGGTTGGGAACCACTGCTCTAGGATTTAATTTGGAAGTTAGCTTGCATTCTTCTCCATTTTCTACTTTCTGAGCCCTAATCTGATGAAAAAGTATTTTGTTGTCATTCTGCAGTATTGAACGATTTGGAATCAGATTTACTTGTGTTGGACCAAAATTTGTCATTGTGTTAATACAAAGAAACAACAAATGAATAATTATCCAGACTCTTGTTGAGGAAGTTTTATCCACATGATAGTTGCATCTCCCTAATTGCCATTGGCATTTTCTTTCATCTTTATGTACACACGGTGGAAACCATTGCTGTTCTCATGTCACCATGTTACCTTCTCCAATAGCTTCCATTCACATTAAGGGGTGCGGGGGTATCACAGCCCTGTTCTGGTCCAAAAGGCCCTAAATGAAATATTTGCTGGGTACCACCTGAAGTTTATTTTCTATCACTCACCTCCTTTAATACACAGCAGGCATACTAACTCTTTTAAATTTACTACTGCCTGAGATGGCCTTTACTGTGTTCTGCACCCACTTTTTTTTTTTTTTTCAATTATAAGTAAGCTTTTATTATCTTCTTCATTCAGGTTTTCTCTCATTTTTGTTTCAAAATTAACTAAAGACCAAGTGATACATTTCATCTATTACAGAAGAGAATTTATCAATTTTGTTTTAAAATATTCTGTCCAGCTATTTGGCTCTAAGTTTTCAAAAGCTGTTTATGTAATGCCTACTATTCGTATTTCGGGACAGTATTTGCACAAGAAAATGGTCTCAGATGGTTTTTGCATTGTTGGGTGAGATGCAACAAATAGATGTGTGTGATAATCGACGGCTTACTTCATTTGTCTGAATTTGTTTGCATATCCTTAGAATGCTCCACACTTTTAAAAAAATTTTTACCTTTACTGTCTTTACTTGCATCTCTGTAACCATCTTATATTTTCAGTCCTTTTATAAAGAAGCCTCCTCACTAGTCTCCCCACATCAGTGCTTGCATCCTCCAAGTCCGTCTTCACACAACAGCCGGACTGACCCTATTGTACAAAGTTTGTCACAGCATTCTCTCCTGGCTCTTACGGCTGCTTGTTCTGCAGTGTCATTTCCAAATGTCTCTCCACAGTCTCCGAGACCCATCTTCATCTAGTTCTGCCCACTCCTCCACTCCTTTATGAGACTCTCCCTTGCTCACTGAGCTCTAGCATGCCTGGCTTTCCTTCCCTTGCTTTAACCCACTACCCTCTCTTCCACCCGAGGGCCTGGCTTTTTCTGCCTGTACATCCTTGAGGGATGACTTCCCTTTTGTTTTTCACTGTTGTGTCTCTGTAGCCAGCACCATGACCAATATCCAGCATATCTGATCAAGTAATTGTTGTTAAAGAAAAGATAGTATGGATTGTGAAGTGCCATATGAATGGCATGGACTTAATGGGGCAGAGGAGGGTGGCCACATTGCTGCCTTGGGTGCTCAGAAAATGTGTTGGAGTGGAGGTGATGTTTCACCTTACCATTGATGCAAGCGTAAGATTTGGATAGTTGAACACGAGTAAGGAGCATTCCTAGTGGATGGCATGCCTGATGTAGGCAAACACATAAATATTGATCATAACACAATGGTTTCCAGAAAAGAACTCTGAGAGGAGTCTGAAAGTGTACTTTGAGGCCTGACTGTAGAGCAATTTGAACGTCAGACTAAGAACAGGTTTTCACTGCCGACCCCGCCTAGCACGTTCCTATGAGACTTATCCTAGGCCGAAATAGTATGAAGTGAAAACTCAATTATCATCAATTTACATGGAATACATTTTCATCATCCCTAGACCCCAAATTCAGTGCAGGCAGAGTATCTTTATTTCCTTCACCGTGGTCAGAATGCTTAATTAGGTCCAGTTTTGTGCGAAGCGTAACCAGCTCTCTCAGGCTTTTCTGATACCCCAGGGCACATTCTTCTAACCCAGTGGTCCTCAGCCTTCCTAACGCCACGACCCTGTAATACAGCTCCTCACGTGGTGGGGACCCCCATAAAGTTATTTTCGTTGCTACTTCATAACTGTCATGTTGCTACTGTTATGAATCGTCATGTAAATATCTGATATGTGTTTTCCGATGGTCGTAGGCGACCCCTGTGACAGGGTCGTTCCACCCCCAAAGGGGTCGCGACCCACAGGCTGAGAACCGCTGTTCTAACAGATGCACAAAATAAATGGAGATAAAGCACAGATGCTCACAGACACAGTTCAAAGCTATGGAGCCCGATGCTGTGATGCTGGTTGTAGTTACCTGGGAAAGGGCTTGGCGGGGCCCCTCTGGCTGCTTGGGATGCCACTGCCTCCGTGGTGCCTCGCTGTAAAGCCAACGCGGGACGCTATTATTCTAGCTTTTGGCCTTATTTCATAAAAGTAAAAAGCCTCAGATTTCTTTCAGCTAGTGAAAACAAGTGTTAATGTAGGTCTTTCATAAAAGTATTATAATGTGTTCTTTCAAAAAGTGAGGGATACCTCTCTAAATTCACTGTGTCATTTTATTTGGGAATTTCTGGGAGTTCTGGGATACATTGCTCATGTTTTCATATCTGTCTCAGAAAACCAGGATGGGAAATGAGTTTGCAGTGAGTACTTTTGAGGGGCTCAAAAAAATCACAGAAGCCTGAGGTGGTGGTGAGGCATCCTTGAGGGAGGTGGTGATGGGAAGGGCAATGGTGAGAGATTATGGTGGAAATATTAAGAACATTATGGAATGATAGGAGAAGTAGTCATCCTGGGACACTAGGAAAAATACCATATTTTTGAAAGAAATTTGGAAGTAATGTGGAAGTACTTGTTTAAGAGTGTAGATGGTAATTTCAGTTTTAAACCCAAGCTTTGGGACACTACAGACAGGTTTAAAATCTTTAGGCATGTGAAAAAATGCTTCACCTAATTTAGGGTATTGAATAGGGATTCAACACAAGAAAAATTAAACAGTGGGTACCTAGTGCATAGAAATGTTTCATATTTTGTAGGCTTTCATTTCATAGACTTTAGTCAAAATTAGACTTCCTCATGTTGTTAAACTTAGGATAAAAGCATGTGTATTCAAGTAAGTGGTTAATTTTAAAAAGAGGGTCCTGACATGGATAAATATAATGTCTTTGTCCCCTTACTTCCTGACATTATTCACATATAAAACCATATCTAAGATATATCATGTGTAAATATCTTTTCACTGATGCTTCATGTAGATTCCTGGTTGGATTCTAGACTATTTAAGTGGAAATCTTTTCCCTGTTATTTGTAAAAACTTTTTTAATTCATAGAAATAAGTAAGGCAAGCTCTCTAAAGACTTCCGCACTGTCTCTGCTCTTCAGAACTTGATTGCCCCTGATAATAATACTCCTCGACATGTCTTTTTCTCACATTTTTAAAAGCATTGGAAAGATATTTTTCCTTTAAGACTTTTGGCAACAACAGTTCTCAGTCCTCAAGGAATGACATTCACTGCAGTGTGTGATTTAAAAATATTTACTTAGGAGTAGGTAAAGATTTCCCACCTGCCATAATTTTCCTAGGTTAAAACCCCTGCCTGGTTTGACATTTCTTTGTATTGTGCAGGATTGTTAAAAAGTAGTTACCATGACTGAACTGGTTGATGCATGGTAATGATGAAAAGCTGGGTGTTTGGAATTCAACATGGTTGGTAGAAATGCAAGATGACAGAAAAGTCATATATTAAAGAGAATTTGAATTGGAAACTGAATCCCAGTCTGTCACTGGGAACATTTTGATCACTTTGATTTATTAAACTTTTATAACAGTATTCAGATGAAGTGAAATTAAAAGCCTTTAGTCTTGGATAGTTTATAGTGCACTAGCTACTATGTAATGGTATCATTTTTGAAGGTCCTCTTAGCAATCAGTGTAAAAGTTAAAAAAAAATTATGGGTGAAAGATTTATTTTAATAGGCTGTTTTCACAAATACTCTTGCATCTGACTTTAAATCCCTCTCTTTTGCTTGCATTGTGTCAAGGGTGAACTCATCTTTTGCAATTCCAGCATACTAAGTAATTTAAGTTCTGATATTTACTATCATACATATTTGAAATTCTGATTAGTAGATTTCAGATTAAAATATCGCATTTATATACTGTTACAGGCTATCTTTTCTTTTTGGTGTGTATACCTTTGCACTCAGAAGCATCTGTTTCTGTTTGTGTCTAAGATTGTGTTTCTGAGTTTTATGAATAAATATTAAAATTGAAATACTAATACAATTCTGAAGGCTACTTTGCAAAACCAAATCAAACAAAACAAAATAATGCATTTCTCTACAACTATTGGAATTCTGTAACTCGAGTCTTTTAAAATTACCTTTTAACATCAGCTAGCATGGGTAGTCTTTTCTGAACAGTGGCTCCATAATAAAGAGAAATCAGTTTCACTTAGAGAGGCACTAGAGGTTAAAGGCACTACAGGTTTACTCTTGGTTTTGCAGCCGGAGAGTGTACTTAGCTGTGAATCAGGAGTGATGCAAAAGATGGATGAGACCGAGTTCAAGGACCAGTAATGTGAGGGTCCAGGACTATCATTCGAAGCTGTCTCTGCAGTAATGATGGATGGTCTGGTGGCAAGAAGTAATAATACCAGATGATGAAAGATGCATGTCAGCATCTTGAGCCACAGCATACAGCCTACCTGTTGGAGTTCTGGGGCATAATAATATCTGATTTGCAACCAAACGTAGTTTGCATTTAGCAACCCAGATTTTTGGCAACTGTGAAGGAAGCAAGTAGCATATCAAACGCTCCTGCACATTGTAAATTTAATTACCTCATATTTATGCATAGTAGTTGTTGACAGGATCCTGTAAGCTCTGCTAATATGCAAGGTAATTTGTTACCTCCAGAAATCACTTTGCATGTGTCTTCTGATCATTATCATGAAACATGATAAATGATCTAGCCCATGAGGTATAAATGAAAATGAAATGGATAATTGGATGCTATGTCTAAATTGTGGCTGGAATAGTTGCAGCAATTACAATAGAATCTATCTCATAAAAATACATTTGGCAATGTAATAGTGACCTTTCATCATCTTGAACCAGTGGGGTTATATGAAACTACTCTTTAAATGATTGTAAAAATTTTGTCACAGTTATTTTAACAGAATTCTCTAACACCCTAAATTTTCTCTTTTCTTTACTTGCTTGCCTACATTTTTAAGCTATCTTGTTTATCTACAGTGGTTTTAAACAGTTAGTCCTGCTCAACTTCTTTTGATACTGAAAACGAAGTGTTTTTTGTTATAAATGCTTGATTGAGTGGTTTAGGAACAGTGCAAGCTATAATTGAAATTGTCTCAATACCTTTTATCATTAGCACATGTTTTTCTGCTGGGTGATGGAAGTGTGCCCTCTTGCTGATTTTGCTGTGTGTATTTTCTTTAGTTCTTATAAGAGAATGCCTCTTATACAGAAATACCATCAGACTTTTATTGTTTCTCTCACTTCTCTTCAGTTCACTTTAACAAAAATTATTTTATTATAAACATAAAACACTCTTAATTATTAATCGATTTGATTAACTTTTTGAGCACTGTCATAGGTAAATCATTGTATTTGTTGCTAATAAAAATGACTAAGACACATGATCTTTTAGGGTCTCATAATTCTATGTGTAGTTATGGGAATACCTAGTTTTTAAATTATAACATTGTTATAATTTCTTCTTTATAGATGGTTCTATAATTCCTTCCTCTCCTCTAGTTTCTATCCATGAGTGTCCAGAAGTCCAGTAAAGCTTATATTTATGCTTCTTCATTTTATTTTCAACTTAAAAAGAACTGTTCCAGATTCAATACTTTTCTTTTGAATGAAATTATGTTAGTAAGCAGTGTATGTCCTTAAGGACTTGTTTCTCCTCTTGAGTTTTTGTGCTTGAAATTTGTTTACTTTTCATATATATCAGTTACTAATAAAGGTTGGTTAGCACTAACTCATAATCTTTTTTAGTAATGGATTGATTTAACGGGATAATGAACATGGTTAAGCTATTTATTCTTTCCAGTAAATGTAAATTTAATAAAACATAATATCAGTGTTTAGTGTAATTTGTAATAAATATCCATTTATGAAGCGCATACAGGGTGCCAGGTGCTGTAATAGATGGTTTACAAACATTATTTCTCTAGTTTCATGACATCAACTCTTAATATCCCGACGTTGCCCGTGGGAACCTGAGGCTGATAGGTAAAACGGCTCAGATCACATGTCTCTTAGGGGCTAGTCCCAGATTGGAGTCCAAAGCTGACTCCAGAGCTCATACTCTTTTTCACTATACCATGGTAACACTGTGCTGTGCACTAAGTTTATATAGTAGCATTGAGAAAAAGCTACTTGAAGCAAGATTTAAATAAATTATTAAATTTTTTTTGGTGTTTCCCTGGCTGAGAATCGAACCCAGACCATGGCATTGAGAGCGGCGATGCCTAGCTGCTACACCACCAGGGAACCCCACGATTTAAATAAATATTGATAAGAAATGGATTTGTGAGGCTCTTCCCTTAAATTTGAATGATTCCAACTACTATGCAACTATGGTCATTTAATTGTCATTTTTGAAATAATGTGTTTACTTTAAGGTGCTTGTCTGCTGTTTTTAATTACATTCAGCCCTGACAAGTAGCGCTGCAGCTGTAGCCTACCATTTTAAAGCAGTGATTCTTAACAGAGGAGCAGGAGATGCATAACCCTCTTTAAATCAAATGCATTTATTAATAAAAAACTATTATCACCATACATGCCTCTATCCCAGATTCTGATACGCTAACCTAAACATGTGCATGAACACTACACTCAGATTCGTTAGAATCTAGGCAGAAGCTAGCTCATGTGTGGTTTATGAAAAGCCAAGAAAACATCCTGGTGTGTTCCTCCTGCATTCTTCTTTCTCTTTCCTCTGAAAATTCTTCTTGGATTTTATACTAAGAATTATGAATTCCCTCTGTAGTTCCATGAAAATTTTGGAAATATTTTACAAAGCTCTAAAAGTAGCATAACATTCATTGGATTTCATAGCTTTCCTGATTGTGAAAAAAGTGAGTCATTCAGAATTCAATAGCCTATCCTCTATCTGAAGTCAAAGTATTTGGTAATCAAAGAAAGTTTATCAATCCTTATTCTTAATTTTATGTGATTATTAAAATCTTCAGAAAGCCGGGGTTTTCTTTCTATGGTCCAGTCATCTTTGATGAAGTCAGAGGAAAATGCCAGGCCCTCTGGCCCTTCCTCCCTCCCTCCTTCCCTTCCTCCCTCCCTCCTCCCTTCCTCTCTCCCTTCTGCCTTCCTTCCTTCCTACCTTCCTTCCTTCCTGCACTACCTCTATCATCTTATTTTTAGCTTGGTGAAATAGGATTAAAAAATTTTCAATATATGCTCTGGAGGAAGCTTTCTCCTACATGTACTCTGTATTTAAGGTAGTGATGTGCTCTGAGTAACTCTTCACATTCAAAGTCAAATCATGAGCCCGTTTTTACTCCCCCCCCCCCAAATGACTTACTTACTTACAGAGTAGCTCCATTTCTGTGTTTGCTACCTGAGTAAAAATGTAGAGAGATGCTGTAAGATAGATTCACAGAGTTTTTCTTGAACTAATAGGGGCATTGCAAAGTTCAAATAATGTCAAGATACTAATGACCTAAAATTGGCATGATTCCAGAATAATGTTGCATAAAAAGAAATTATAATAGATGCTCTGGGAAATATATGAACTGTGTAAAATTTATACATCTTATACAGATGAATTCAAATGAGTGATTCTCAAGAATTTATAGTTACAAAGCAGAAAAAAAGATTACTTGATGGATTTATGTGTTGTAGTAACCTCATAATATATTTAATATGCAAAGCTGACTGGGGAACTCAGTTGCTCCCTTCAAGATGACTGGACCCATCTTAAAGGCACAAAGATTTTAATGCCCAAAATGGCACAGATAGACTTTCCTCTTATTTCTTTTGAACTGAGAGATTCTCACATTTTGCAGGACAAAAGAACTGTCATAATGAGAAACATAAACAAGATGTTGTGAGTGGTTTAGGAATTTTCTAAGAAAATATTGACTAAATTTTTTTTGCTATAAATGCTACCTTGAAATTTTAAATCTCAGTTAGAATGAGACTCTAATTGTGGTAATGGTCCTTGAATTTTGTGTAGGTTTTTCTGGGCAGGAGTTTAGCTCCATGAGATACATGGTCACCTCTCTTTTTTATTTTTAAAAATTTCTTACTTAAGTATAGTGTGGACATACAGAAAACTATGCATTAAACATAGAACTTGATAAATGTTTAATGGATGAATTTTAACAAACTAAATATACTCATAATCCACATCGTAAAATAGAGTGTCATCAGTACCCCAGAAGTCCTCTTCAGTTTCTAATGGTCACTAACCTCCCTCTCCCGTGATAATCACTGACTGCCCCTGGCATCTAACAGTGATGAGTAACTTAGGTAAATGGAATTCTATAGTTTATACATTTTTCACCTGGTCTCTCTCCCCAACATTAAGTTTGAAATTCATATTGTTGCATGTATCTGTACATCATTCAACATCATTGTTGTAAAATATTCTGTCTTATGACTGTGCCATTGTTTATCCACTTTACCAATGATAGACTTTTGACTTATTTTCACTTTGAACTATTTAGCATAGTAGTATATGAATATTCTAGTGCATGACTTTGAGGAACAAATGTACTAATTTGGGGGAGCATACACCTGAAAGTGGAATTGCCAGATAATAGGATATGCTTATGTTCATTTTTAGTAGGTCCTGGCAAACAGTTTTGTTTAATTTGTTACATCAATTTATACTTCAATTGCAGTGTGAAAGTAGAACATTCACTTAATTTTAAGATTAAGCAAAACAAAAACAATTATGTGTTCTATTGGGTTACATGACCTTGATTAAACCGGGATATAGACAACTTTTAATGTGAAGTCAGCGACTTTAGACCAACTACACCGGGTAACAAGGTAAAAGATTCAGGAGATTTGAATGGGGGGCGGGAGCACAGACACCTGTGCACTTCTACGATAAGTCCCTGAAGTACAGAAAGCAATTTTGTAGTGGTAACTTGAGAGTGTATAGGCATAATGATGAAATAAAGGCAAATGCCATAATTACAAGGACTTCTGAATAATTATTTTAATTGTCCAGTTCCATTAACATTTTGGTAAGGGCCAAAGTTCTTGCCCAGTAATAATCAAGTGCTATCAGAAATAAAATCTCCAAACCTAGTTATATTATATAATTTGATGAAAATGGGAGGCAGACAAGAATAAAAGATCTATCTGATGGAAGAACTAGATAGTGACACTTTAAAGATATTTAACAATGTAATGCATTACTGTTCAAGGACATTGTACACAAATATGAAAGATCAAACAGCAATAGACCATTAATTTCCGTTCCTTTCAACCACTCGATTCTACAATGGAGCATCAAAAAATTCAGAATATCAAAATAAATTATATTATCAGTGATATTGTGATTTTTAAGAAATACATATTTGGTCACACAGACTACCAAATACATATTTCTCATACTTATATATTTGGTCTTTGTCTGTGGTTCCTAGCTCATAGGAGTAGCTCCTAAAGCCCCTGGAATCCTGTGATGAGGACAATAAAGGTGTCTTTTGTTATGTTGATATGGTGGCATTGGGAAAGCCTGAGGGTTTACTAAGAATGGGAGACTGATTGTCAGGAGAACCTATCTTGTGACCAGAGAATTGGAGCTTCTGGGTTCCACAATCCCGCCTACTCCCGTGCATCTCTTCTCTGGCTGACCCTGAGTTATATCCTTTTATAATACACAGGTAATCTAACAAGTAAAACGTTTCTCTGAGTTCTGTGGGCCACTCTAGCAAATTAATTGAACCAAAGGAAGGAGGTGGTCAGGGTCATGGGAACCTCTGATTTACAGTCAAAAGGTCAGAAGTATGGTTAACAACCTAGACTTCTGACTGGCATTTAAAGTCCAAGGAGGATGTTATCGGAACCTCCAATTTATAGCCAGTGGTTCTAAACATTGTGACTGGTGTCTGAAGTAGGGTGGGGAGGAGCAGATATGTCTGGGAAGATTGATCCCCTTAACCTGTGGAGTCTCAGGCTATCTCTGGGTAAACAGCATCAGAATTTAGTTGAATTTTAGGATACCCAGTTGGTGTCCCAAAAATTGCTTGTTGAGACACCAGGTGGGTGTCCTGAAATTCATCTCAATTCTGATATTATTGCTACTGCATGACCCCCCCCCCCCCACACACACACACATACACAAGCACACACATTGGAATTGGGACAAGACTCAATGTATCATCTAAAACATAAAATGTTGGAAGGCAGTCCCAGTGGTGTCCATTGGTGCACAGAAAGAGAAAGATTCCAGTATGGTAAAATAAAGCAATTACATAGCTAAGGGGTTGGGCTCTTCTTTCACAGCTATTGTTATGTGGAAACTTCCCTATTCTGCTTTGATAAATACCATGCCTTTGAGTAATAAGGGCATGGAATGCCTGCATACAAACTGTTCATGTATTATTTGAACTTCAAATTTTCCATTCTTCTGCAACTTAAGTCACATCAACCAAAATTTTGTTAGGGAAAGAAAATGTAAGCAAAATGTGCACACATTTTCATGGGCACTGAAAAAACTTGTAAACAGGACTTCCATCAGTGGATATAGATGAATAAGGTAAGAAAGCCAACTCTTTTAAGTATTATAAAGAGAAGAAAAATAGGTATAGGTTATCATGCTTCTTTGGCATGATTTTTTTTGTAAAATTGCACACTTATAAAAGTAGATAGCTAAGAGATCTTTCTATTGTAACTGAAGGGTACCATTTCTGGTTACACAAACATACACTTACATTTTTCAAATGTGTATGTTTATGTTCAAGCTTTAAATTAAGAGTTGGGCAAAGGTAAAGAAAGTTAGCTTGGTAATTAATTATAAAGGTATATCTGATATATAACTCTTATCAAGCATAGATATGTTTAAAATATAAGGGCAATAATTTGTGCCTGTATATTTTTTCATCTTGCTTCAAAAGTTATTTTATTTTAATATAAATGCAAACCTTGTTAAGTAGATTACTAATCATAAATTTACATTTTCCTCTTTATTAAATGAAATGTCAACTGGATGAAGAGTTCAATAGTCAAGCCTGTGTTCTCTATATACCACAATGCCACCTGGGTGACACTGACATTACAGGCAGAACAGCTGGTCTGGGGAAGTGGAGGGACTAGATACTTTTTTGGACTATCAGACTGTTAAAGATACACACAGAAAATGCAAAAGGACAAAATAACATAGTCACTGTGGTGGTTTAAAAACATGGTCACAAAATCTATGATAGGCCTCTCATTAAGAGGATGGGTCCATGTTCTCTCTTGAATCTGGGCGAACTTGTACCATCTGTAGACCAGAGGAAATGATGGAATTAGACTTTGAGGCCAAGTCACAAAAGACCACATGGCTTCCCTTGTGTTCATTGGAACCAGGAACACTTGCTCTTGCAGCCCTAAGCCACCATGTTAACAGTTAGCTGGTGGAATTATCCCAGCCCAGGTGCCAGGAATGCACATGAAGATGTTTCCAGATGATTCTTGACTCCAGAAGTTTCAGTCACCTTCAACTGTTCAATCTGAATATTCCAGCTGAGAACCAAAACATCATGGGACAGAGAAAAGCCAGTTCTGCTGTGCTTTTCCAATTTTCTAGCACACAGAATCTGCATTAGTGAAAGGTTATTCATTTTTGTCAGTAAGTTTGGGGGTATTTTATTTTTTAGTAGTTTATAAATGGAACATTATGTCTTATTAAGACATTGAAGGTAAATATTGATAACAGATGCAAACTTCTTAACATAAAATATACTACTCTTTCATGATCTATCCTTTGTTTATCTGCCCAGTCTTTATGTCTTACCACTCATCAATTCCAATCCCAAGTTTATATATGACAAGATTTTCTATGGGAAAATCTTCTTTCATAAATTCATCCACCTTCATCCTTT
Source organism: Lyroderma lyra (assembly GCA_004026885.1). Classification (NCBI taxonomy): domain Eukaryota; kingdom Metazoa; phylum Chordata; class Mammalia; order Chiroptera; family Megadermatidae; genus Lyroderma; species Lyroderma lyra. Next base: position 125,411 of record PVJL010000241.1, on the reverse strand, counting down.
ATATGCTGCCTGAAGTGCCTTTTCACCATTTATAAACTTAGCAAAATCATTCATCTCACATTGCAGCTCATTCATTATACCCTCTCCAGCATGAAATAAATGTACTCTTTCTTGTAAGATTTATCTATTCTCTCTCTCTCTCCCCCTCTCTCTCCTTCTGCTTAGTTATTGAATTCCTTGAATACAAAACTTTTTATCATATGCCTTTAAATTTATGTCTTCAGTGTTTAACATATTAAGCAATCACTTATAGTTAAATGAATGCATTTATAAAGAAATGAAAGAAGAAACATAAGAAGGTAATTTAAAATGGAAAGCAGGAAAATACAAGTGTTGGTGAAGTTGTGTCTTTGGTCTTTTGGAATGAATATATATATATAGGAGACGTTCATATTTCTAACTTGAGTTGGATCTTATAAGCTAATGACAGTTTCTTTGCTATGAAGATTTTAAAATCACTGAAGGTTTTATGTTTTTTGATCCGAAAAGTATCCTTAAAGTTATGACTCCTCTGGAGTTAATAGTGCATACATGAGGCCTATCATCTACAGGAGTTGTGTGTATGACTGAAGTCTTGTTCAATTGTTTTTTTTTTCTATGTCATTACAAATTTTTTTCATTAAAATATTAAATATTTTTTATATTACATGGCTGGATACTTTTCAGATAGCCCTCATATATGACATGTTACTGGAACATATATTGATATTGACAAATACAGTTCTCCTCCTTTCTCCTACATATATATATATGTATGTATGTATTATTCTCCTTCCTCATAAAAGTGTCTGATAAAATGGTGATGTGATACTTGTTTATGGCTCTAGATATGAGGAAGCCAAACAAAGAATTGAAGGCTCTCCTAGTTTTACTACTTACCTGATTGTTATTCTTGAAATAAACTGAATGCTATTGCCTCAAAATGCATAAACAGTTTGGGATCTGTCCAACTTTACATGAGGGATTAAATGGCTCTAAGAGAAATCTTCTGTATTAATTGATGACTCAGTCAAAGGGACCCACAATTTTTATCATAACATATGATGTTTGTTGCCATATGGATTGTGGCACTGATGGAATCTTTTGCAAAATTGTTGAATTATTGGAAAAATTCATAATTCTCAACCAATGGGTTGCATAGATACTAATTAATGAGACAACGGGTAGTTTCTGATTTAAGTCATATGGGCTAAAAAGTAAATAGACTTTACTTTTAAAAAATCCCTTTACCTTTTCATATCCTAAATACGAACCTAACCTTGTTTTTAGTTTTTGCTGACAGAACTAAAAACAGCGTGCTACTGCTGTGCCTTTTTATTTCAAGCAGGTAATAAAGTTATTTCAGCAGGTTTTCAAATCAAGTTGAATAAAATTCCATGGTAATGCATAAGATATAAAATTTAGTATGCAAAATTTGCAGTTTCATCACTGAAGTGTGATTCTTTTTATTTCAGCACTTTAAGCAACTGAAGAGGCCATGTCATTGAGATTAAACACTATAATTCTACAGTTCTTGCAGTTTAAAAATAATAAATGCATACCACACAAAGATGGAAAGAAAATGGATTTTTAATATCAAAAGTAGTGTATTTAGCATCATAAATTTCTTCTATCTAGAATTAAGTTTTTGTTCAGGGAACTCAAGTTACTGGTATATGTTTTGGAATTAATGCAGTTGTATATTTTGATAACATTCCTGATCAATATTGTATATTTAAATTTGTGTGTGTGTATGCATATATGTATTTTTTTATCATGTAAAAAATCTTTTTGAAAAAATTAATTGATCTGATTTAACCAAAAGACAAAAAAAAATATTACATATGTTTGTAGCTGTGCTTTCTTTTACAAGCTGGATAAATTATTTGCTGCCACTTGGTCACTGAGCAATTGCTTAGAGAGTATTCTTTTGTTATAGTCAACTAACTCCTTTAATTAAATAGTAGCATTTTGTGGATCCTGTGTATCAATGTCAGAGGAATTGGCTAGCTACATGGTTCAAAGCAGGAGGTGGTAAATTGTTAAATTTTTAGGACTTAATTTCAGCACCAAAAAATAAATTAATAAATACAGAAAGTTTTACTATTACCAGCTCCAATTGATGCTTGTCACACTAAAGTCGTGAAGCCTACATTTTCTTGTATGGCATAGACATAATTTATGTAGACAATTTTTTCTTATAGTCGCATGGGTCTTTTTTTTTCTTTTTTAGGTACTGTTGAGTCACTTATTCTAATATAATATTAAATTTTGTCAGGCACTGTGACAGATACTAGGAATGTAATCATAAGAAATTCTATGAGCACATTAAAAATTATGTTGGAAAACAGATATTAAAGAAAAAGCAAAACCAGTCACAGGCATACAGTTCCCCAATCACTGCTATTATTAGCTTTTTGATGCATTTCCTTCTGCTGGTGGTGGCTGGTGGTTGGTGATTATTGTTTTGTTTTTCCCTAGGTATACACTTTTACCTTTTAAAATGAAAGTTCTAATAATCTTAAACTTTGAAATGTCCCTCTGACACTTTTTATATAATTTTTACAACTTGGGTTCTTGAATTTTGTGTAAAATTCTATTGAATAGATATACCTTAACTTGTACGTCATTTTCCTGTTTGTGAATATTTTGAGTGGTTAAGTTTTTCACTCTTACAAACAAAAATTTAAATTATCTCCTTACAATATATTCCTAGAAGTGGGATTATTTTGGTTAATGAACATATTTTTATTTCTTGATATATATTGATAGATTGTGTTACATAAACATTATCAGTTCACTTATCTGTGAGCAAGTGGTGTGCTCAAATGCCCATTTACTGGTGCCTCATTGGCCATGGACAGCCTGTGTGATAAAGGAGCACCCTCTTCCTCAGAATTCTACCTCAGTGCTCTTTTGAGAAATGGAAATATAAGTGACATAATTTTAGGTAAGCATAAACCTTGGATTACTGAGGAGAAATTATTTTTAACATTATTGTGGTGTTTCTCCAGAGGAACTTACTGGTGCTTTAGAATGTATTGTTGTGCAGTTCAGGATTTTAAGTTATCCTGGTCCCAGCCCACTCAAAGCCAGTAGCACTCCTCACTCATAAAAACAACTGCCCTCAGTGAAAGAACAACTGGGAGGCAAGGAAGAACTGTTGTTTAGATGGATATAGTTAGTGATAAAATACATTGTATAAACATACACACACACACACACACACACACACACACAATGTATTACATGAGGGTTTTGTTATTCAGTTTGAAGTCTTTTTTTTTACTTAAGTTTTTCTAACCACTCACAGCACTTACAGCTGTGAAATCATATATGCTTGCTTCATGATCCTCAGCGTTACTGTGTGTTTGTGTAATATTGTGAGTGTGCAGTGGGAGATAGTAATACTCTTTTTTTTTTTAAATTTAAATTATTGGGATGACATTGGTTAGTACAAATTACATAAGTTCTAGGTGTACAATTCTTATGCGTTGCGTTGTGTGTTCACCACCCAGAGTCAGTTCTCTTTCCATCACCATATATTTGATTCTTCCTCCCTCTTCTCCCTCCCCTCTTCCCCCTTACCCTCAGGCAACCACCAACTATTGACTGACACTCTTTCCATAGTCTGCCATATTGTATGCCAACAGCTATCTAATTTTCATAGAGATTATAATAGATAACAATAGCTCTTTTGATTTGATACTTGGTCTATGTGCTGGCATAGGATCCTCAGATTTGACAATTTCCAAACATTGCAATACTTAGAATTAACTTCATTTGACCATTCAAACTAATAAGCCAACTGAATTACATGATTGGAAAAGGTATTTAATTTTTTAATTAAAAAAAGATTTTAATATTAAATTAAAAAAATTTTTACTTAAAAACATGTCAGTGGACAAATAGGTAAATATAACTAAATATTCATTTATCTAAAAGATAATTTATGGAATTTGCAATCACATTATTAATATGAATAAAAATCATCAGATGGTAGCCACAAGAATGAATGCATAGATATTTGGTTGCTTGGGGAATTTGCTAAAACTGTAAATCTGAAGTATCAGAAAAATAACAGAGTGAAAATCATAAAAGAACTTTTATTCTTCTCATAAATATATCTGCATTACATACAGTTCATAAAGTGTGGGTACAGAAGAAACCTTTGTAAATAAATCTAAAATTTTTCAAATAAGTACATTATGTTTTAACATCTGAGGAAAAATGTAACATATTATATTGTCAAACATATGATATTAAATGCCCAAAGAAAGTGCTTCTAATTATAACCTGCTTTCCATTTCTTCTGGGAGGAAAGACCATCTTCCTACTTCTCAGTGTTCTTATTTTGAGTTTGTTGAAACACTAAGGTATGTTTAAATTATATTGTTATCCTTTTGAAGCATAATTTAAAACCATTTAAAATTATTATAGGGCAGCTGGTAAGTAAATGCTTGAATTGTGTGGTACACTGGGTCATTCTTCCTGCTTTCAGTCTCTAATGTAAATTCCCCTTTACTTCAGCATTTGATGGGTGACAAGGAAGAAAATTAAACAACATGAAATGTGAACTAGCAAACTCTCTTAAGTGAGACTGGATCAAAATTTTAATGAAGTGAATGATAAAAAAGTAGAATAATACTGATTTTAAAGTGATTCATTCATTTAAGTAAACAGATGATAGCAAATAAGAGAATATCTATCTGCAAGGCAAATATTCAAATATATATATGTATATGAATTTAAACATGGTAAGGGAGTATTGACTTTAGTAGCCATTTTGAGTAATAATTTTCATCATCTCTATTTCCATTTCCTTTTACCAACTCCCCCAAAAGACAATGTAGATACATAAATTATTAGCCTTGTTAATAATTTCCACCACTCTGAATCTAACTAGGAAGCTCTCTTAGGAATATCTTTTGCTCACAAACTTACTATGGGCACCAACTGAAGAAAAGGTAGAGCTGGTATGTTTTCCAGGAGGAGGGATGACATCATCATTCCTATCTGTGGTAGGCTGAAAAATGACCTCAGAGTTACCAAGTACTAATCCCTGCAACCCATGACTGTCACCTCATCTGGAAAAATGCTTTTGTTGGACTTAAGGGTCTTGAGTGGGAGGGAGTATCTTGGATTATCTATGTGGGCCTTGCATGCAACTGCACGTATCCTTGTAAGGGAGAGGGAGAGGGAAATTTGAGTATAGAGGGAATAGGAGAGGACAGTGTGAGCAATGAGGTAGAGATCAAAGTGATGTGACAACAATACCAGCAACCCTCAGACATGGGCAGAGGCAGGGAGCCCATCCTCCCCTAGAGTCTTCGGGGGAAACTTGGCCTGCTGCCATTTTCATTTCAACCCGGTGCTACTGATTTTGAGCATCTGGACTCCAGAACGAATTTCTGTTGAGGGAATAAATTTCTGTTGTTTTAAACCACCAAGTTGGTGGTAATTTTTTACATCAGTTGTAGGAGACAAATTTATTGTTACCTGCTTCTGCAGTGGAGATTTAATCTTGAGATACTTTTTGTCAAGGCATGTTTGACAAGTAAATAAAACAGTTTGGTAGGAGATAAGATGGAAAGGCATTTATTTATTTGGAAAGATGAATGTAGAAGTGTCATTATCCTTGATATTTACTTTTTTAACTGACTTTTTCTGGGTTTGTGACTTCTATTTCTATTTTGCAGTTTATTAACTACATTTTTATATGTAACACATAGTTTGTAAAATAACATTTGTAGTAAGACTAATTGGGTAAGAATATACTTTCATAATGACTTATCTTGATTTCAAGACACTTTAAAAAATTATATGAAATAAAAATAATTAGCAATTTGAATGCATAATTATCATTTTATAATAGGTTTAGCTATAGAATAATGAATATGTTATTAATTGAAAGTTAATTGGTAATGTCAGCAAAGTTCATTTTGTATTTTGGGTATTGCATGCTTCAGTTGATACCTAGTGTATTATACATTTGGGATTTAGTTGCACCACACTTCTGGGTCTGATAGTGTATTAAGTTATGAAGAATATTTATATTGCTGCAGAACAATTACTTGTTCATTTGCTAACTGATTAAAATTCATGCATAATTTATTGAAATGAATAGAGATTTTATAAATAAGCCTCTGTGTTCTCAAGGGCCAAAAAAACCAAAATACCTATGCTAATATGAAGCAACTTTTACCTCCAACATAAAAAATTTAATATGTAGTGGTATATTAGTCTTATTAATGCTATGTTTCACTTCTTATAATCATACTGTTAATCAATGTACATGCTTCTGAGCCTCTCTGAACATCGCCACCGTTCCAAATACTGTGAGGTGCTGCTTTGATTACTGGGCTGCCCCTTTTGTTCACTTGGCCATAACAAATGAGCTATAAAACGGATCAGAGTGATTCGTTGTCCTACTTGAGGCCAAGAGCCTCACATCAAACTCATTTCTTCATATACACAAAACACTTGTGTTGAATAGTAATTTTTGGCTTTAAAATGTGTGCTCTCTGGCAACAACAAAACAAAATAGCATCAAATACAGGATTTGGTGGTATATTTAGAAATGTGGAGTCTTTTGTAATTCTTAAAAATAATGCCCAGTTTACCAATGAAGAAATTGTAATGCTAAGAAGTTAAATAACATATTCAAGTTTACCCAACTATTAGTATATCCATTTCATGTTCTTTTACATGTTATTTTCTTAAAGATAGAAATAATAGAAGAAATATTATGCTTTACTTTTTCACTTGTTTATAATATTTTTTTGTAGCTTTTCCCTTTCCTTCCCTCTCATCTTCTGCTGTTCTCTTTTGTTTGCTCCTATATTCTGTGGCAATGCTGAGCAGTTTTGATGGGTAAGATTTAGCATCCAATATACTCATTAAGTCAGGTTTCAAAATATCCATACATTATAGGTTGATCAAGATTTGTTCTTTGTAAGTTTTTGGTCAAATGATTTCATCATGCTAAATATCAGACCTCTTCTCGTTATTATTCAGCTGTAATGTGAGTGACGCTTTGATTTTCTGGGGTAAAACCCTAGTAAGCTATGAATTTCACATCATTTCCTACTTAAATTAGTCAGTATATGAGCAATGTGGAATGAAAACAAACATTGCACATATGAGACAACTTAGTTTATTTGCAAAATACAGACTGCTTAAAATATGTGCAACATTTATAGTCTGGGAAGACATTTGCGTATTTTCTCTTATATTCATTTCTGTATTCAGTTTCATTTTAGTTGAAGGTTTAGAAAATATATCAACTTTCTTTGCTCTCTGTCTTCCAAACTTTTTATATACTAAAAATATAAAAGATGCTAGAGTGGTACAATTTCATAATATGAAATACCTAGTTCTTTCTTTCTTTAGCTGGTAATTGAAAATTCTGAACTTTTTTTATTTTTCTTAAACTTGTTCTTTTGTGAGCAGCTTCTTAATTGAAATCAGTTGTGAAATTGGAAATTGTTCACCCTCTGCATAATTTTGACAACTTCAAACCATAATGTACAGATTTTGTACTTGAAGTTTATAAATCATGTGTTAAGAACTATTTTTCCAAAGCAATAAAAGTAATTCTATACATAGTTTACATAGTACGTGTTATCTTATTTGATTTTAGGTTTGTTTTCACTTTAAACCTGAGCATTGCAGGCGACAAGTTCATATGGTACCACTGATAACTAGTTTGAAAGCAATCCCATAATGAGCCATGATGAATGATGGGAATAACATTTTCCAAATGACTTTGGACTAAAAAAGATTAGTGTAACTCACTAGATAACCCCCTAACTTATTCTTTATCATCATATCTGTTTGTTTTCCACATAACTCTCAATTTTAAGTAACGAATTTGAAAAAAAGTAATGAATTTGTTGATTTATGATTTGTCTCCCTTGCCATATTATGTGAATGCCCAATGTGAAGAACAGCCTAGCAATTCGTAGTTGCTCAATAAGTATTTATCACGTGAATTTTGGAGGAAAATTCTTAATAAAGACTTTAGCCTGTTTAGGTATCCAGGCCAGCTAGTCTTATCTCTTATGTTAAGGATGTTTGTAACTCAGGGGTACTTAAGGTAGAAACTATACTTTTATACAATCAGGGTTTAAAGGCAAATCCTGCGCAACGCTTAAAAACTCTTCCTTCATTTCAGTCAGTATCAGAAGGTAAAACCTGTTTATAGGATTTTTTGCATTGTATCTTATTCCAAGTCTGCATTGTCATTAAATCAAAAATCCAGTTTGAAACATATTGGCTGCCCTTAACTTCCCTTTATCTGCATCTTATCCAATCCACCCCTACTGGGGTGGGGGTGAGGTGGGGTGACATTATGTACTTGCATTTGATAGTTCTTCTTTATATGATTTGTTTTCACACTTTCAAGTAAAAGAAAGACTTTACAACAGTGTTTGGGCAATTACCACTTTATTAAAATTAATGACATTTTCTTTTAAAGTCTTTTGGCTTCCCAGAGAAGTGTCCTTCCGAACATTCAGAGAAGACCCCACCTGATCACAAAGTAGTAGTTAGAATATTTTCAAGACATAGCGTCCCCTGTGGAATGACCATATGGACAGAGCTAGAGCTGTGGAGGCCATCATAAAATCAGATTTCAGCTACATTGTTGTTAAGGGAAAAAATAGTACTCTAATTCATCATTCATCATTTCTGTAAGTTCACACATTGAAATAATGTTTCCTAAAGTTTTTTTCAAGCAAAATATCTAAGCTATCCAGAATTAAATTGTGGTGACCTTTGACATTTGAGTTTAATATTTGATACATTGCCTTATCACATACTACTCCCAAAGTCCAGAGTTATGTAGTGATTTGTGATTTTTGCCTTGGTGTAAATTTTAATTCTTACATTCTGAGATGGGTGTATGGAAACAGTCTGCACCTAGCACCAGTCTCTGAGTTCTGCTTTGCTGTGCCTTCCTCCCTTTTCCATTAGCCAGGGCCTTTGCAGAAGTGGAAAACAAAGCAAGAATAAAACACCACGTGGCTGTAGTTCATGACTGAAGAAATGAGTGATGGCAATAGTCATTAATTTGAATATTTATATAAGTCTTGGGACCTGAAGAAGGCCAAAGATTAGCTGCACTCTGTTAGTAGCTAATCAGAGTTATCCATCTCTACATATTTTCTCTTTATTTCACTTGTTCACTGTGCCTTTACAGATTTATCTCCTGTAGAAACATGTTTCTAATAAGAGAAAACTTGTTGTAAAGGGTAATATTCCATTTGTGAAAGTATTTGATCTTCAAAGTCCAGTTGCCAGACCACTCCTGTTCTGGTTTCCTTTTAAGTATTTGTTATGTATGGTTAACAAAATTATTTATTAAGACTTTAGACTTTGAGAGACATTAATGTTAGGCTCACCGTGCATACTATTTGAAACAAGACAGTACCATTGTTTTCTGTCCTGTTTAAAATGGTACGTTGGGTCAACCTAATTAATATAGCTCTATGTATTTTAGACTTTGGGATTTTTAACTCATTAGATTGCACATTCATCTCTCCTAGAACCACCAAGACCCATAGCTCCTCCCCAGCTGCTTGGCGTTGGGCCTACATATTTGCTGATTCAGTTAAATGCCAACTCCATCATTGGTGATGGTCCCATTATCCTGAAAGAAGTGGAGTACCGGATGACATCAGGTTCCTGGACAGAAACCCATGCAGTCAATGCTCCAACTTACAAATTATGGCATTTGGATCCCGATACTGAATATGAGATCCGTGTTCTACTTACAAGACCTGGGGAAGGTGGAACAGGGCTCCCAGGACCTCCCCTAATCACCAGAACCAAGTGTGCAGGTAAGACTGAGCAGCATGCCACTCTGCCTAGTGACAAAGTCTGGCATAAAATGTGTGTGTGTGTTTATATAGTATTGAAACCTCTAATTATTTGTTACATGATGTAATCACACTATTCTAAAAATTCCAGTGAATTTGGTAAATTATATATAGCCTTCATTATGTCATAATTTGACTGATTAGTGGCAGTGTACATACTATTTTGTATCTATAGTCTTTTCTTGCATGCTAGTTTTGCTCAGCTTGCTTATATTCAGCCAAAATCTCTGATAGACACAAGTGAAAGTGCTATTGAGAGAGCAAACCTTTGCACTTCAAGCAAATGTTGAATACCTTTCTACTATGCAGAAATTGGCCTCCTCGATCATTTTGTTACAGTCATTGCAGAGGCCATATCTGATAATACAGATAAGCATGTTACTCTGAACCAAGCCTTGGTGAAGCAACTTCCTATTCAGATAACCCTGTTGTTGAGGATTATGGGAGCAGCTTGATAGCCAGCTATAGAATACAGAGGCATTCTTTATGGTTTTAAGCTTTGTTATTGCCTTTCTTTTGCCTGAAACATAGTGGTGAGAATAATAACATGTGGATAAAACACAGAAAGAGTAAAAAGGGAAACAAAAAGTAATATATGAACATAGATCCTAGTTCCTTAGTCTATCATGTTGTTATAATTAAAGAAATTGCTAGCTGTTTATTAAAAGTCACTGCAAAGTTTTATCATGCAAGTTATTAGAGCGCATTTTCTGGTGCACTGTTTATTTTGTTATAGTTTATTTGGAGAAGACATTTTTTATTCATCAGACATTATGGTGAAACACCTGCAGAGGTAGTTCATGGATCTATGGGTCTTGCACATTTAATGATTTAGGTTCTGAAAATTTAAAACTAAGACTGTGGTGATGTATAAAAATGTAGATGCCAGGAGTTCCCTGATGGTGTAGTGGCTTAGGGCTTCGGTGCTGGCGCTGTCAGCGTCGCGGCCTGGGTTTGTTTCCCAGCCAGGGAGCTACCCACGTATCAGAAGGCAAAAAAAAAAAAAAAAAAAAAAATGTAGATGCCTATAAAAATCTTTTCTCTTGAACATCTGTTTAGCATTTACAATATTTTAGGGTTACCCACCAAGAATACTAATCTAAAATCCAAGCAAACCCAATACAATTACTTGATATACTGTGTCATTCTTTGATACTTTTTAATCTAGTTCAATTTTAAATACCAGTAATTACATATATATTTATATATCTTACATAATAATATTGAAAGACATTCATTAATGGGAAGCTTAACTGCTCAAACATTCATCCCAATCAGTAATCTGAGATTTAGATGATAGGGAAGCTTCTAATTTGCTGAATGATGTCATACATTGATCCTGTGGTTGAAAGCAGCTTAACCCAGAAGACATTGGGTAAGTCTCCATGGCTCAGCCTATATCACAGAATTTGCTTTTCAAATTATCTGTACCGCTCTGGGTAATGTGACAAAGTGTTGTTATTGTAGTAGATGAACTTTCTAAGAGAGAGACAATTTCACTCCACAACTGCAACTAGTTAGAGAAATAATTTAAAGAGGACATGATGTGGAAGCCAAGGCAGCTCACACTATCTTTCAAAATGAATAGCCCATGCTCATAGAAAATGAAAAGCAAGCAGATCCATTTTACTGAGGGTATTGCCTACACACGTTTTCTAATGAAAATTACTTTTTTTCTACAGTTAATGGTTATTGGAATATACAAATTAAAATAGTAAATGTTAATTTTCTGTCCCACTCTTCTTCTTGACTTTGTCTGCCCAAACTTCTTTCTTTCCAGTATCTCATCTGCCTTCTTAGTTTTTATTTTCATCAAAGTTGACCATTAAAAATTAACATTACCACCCAATATGTTGTTAATATAATTTAATTTTTGTTTAACTTAGGTATTATTTGATACTGGCTATTGGTGTGGGGGCTAATGGAGCTTGCAAGTAGATGAGATTTTCTTTTAAAGGTAGTCATGCTTTATCAAGTAGATGAAAACAGCTCATTAACAAGCACCACCTTATCCCTATTGAATGCATATGTTCAGAATCCATATAAAAATGCTTATTGAAATGCAGTAAAAATACCACTAGGAAGTACTTTGAGGTTTTTTTGTATTAAGGATAATCTTATCTGTGTGGGAGGGGATAGAGTTAAAACACACTCATAGCTGCTTCCACATTTGTAAATGTCTTGACATTTTGGAATTATATTGATCCTTTTTTTCTGATTCTTTATTTGAGAAGCATTTAATTTGTGGACTCTGTAGCATAACATGGTACCAGGCTCACTCTTAGTTTTACTTGCAACTGTAGAAGTTTATTTGTTTTTAAAACAATTTTTACATGTGGTGAGTCTTTGTCACATGTTTATTAATTTATTAATGTCCTTATAAAGTGTGTTTAATGCAGGTTTTTATGTTAAAAAAAAGTTGCTTATAAACTAGATGTTTAAGTACATTACAGATTTGAGAGAACCTGGGGTTACTGTTTTACTAGGAATGTCTACTAATCTTTATTATTACAAAAGGAGGGAAAGCTTATGGAAGTATCTATTGTATTACTTTTTAAACAGTCTCTGAAAAGCAGAAGTTAAATATAAATGATAAAGATTGAACATCTAAATACAGAGTCAGTATTGATTAAAATGATGATGTCCATCTACTTCCCTTCTTCAAGATTAATTTCCCTTTCTCCAAATTTAAGACCCTTCTGACTTTACAAGCACCATCAGTGGCCTCAGCCTATTGTCCTGTAACAAAAAAATAGAACACATTACGCTAACTATGGTACTAGCTGATATTTAATATAGATTTCAAAAGCATAAAATTTCTTTATAATCTGGGGAAATGATCCCTTTGAAACCCGAAACATAACTTTTGGAGAAGTTTGCATCTAATTCTATTAAATTGTGTGAGCTCTGAATACTAATTCCACAAATCATTCCATTTTCATCAAGACTTGGGAATGCCTTGCTGTAGCTGTCGTGTTCTACTGTTTATATCACCTGATTGACTAAGTGTTGACTATCTTGAAATAACTATTTTAATATATCCTACATGTTAGACAAACAGAAAGCCTTAAAAAAAAGTATAAAAACTTCTTAGCTGTGTGTCTGATATCAATTTCACATGAATTTTTTATAAATACCAAAGAACAGATGATTATTTTCTACCTCTCAGAAATTCTTATTTTGGTGTATTACAGAGGAACAATTGTTTTTGCTATTATGTAGCAATCAAAGAGTAAATTAGTTACTATGTACTATGTTAAATTTTTCATTTTAATGTATTTAAGCCATTGAAATTTTATTTCTGCCTATCATTCATTATTTTCTTGGCAGATTTCTGTCAATAAAAAATGTTAGAGGAGTTAATTGAGTGGTTTTATTTATGTGTATCAGTGAGTGAATTTTATATTTCTACATGCAAATGTAGATTTTCATGGTTAAGTATTGATTAATACTGTTTTTTCAATCAGTATTTAAAGTTAATCTATCATATTTTATTTTCACATCAATCCTGTGGGTTAGATTTATTATTATCTCAGTTTTATAGCATGTGAATGCAATCCTCAGAAAAACAAAACAAAACAATGACTTGGCAGCTGGGGCTCAAACCAATTTTCTGAACACTGGTTTTTACTTGAAAAGCGTGAATTCTTTTCTCTTTCTTCAAGTATAGATGTATTTTTTTTCCCCTTTCAGAATATGATAGCATGAATAAATGAAAGTACAATAGGTGAAATCTGGGAGGGATATACATTTTTAAAAATAGCACCTGTATGGCTAACTTATTACCTGAAATAAACAGCTTAGTGTTTGCAACTTTGCTTTTATTGAAAGCTCAATTTATTAATGTGCTTAACACTCAAGTATATGCTGTTTGTTAAATACTTTAAACAGTTAAAGTGTAAAAAAGAAGGTTTTATACTCTTCATTTTTGCTTTCTGTACCTCATTGCCAAAGCTTTTTTTTTTTTTTTTTTTGATGGTGGTAGTTGTTCTTTTTCTAAAGTACATTACAATCATTTGGTGAGTTCAATAACCTGCTTCAGGGTCTCTCAAGTTAAGAGAGGTTGTAATTACAGCCTCTGGTGGCTGTAGTCACCTGTGCTGGCGTCATGTGCCTGAGGGGTATGATTATTTTACTCTTAACTTTTAGCCTGCCCCATGTTATTGTTTACATAATGCTTCTACAAGCATTTTACAAATTTTAATAAAGGTATAAATGTTAAGTTGTCTTAAATGGGAAGTAATTCAAAACTCCATTTGAACAAAGTGTGCTCATTGTTTTTCTTTGTCTTCTTTTTTTTCCCGTGTGTCTGTTTCCCCTGGGTGTATACCATCTGGTATTGAAGCTAAGAAAACAGTTTCTCTTTCTCCTGTTAAATGGAAATAAAATGTGCCATCGTCAGAAATTGTCTGCATTGCATGCTTTGACAATTGCATGTTAAAATTGCTCTTTTATACTGCCTTCTGCTTCTGGGTAACCTGATGTGGCACTGCTTTATGATTACATGACATTTTAGCAGCATCTCCCTTATAGGGAAAGGTCAAGAGTTCAGTGTGTCCAGAATATAATATATTTACACAATTGGGAAAACTACTTTCTATTTTCATATGGAAGTTCAGTGCTCTTGGCAATTTTCTGTGAAACATGTATATCTATGAAGCAGTGAAAAGAAGAGTGTCTAATTTTAAATGTAACCATTTACTAAAAATGTACTTTTTTCACCTAAATTCAAAATTGAAGAACAAAACAAAACAAAACTCAGTCATGTACCAGAAACTACACAGTGAGGAATTAAATTTTGGCCTTATGGCTACAGCTTCATCAGCAAAATGGAACCCATATATTGATTTTTTACTGTAGTCCAAGATGGCTATCAATCACAAAGTGAGATATCATTGAAACTCAGCCTTGAGGTTAAAAGAAAATGAACTTTTGTAACAGTTGGAATGGTTTAACAGAGTAAAGATGGCATACTATTTGTTTTCAATTGAAAACTTCTATCAATACTTGTTTTAAAATTTTTTGAAATATATTCATTTCTTATATGTGATCTTCATGTAACTTCTTTATTATTTCTGAGCAAGAATTTTGAAAGACTTATTTTGAAGTGAAAAAAAACCCTAAAGATAAACAGCTATAAGAAAAGTAATGGAAAACAGTTCTTCGATTTTCTGAAAAATATAAAATAGTAAAATCCTTTTTTAGTGAGTAACAACCTAATTTTGGTCTTCAGATTCTGTGGAGAATATTTCCATATGAAAGACATTTATTTATTTAGAAATAATTGTATAGCCTTTTTTCTTTGTTAACATTACTGAGTTACATACCAGGTCTTCAAAGTTAAACAAGCAATTCCTTGCACTTAAGCTCCTAATAATCACCAAAGACAGACCAATAAACAAAGAGTAAAATACGGAGTGATAAAAGTTTAGAGGAAGAAGCTCTTTTTTAAGGGAATGATTTTTGAAAAGCTGTGTCCAGGAAAGGATGGCTTTTAAGCTGAATCTTTAAAATTAACTGAGTTTTCAAGGCTGGGAAGAATAGAAATTGAATTAAAAACTGAGAGAACCACTTGTTTAACCCAGTAGTGGACACTGCTGACGTGTTTAGGGTTCCAAACTATGGGCTGTGGTAGAACTGAGGCTGCAGTTGGAATGTATGCGGTCTTACGTGACACAGGCTACTATGCTGTTGTTTTTAAGAAGCAGACTGCCAATGCTAGATTGACTTGTAGAAAGATCATTCCATCTGTGTGCAAGATGAGTTAGAGCTGAGGAAAGACTGGGGCAGAGAGACCATGAAAACATGCTTATAATAATTAAAAAGCCACCCTGGCTATCATCTTCTCTACAGTATGTCTCTCTCATTTTCAATCAGAAACAGGATATTTGTAAATTTCTGGAAAATATTGTAATTCCTAAAAACCAGGAAATTTTCTTTCATTAAAGGATTTTAAAAACAATTTATAGGTGATCTAACTTACTTTATTGTTTGATTTACTTGTTGGAAATATGTATATTTTCCAGTGACATTAATATATATGGCAAAACCAATGATATAACACATTATTTTAGAAGAGACAATTATTGTGAAAGATTAGAGAGAAATTCAAGACCTAATGTGTGTATTTGTTGGGATATTTACTTATTCCATCAATTTTTATTGCATGTCAAAGTTATTTACATTGCCACACTTAGGCCAGAAGATCACTAATACAGGGTTCCTATGCTTAAGGAACTGACAGTCTATTATTAGAACCATAATAACAATAAAAACATAAAAATGATATAATAAAAATATAAAGTAATTTGGAAATCCAGAGGTAAGAGAGATGATTTCTGATAAAATAAATTTTCTCAAACACTCCTGTTGAAGGAACCCATAGCCGTACCCCTAATTCCTTAACCATGAAATAATGCATGTACCAATGTGCAGCCGGTTGTCACCATGAGAATGATTTGCCTTCTCGCTTTCTTTTCCACCAACACATAGGGAAACTATATGCACAGATGAGAGTATTAAATGGAAAATATAATTCATATCTTAATTTTAATTATCAAAGTAATTTGGTTTGTTTGAGTTCTCCGGGGCCCATGAATTAGAGAAAAGTTATCTTAAATTTCTATGGAGTCCGTATATTCTAAATAGGGAGAGAGAGGGAGTTGGGGGAGGGATATAATCAACTTCTGTTAACCCAGCTAATGGTCTATCATGGTAGGAACTCCTCTTATAAGACTCATGAAAGTTGAATAATATAAAAATAATCTTTTTCATTGTGATTTTTACCTCAAGCATGGAATGTACAGTTAACCATACATAGAGTTCATGGAACATTTTCTTACAGGAAGAATGATTTTTGGCTGTGTAACTAATGGAGTTGGGTTGCTTTGAACTTAAAATTTTCTTCTGACTTTTTTGCTGGATAGCATTTGACAACCAGTAAAAATGACACTATTTTTATTTATCCCTAGTACTTCACCACATGCTGAATCTGTTAAGAATATTGTTAAGTACTCTTTTCATTAGATTCCTTTGTTTTTATTGAATTTTGCATACTACAATAAAGCTGGCAGGTGGAAATAATTTGAATAACAGCATCAGTCCCATTAAATGTTCTGGATTTTCATCTGGTCCTATGTCTTTTATTTGGTATTAGGAAATAAAAATAAAAATATTATTAATAATGTCTTAAATGATAACACGAGAGTGTCTGAAAAAGAACATGATAGAGATAGAATTAAAAAGCTATGGATCTAGATATCAGATACTAAGGGGGTGTGTGTTAACTATGAAGCTGGATTTCTGAGACTCAACCTGTGAACATCAGACCTCTTTGATGATGCCATTTTGGTAGCCTTGACTAGACGTACTGTTTTAACTGGGACAGGAAATGATGGTACTGTCCCATTTCAAGTGGTACATCTGATC
Source organism: Lyroderma lyra (assembly GCA_004026885.1). Taxonomy (NCBI): domain Eukaryota; kingdom Metazoa; phylum Chordata; class Mammalia; order Chiroptera; family Megadermatidae; genus Lyroderma; species Lyroderma lyra. Next base: position 108,123 of record PVJL010000241.1, on the reverse strand, counting down.
AGCCCACTCTCACTGGGCTAACTTCATGGTGTCAGTAGGCTGACCATACGCTCTTTGAAATGGGACAGTACTATTGTTTTCTGTCTCATTTAAAATGGTTCATCTGGTCAGCCTACATTTTGGTTATACTGGTGCATAGAGTTGTTCTTGATTTTCTTCCATTTTATCCAGAGAATCTACTTCTCTGTTCATTTGTCACTTCCTGTTTTTATATTTTGCATTGTTTAATTATAATTTATTTTCTTAGCTTTGGAATAAGAAAGAAACTCTTAAATCAGGCTCTGGAAAAAAAAATGCAGTCACATTTTCTTAACTACGAGTATGGATTCATGGTTATTCTTAAAACTCACTTATTCCGACCCATCCTAGTTATAATTAGCATTTTTGGAGAATGTCACTCTGTACAATTTTTCAAATGGAAAAATGAGTTTATAAAGATGTATCTTATTTTCATCATTTAACTTGACTCTAAATTGACTCTTCATTTTGAAGATGGGATAATGATCTTAGAATATCACTTTCTGGTCTTCATTGTCTTTCTTTAAGATATGGCCTTATTATAGCTAGCATGCTGTTGAGATGACTTTTCCATTCTCTTTCTTCTCCACCAACTTATATGTAAACTGCGAAGGGGCAGAGGGTGGGGGGTGGGGGTGGGAAGCGTATTTAAAGGAAAGCAATAATGAATGACTTCTAATCTCAAGTGCTCTAAGTTCTATTAAATTTTGTGATCTCCATAGAAACATCAAAGTGTAGAAATTTATGCCTTTTATGTCAACGTAAGCAGTATCTGTGCATATTCAGCTGTCACTACATATGACACGACCTAGAAATCATTGAGTGATGGCCATTTTAATTTTCTCAGCCAAATCATTTGGACAAAGTTTGATTTAAGTAACTCGTCATTTGTTTTCTGACTTTGTTGTTATTTCCCACCTCTACGTAGTCCTTCACAGTAAAGAAGTAATAAACAATTTTTAAAAATTTACCTCTACCTGTTACTTTATTTTTAAGTAGGTACTATATTCTCTTATGTTATGTCTACCCCTTAGAATATACAAACATTATAGTTTTTGTACTAATGTTACATGTGAATCTATAATACTTTGTTGTTAAAACAAGGTATTTCTGTAAGTCAGTAGCACCTAACTCACATGCTTATGATTCAGGATAACATTTATTGATGAACATAATATATTTTTTAGCCAGAAGTTTTTTATTTTTAGTGAAAATATAGAAAAATTAGAGTTTTATTAAGAAAAGTTAAAAGTTAAAAAGTGCACTCCAAGATGGTAGAGTGGGCTGACCCAAGAGCGGAAAGCAGAAGTTTTTTCTTTTCAAAGATAGATCTTACAGGCGAATAAAGGAAAGGATATCTATTTTCAAAGTATAAATAGCAGTGATCTTTGCTTGTTTACAGACTTCATTAATTTTTAACTTCTTTTTCTATCCTTTAAATTATAACAATGTAGGAAATTTAAAAATGTTTTAAAGGTTCAATTTTTCCAATACTAAACAGGATTATCTTAAGCTTTTATTTTATCACCTTTATATGATTGCATTTTAAAGCACAATGCTTTGGGGAAAAACCTGACATAACTTGAAAACAAATTGGTATATAGATGAATTTGTGATTTTTGGATGAGTATATTGGGGTTCTCTCTAGTAATTTAAAAACTGCAAAATGAGGATAACAATAACTGTTTTCTTACCAAGAAGATACACCCTTTACGTGCCATCATGAAACACAACATGCTGTAGAGAGCATCATCCTTTCTTTGTTTTAAACAAAAAACAGTATGTTTATATCAGATCATTAACATCGACTCTATGATGGGTTGGGTCAATGGTCTTGTTTTCCTTGATGATTTAGTCAATTAATTTTGAATTCTTACCAGGTTCTATGGTAGAACTGGACATAAAGTGATAAAGAGAAGGCAACATTTCTTATCTTGTTTTTAAAAGTAAAATAAGAGTAACTTAACTAACATGTAGTTACCCTTGTAACAAGTCACAGAATATGGAAACTAACTCATTATTCTATTTTACTTTAATGTCTTTTGTTCTATTCAATTTTCCCTAAATGGGTTATTTTCCCCTATATTTCCACCTCACATAAAGTGTATCAGTAGAACACACAACTCTACTTCTTTTTAAAGTAGAGTTTTACTTTGAATTTTCCTTCTAGCTGGCTCAGATACTCTTTTAACTTCTGCTTCTACTTCTGGCTTACTCTCCACAGAGGGAAAATCTCCTAATTTTAAGGCTGAGTTCCAACAATGAACCAGTTACTTTTGGAGAATGTGAGCTTTTTCATTTAAAATTATATTTGGGTTTTCAGCTCAATGAAACCAATTTGCGTTTTCTTTTAAAGTTTTGCATTTAATTTTAGCAATTTGGATAGCACCTTAAAAATTATATTACTAAAGAATACTAAAAAGCAGAATCAGAGTTCTCTTTCATGATTCTCTATATTCCTCTCTGGCAATTTCTGCATCATACATATTGGGTGCATTGTGCATGTGTCTGCTTTTTCATACAACAAGCTCTGCTCTGTTTAGGATAAATTGGGCCCGTGGTGCCCTAACTATCCCTTAGTGGTAGGTCCCTTCCTGAAAATCCCAGATTTTGTAAAGACCTCATTAGAATCCAAACACCCAAACTATTTTTATAAATTAGACAAAACAAAGCATTACACCAAATTTGGCTAATAGATTTTTAAAAAGAGCACTTATAATGTGACAGTGTTTATATAAATAGTGTCATTTTTGTAAATGCAGTATTATTTTTCTCTATGCCTGTATTATTTTCTTTATGTTGTGAAGTATAAGATGCATACGACTTTATATTCTGCTTATTTGACTTGCCATTGTATTAACTCATTTCCTGTGTTTCTATAGGACATTCTGACCATCATCTGTAGTGATTGCTCAATATTGTATAGAACCTATGTAGTACTAGAATATATTTAACCATTCTTCTATTACTAAAAGTTTGGACTCACTAATGATTGGCTACTGTAAATGCTAAAATAAGGATTATGTGGCTGAAAAGTTCTTGACACATACTGTATTATATCAATGTACTCTACTGGCATCAACAAAGGCGTAAATGCAGATTTAGTGCAAGAAAGTACTCTATCATTAATCAAGTCCAACACACCCATTTATCATCATTTTGGGCACTTGGACTCAGCAGTGCAATGACTTGATCAATATCAAATAGTTATTTGATGAGAAAATCAAGACCATCATCCATGTTACATTTGCTTGTCTTCTTTTATATGAGTACCCCCTATATGTCAGGCACTGCCTAAATGCTGAGTATTGCAAGATGAAGACAGCTCTGCAGCTGCCCAAAGTCTAGGAATCATGGTCGTAGTGTTCCCATGCATTGTGTATATACTATACACCAGGCAGTAGATTCACATCCAGACCACCTGAGTACATTTTTATGCTGAGCTGCCTAGAGAGGTTAGAAGATAGGCATGTAGACAGGTAATTAGGCCAGTCAGTGGTATAATAGATGTGGTTATTAGCTCTATGGGAACACTAAGGAAGGAACCTTGAAATATGACTAGAATTGCACAAAGCTGCAGCTCATTAACATTATCAGTGATGAGTTAAAAGTTTCTGAATCGGCAAAATCTAGATTGAAAGCTGGCTCTCATACTTATTCTTGGGCAAGTAACTTAATCTCTCTAATGTTATATATTGTCATCTGTAAAATAGTGATCAACAATTGAACTTCCCCAATTTGGTATTTCTGAGGTAATCAGTGATATACTAAAGCTGAGAACTGATTGTTAAATTTTCAGGAATTTTACTGGTGGTTGTTAAATTATTATTAAAAAATAATTATGGCAACAGTTATATCAATTATATTTTAAGCAAAAATAATAAGTACTCATAACATCCTTATTATTTTAATATAATGCACCACTATCTTTGTTCTTGGGCCTATTTATATCTATTTTATCTGAATGTTGGCAATACACTAATGCTCATCTCTTCCAATTCTGTCTTGGGAAGCTTAGAATTGTAGTGGGAATATTATAGCATGGAAATTGGCAAATGCTACAAATCAGGACTTTTGTCTTCACCACCTCCTTTGTGTTTTAGAGAACCAAGAGCATTATAAAAGTGTTAAACATTTTCCTGAACACCACTAGAGATAATGCATGCAAAATGCTTTCTTAGCACATAAGAAGCCCAGAGTAAATCTTCAGCCATTCCTATATTACAAGCCATTATATTAAAAAAGTAACATTTTTCTGATATTTTAAAAATTATAAACATGCAGAAAATGTAGAAGAATTATGAATCTACCACTGTAATTTACCTTTGCTTAGTTGTTATATCCCACATATGCATATATGCTATGTTTTTTTATTCATCCATCTGTCCATATTAATTTTTAAAACTAATACATTAAAATGTTTTGTTCAAGGGAATGGCTTTTAAAGAATAAGTAGTTTGAATGCTTTTTACTAAAATGTTTGAATGATTTATTGTTTAGAAATTATTCTCTAGTGGTAGTGTAGGAAAAGGATTGAAGGATTTCAGGGAGATTAGAAGGCGGCTACATCAGTCCAAGCAAAAATTGATCAGTGCTTGAAGTGAAGCAGTGAAGATAAGAATTCCATTGAGGAGGCAGAGTTGAAAGAGATTTGAGCTTTACAGTCAGAATTTATGACACACTGGAAGTGAGTTCTGGTTTGGCATATTAACGTATAGTGACAGGTTTTAAGTTGAAAGGGTAAAACATTGGGGAAAATATTAGAAGGGAAGTAGCTATGTTTAATGTTAGAGGTGAAATATTGGGTAGGCAGTTGTATTCAGGGATCTACCATTCAAGAGTGTGGAGAGCCGTTTATACAGATGTCAGTGTCATCGCCATGTCTTTCATGGTGTCAGAGTCATGGATTTGCTTTCCTTGAGTTAGGAATTCAAGTAGATTTCATTCAACCACATTTTAAAAATTACACGCTTTTTCTTTTTTTCTAGGAAATGATACCATATACATCAGTATCTTACTGCATTAACTATTCAGATTACTGAAATGTCATTTTTTTTTATAGAAACAACTTTAAAATATATAGTGGCTGTTTTATACTTAAAAACTCATTAAATATTTTCAGTATATGCTTTATAAAGACTGATTAGTTTGCCAAATTGTCACATCCATAGGTGCATTTTAAGTGTTTCCCATAGTGGGCAGCTCATAACATTAAACCAAGGGCATAATCCAAATTTGGTTTAGTTTTGGTTTTCACCAGTTGATCCTGGGAGAACTTGCAAATAGGCTAATGCTGTTGAGTGCACTTGTATCTTCTTTCTCGTATGTTTCTCTGACCACCCATGATCCCTCACCTCAAAGAATCATGGTACTTCTATGCAGAATGCACCCTTCAGGTACCTCCACACCATGCCAGGAGAGGCTCCGAGTATGTGCATCAGAGATCAGCAGCAGTGCTGGTGCGCTCTTTCTTTCCGATGCTAGAAGGGACAGTGTTGCATGGATATCTTACTAGAACTTGGATTTATAAAAGTTTGTTTTATCAATTTTCTCTCACATTCTACACTTGAGGGCAAATAATTAGTCTGATTGTTTAAGTCCTCAAATCAGAAGCCTTTGTAAGACAAAAAATATCTAGACTTTCCAAGGACTTTCACCAAAACAGGGAAATAACACATATATTTAAATAAAGATCAGAAAACAAGTGTTGCTACACTGTCAAATTTTAGTGGAATGTTTTTATCAACTAAAATGTGGATCAGCAAGACAGGTTGTATTATAAAATAGCCATATAAGTACACATTTTATTTTTAAAAAAGACTCTACAACTGACTTATTAAAACAAAAACAGGGAGAATGTTCATTGATTCATTGCTATTCCTTAGATTTTTTTAGTGTAATGGTAATTGTATGGGGTAGGTTAATTGGATTTTCACTGTTTTCGCTGATAACTTTTTCTCTTAGTTGCAATGTTTTTTACAATTGTAATTTTGTAAATGATCAGTAAGCTCTTTTTAAAGCTATGTTTACTTTAGTTAGTTATGTAGTTGTGCACAATTTCAGTGAAAAAATCATCAAAATATATTCTAAAATTGGTTGATCAATTTCTTTATTACCTTTTAACAAGTTGAGTTAGTCCCACCTCTATTACGAAAGAGACTCTGAAAGAAAATGTCAGATTTGGAAATCTGCTAAGCTCCTGGAAATAGGTTTTGAGAGAAGCATATATACGTGTTTGTAACAACAAAGTTAAAAATGGGAAATGTAACTGTTATCTTGAATTTGAAGTCAAGAATTTATCTAATGAAGCAATTTCCTTAAAGTTAGAAACTCATATTCTTTTTAAAAAAACAAGAGAGTATAATATAGCCTTTAATGAGGGTATAATATAGACTTTAATATTCCAGTCTTCAAAAGTCTGAATAGCAGAGAAGTAGATATGTACCTAATGTGACAGAACAATAACACAGAGCTTCTCCTATATCACAAATACTACATAACATTTTAATTTTCATGAGACTAGTAAAACATTTGCTAGATTGTGGTTTTTAGCAAGGAATAGTGCATGTGTCTTAGTTAAAAATGTATTCTCAGCTTAGACAGGTGGTATTTAAGGAGTTTGGACTGAGAAATGGTTTGGCGGTGTTACAAGGCTTATTACAAGTGCCTAACCATGAAAGGAAAACAAAAGAAATAGACATTTTTCCATTACTACTTGCTGTTAAGGTGCTCACATTATCCCCTAAACAGCCTCATGCTTGTGGCAATAATCATGTACTGTCTTTTTTTTTTTTTTTGTACTAGTATGAAAGTGCAATTCACTCTTTTTGATAAATACTGCATCACTTCTGGCTGGGCAAATTTTTGTCACTCAACCCCAGTTGATGTATAAGTAGGTTGTGACACTCTGGCTGAAATGATTTAGGATTAACCGTATTGAGGAAAGTAAAGTTTTACTTAAGGTGTTGTTTTTCTTTGCATTTCCCTTTTCTTCTGTCCCCACCCAAGCCTAACCTCACTCTTTTCCTCCCTTCAGACTCATCCTACTTTCTTGTTCCTTTACGAGCAATATTGTTATACTAAGGTAATGTTTTACAGTGAAACTGAAGGAAGCTGTCCTTGGAAGTGTGTAGTTTGCTTCTTTGCTTTATTATTTTCTCAATTATGTGTGTGCATATGTCCATGCACACTAGTGCATGGATCTAAGGGATTTACAAATTTTTTATCTCTTTTGACGGGGCTTGTTTTCTAAAAAGGACCTATGATACAGTTTTTATAACCCTAACTTTTAATGTCATTCATAATCTGTCAGTTTGTGTGAAATATGGACATTCTGTCTTTTTGGTTATATAATTTTGTAATTATTAATACAAGGTTTGTTCTTCTCAAATGTCCTTTCAATCATATGTGGTTTGGGAGAAGTTTTTTACATTTTTTTCTTCTTTGGTTGTTATATCCGTATCTCTCATGGAGTTGAAATGAAAGGTTTATTACATTATTGCATTAAAAGCTGACACATGAATTCTCAGCGCTAACTCCCCAAGTGGTACTCCTGAGAAAGAGGTCATTTCTTTGGTAACTTAATATGCCAGATAAGATCTGTTTGTACTTTAAATAAAGTTACAGAGTTAGGAAATATTATCTTTAGAAAATGCAGACTCAATCAGTGGTTTTTCTAGCTCCTCAAGTAAGATTGTAAAGTATCATTCTCTCCCAATAGACTAGACTATGCTGAGTAAAAGGATAGAAATAGTTATAGATATTGATATAGATATGGGTACATAGAAATTGGGTGTAGACATAGGTAATGAAGATGGAGATATCTTCCCACTCATTCATTTATTTGTGACCTGCAGGGTACTTTTGCCCTTCCCAGATACACACAAGCTCTGACAGGCAACACTCGGAAGCAGCCTGTGTCTACTTTCTAGCAGTTGTGGCATGAACTTTCTAGTTATATTTAACTTTGTCTTATTCAAAAATTAAAACTTTAATTGGGATATTTAAACTAATACTGCAAATAATCTTTTGCTATTTAAAAACAATTTCAGTCTTTTTAAATAAATTTTGAGTAATAAAACAGTTAAAATGCAAGAAAACTCCTACTGTAACCTGAAAATATTCACTCCCTAGAATTTCAGCATTTATTTTGTCACTGCTAATTTATTTTGTATTTCATATCAAATGCAAATTTATTTCTCCCATAAATATTGTTCTGGAAAGTTCATTTGTTATAAAAATGTTTATATTCGTTATTTCAATTGGGATATTAGTCAAAATAATATAGACACAAGTAAACATATTTTTAAATTAACATGGGCTATAGTTGTAGAAATTGGAAAACCATTAAATGCTCAACACAAGGGAATGATATAAATTATGCCATATCTGTATTAAATATTGTATTGCCATTAAAATTATATATTAAGTCTTAATTTGAATATAATACAATGTTAAGTAAGTAAATCATGGAATGATGACATATGAGTAAAAATTAAGTAATAATTTCATGAGTACTTATTTCTTAACATTAATTTAAGTTCTTTATTTGTAAATGAAATATTTATTAAAGAAGAAAATTTACCAAAGTAGAAAGAAGAGATTAATCTTTAGCGATGAACAGAAATTAAATTAATTCAAGGTTAACTGTATGACTTTGAGTTCCATTTCTTTAACATTAGTATGAGTATGCTAACAAAAAGGGTCTATTTACAGACTGAATATGCTAACGATATTGCCACTTAACACTGAAAACTTGGTTCATGATACACACAAACACATTTTTCTGTAAATATATCTAATTTTGGGTTTTATGAAAACACCTACTTTGAACCATGCAATTAATTAGGCTTGAGCTGTTTTTATTCCAAGCAAAATCTTTTTTTTTCTTTTCATTTCCATGAAAATACACAAAAGAGTGAAATTGAATTTACAGATTGGGAATGGCACAAGATTTACTCCTAAGCTCGCACTTGTGTGAGAACACGTTTTCTGGCACTAATGAATCACTCCACAGCATTTTTATTCTATATCTTAATTTGGAAGGCATTTCAACGTCTGAGTGCATTTTCTGTTTCAGGTGTAAGAGTATAACGTTGCTCGATTTTAGACTGTTGTTTTAAAATTAGACTCTTAAAATTTTCAAAACTGAAAATATTTTGCCTCGGGCTAGACCTTGGTTAAATTTTTATTTAAATATAGGTTATAGCAATAACTACATTGGCAAATTTTTATTCAGTAAATACTTTGTGAGGTGCTACAGGTAGAATTGGGTCCTAAACTGAGCGTGGAAGAAATCATGTAAGTGGAAATAATATTAAAAAGTGAATTCATCAGTTATGGATCGCAATAATCTTAATAAGTATAGAATGTCGTAATAGCAATCAAGTTTGAAATACCATTTTGCTTTTAAATTTTGATGTACTAGAATGCTTAAAAGTAGAGAATCTTACTAATAGTTGAGCAGCTTGATAATGCAATTTTTCTGAAAATTATATAGAAATAATTTCTCTGTAGGAAATTTTGTTATAACGCACCTAGTTGCATGACCCATTTACCTTTGGATAGTAACCAAGTAATGTAAAATATAATTTATTGGGGAAGGAAGAGTAGAATAGAAAATAAAGTAAAAAATGTAAAAATATCTCAGATGAGAAGACACTAGAAATACAAGTAGGAAAGTAATTTTACAAGATGCTTTTTGTTGAATTTAGAAGTGAGTCATCACATTATTTTTTCATGGTAAAAGGTTATAATAAACTTTTATATCTTATAGTGTAATTTTTCATTTAAACTTGTATGTTAAAGATTTATTCCATTTGTTAGAGTGCTTTCTAGCAAACAATGTATTAATGTAATCTTTACTATTAAAATTATATTTTTTTTTTTGGCTGTGTACTCATTTATGTGCCATTTTGCTTTTCTCAGCAACCAAGTTGTAATTTGTGTTTTTGTGAGTTTTTCTTACATATTTCAGTATAGGTCATTATAAAGGCTATGTCTCAGTTAAAATACCATATTGATTCCAAAGATGTTTTTTATTACCATTGTTAATTAATTTTGGAGAAGTTGAATAATTTATCCTGAAATGGTTATCCTTAATTCTATACTTTATTTGTTGCATAACGACATTGATTACACAAGTGAATTTAAATTATATTTAAAAAGTGGTCTTTATTTTATTATTTATATAGAATATGTGTGCTATTTACATCCTTCTTAATTTCAAGAATAGTTTGAGATTGTTTACTAGAACATACAAAATTCAACGGAAGAATATTATGTTGATAAATAAGTAATTGGGTGAAAAAGGGAAAGTAAGGGAAAATGGATAAATTTCAGGGGTTATGGGACTAAACAAACATTTATGTCATAGAATCTGGTATTATTAGTGGAGACTATGGATTTTATTTTGAGTTTATTAGTTAAAGCAAAATCAATTAATAGATATGTATCAATTAATAGATATGATGTTTATTATTGTTTCTAATGCAACAGCTAATGTTTATCAATCACCAATAATATTCTAATAACTGTGCTCAGTGTTTGACACGTGATTATGTTTATTATTTCAATGACCCTGAAAAGCCATGCTATTGTTATATTTTACATATGCAGAAAAAAAATCTCTGAAAAGTTAAAAGTTTTGTCCAAGGTCACACAGTTATTAACTGGTTGAGCTTGGATGTGATCCAAATACTTCTAACTCCAAAATCAATAATCTTATCCACAGAAGTCACAGTTTTTATAAGGTAATATAAATCAGTTGCTTCAGAAAAATGTACCTTGTCTTAATTCTGAGAATAAAAACAAAATATCTTTTGTGTGGCTCAGGCTTGACTCAAGGATAAAATGGAGACATCTAGAGGAATGTCTGTAATTCTTATCCTTTAGGCAATCCTTGTATCTCTTTGCTTTTTGTTGCTACCAAATTATTTTGTCTTGAGGCTATGAGCAAATTGATTTTCCAAAAGCTGTGTCTCTTATGAACAGTTATATTAAAGCCAATAGGAATATTTCCAGTTTGGAATTTTAGTAACTTTGTCCTTATCAAGATCTGGAAGAAAAACTTTGAAAACTTAATCTAGAAATTTATCTTGGAGAAGTTTGATAAATATCCAGTGTTATTTTAAATAGTTCAAAATTTTTTACATATCTGTTTTACTTTTCTATCATCTTCTACCTAACTATTAAACTATAATTCTTATATGATATAAACTTTTACAAGGATGATAGTTTAGGTTTCACTGTCATTAATTTTTTATAAAGACTTGAATATTCATAATGCCATATAAATTTATAATAAACTTTATTACTGATTTCATTAAAATGGAGATTTTTTGCAAGTTTATCTTAGTGAAGTCCATGCAATAAATTTTAAAAAATCATGTCATTATTAGTTATGAAAATCTCAGTTATTTGGTTTTTCTATCTCTGTGTCCATTTTGGGTCTGCATTGTATTACTTTATGTGTGTAAATATTTAAAAAATAAGATTCACATCTCCTAATTATTTTTAGTGCCCATGAAGTTAGTTTGATTTTCCTCTTGCATTTCTATCATAGTTTTAAATGTTGAAAACAAATACACAAAGAAGAAAATAAAATGACCTTAAAATCTATCATACAGAAAAAATTATTAACTTTTGGTGAAGTTCGTATCATGCATTTGTTTCTATATGTATGTGTGTAAAGAATTAATGGTTGGATAAAATAATTTGCAAAATGTATTACATGGTCACTAGTTCTTAACAGTAAATATTTAATTTTTCATATATAAATAGGAAATGAAATAATGAAAACAAAATAGGTAAAACAGAAATAATGACTGTCAGCTATGTATAAATTTCTTACCACAGTGTTTCTTTCTTTTTTTATTTCTTTGGTTCCTTCCTTCATTTAAGTTATTTTATGCAATGTGCCAAAAGTCCTGGGGTATTTCATAGCAATTCTAAACATAACTTGCACAGATAGAATTGACTGTCTCGTGCGTGTGTGTGTGTGTGTATCCACGTAGACGTATGTAGTGCATCTGTGAGATTCGTATACAGGAGTGTTATGTTTGTTTAAATGTGGGAAAACTATTCATTAAGATCAGGTATGTTTTAAATATCCCATGAGTTAAGATATGGATCATTAAAATGTTAAATATTAAGGGCTCAAGATTATTCTTTCTGGAAATCCATTTTTTATTTTAAATGGTCACTCTTGATCTTTCACTGTCAATCAATTATTATTATTAATTGGTAGAACCTTCCAATACAATGGTATTAACAATGTATTAGATAGAAATACTGTTATTTTACCCTGTGATGTGTGAAAACATTAGTCTTCCATTTTGTAGCCGTAATTATCACTGCTGTCTCATCCTGGTTCCACATTTAAGTCCTAAGAACCAGTCAATTTACCATGATTTATCTGCCCCTGTATTCTTTACCTGATATATCCCTTTTGATTGGATTTTTTTCTGGTAGATTGTTTCAGAAAATGTAGTGTTTTGAAGGCATTTTTTAAATGAATTAAATTTATAAACAAAAAATCAAATTACCTTAACTGCTTCTGTTCCTGAATAGTCTTAGGTTTCATTTTGATGGTTTGAAATGATTCTAAGATTAGCTGATACAGTAATAAACTGAGAAGAACACCTAAAATCCTGCTAATGACACAGAAATGAAAGCAGCAAAACCTCTCAGTGTTGATGTTCACCTTATGTTTTTTTGAGATGTCGTTGACCTTATATTCTTTTGAAATCTTGATCACCATCTCTGAGAAGGATACTTTGTAAATCTTGTCAATATTTGCTGCTTACTGCAATTTGGTTCACTGCTCAATTTTTAACGTTAATAGACCTCACCCAGATAGAGCTAACTGGAAAGAGTCTGCTCTTTCTTTTATTAATTGAACACATTAGAAAGGCAATTGACTCATTCTCGAATTGAAATTCAGCCTTCACCCAGGGTTTGACAATTTATTATTTCTAAATATAATTGGATCTGTTGCTTTTACCTCGGGCTCTTTTCATATATGTGAAAAGTGTAAGACAGTTTTAGTGAGTGTATCAGCTGTGCCCACATTTTGGCTTTCCTACCACATACAGACTTGGTGAACCCAGAAAGATGTATTCCAATGTCTTTTCTTTCTTTTCTCTCTCTTACATACAAACACATCCATAGACATAGAGGAGAAAGTTGTAGTATATATCATGCAGTTTTGTGCATGCATGTGAGATTTATATTTTGAATAATATCAAAAATTAGTTTTTCCTCTTGTCAAACATTGAAGTCTTGGAGTACTACATAATAGATAAACATCAAAACTAATATCTCCATAGGTAATATGATAGGATATTAGCACTTACGTTATTTAAATGTCATCCTCATTTCCTTTTTGTAGTACCGATGTGAACCTTGTGAGCTTTAAATTGTCTGGAAGTTAATGTTCTGTTATATGACTGTAACAGTTCTTAGTGAATGAATATTAGATTATATTGTGCAGTTTGAAATGTAACTTGATCTCTCTCATAATCATAAATAATGACAGTCTAGGTTGAGATTAAGGACATTTGTTATTTTTTCCTGATGCTGTGCTTATGATAAGTGAAAGATGTTTTCTTTCTGATTTTTATCTTGATAAGCATATTTATCAAAGATTTTTATCTTGATAAACATATTTATTTGCCCACCATCATCCCCTGTTTTGAGGGGGGCAGAATTAGAGAATGAAATTGAGCATAGATTTTAAAGCATAGAAGTGTTCTTTGTGAAAAATCAGAATTTAAAAATTATATTAAAGTTGATAAACTCAGAAGAAGCATTACATTCTTCCTGGACCCATGTATGCCCTTGTCAGGCTTAGCGAGAGTTTTATTTTATTTTTTAATTTTATAAGAATTAAATTTGAGTCGAAGCTAATGTAACTGACAAGAGGGAAACAGAAGCAATTGGTTTGCACTAAACAAGTTTGAATGGTTGTTAATGTGAGTGACTTTCAGGCAGTGAATGTCAGGGAACTGTAGATTACTTTCTGTACCTCAGGCATTTAAGCCATCTCCTGTGGTAGACTGACATAATTTCTCTCCCTCTCTCTTGAAACTGGGAAGCAAAGTAATTGGAGTCTGGTAATTTTGGCCGATGGCTGATGAAGATAAATCATAACGAGATGTGAAATACACACTGACAATTCACATAGGGCTACTGGAACATGAACTTTTAGTAATGCATTAATCAAATATTGTTTCTTTCTGATTTATATTCAGGCAAGCCCTGGAACTGTTAATTATGAATGCAACCATCATTTATTATTTTTGACAAATTTTCACAGGCTAAACAAATTGTTTCAAGATGTTACCTATTGTGTCCTTTAAAACATGGGCTAGAATCTTATCCTTTCTATTATATTCATTATATATGATTTGAAGCTAGCATATTTAACACAAACTATTTGAGATTTGAAAATAATAGAGATGGAAGGGAATTCATGACCATCTGGTCCAGTCCCTTCTTTAAGGCTCATGAATGTGTAAATCATCCTGAACATATGGAGGTGTAGTCACCTAAAATTTTGTAAAAAGAGAGATTCTAAAGCTTCCTTCAATAACTCGTTTTTTAATTTGATCATTGATTGCTAAAGGACTGTTTTATATTCAAACAATTTGAATTTAAATCCATCTTCTATTGTCATTTTCGAGGCTTTTGAAGACATTTGCCTCAGGGTTTCAATTGGTCAATATAAATTTGTTCAACTATGTACTTGTTTAATACCACGTATTGATTATTTTTAATGCATTAGACACTGTGCTGAGCATTTATTTGCATTACTTCATTCAGTTCAACAATTTGAAGAGCTGAGATATTATCTCCACTATAGATTTAGGAAGGCGAGGTTCAGGAAGGTAAGCAGTGAGGACGTGACTCATGTCTAGTGAAAAGTTGAGCTGTATCTTACATTAAAATCTTTCTGGCTCAATTCTTTTCCACTGAACTATCTTTTTAGTGTTAGAGTCCAAACCTTCCCTTTTTGAGTTAAATTTCTATGACTTTTTGGTCTCTTCATTTTGTATTATGTTACTGACACTTTTCCTTAACTAATGTGTGTATTCAGGACTTTTCAGCCTTTTTTTTTTTTTTTTTTCATTATCATCCTTTCCCTTTCCCCAGGGCCACTTTAGATTTTTTTATCTCTTCCCATGAAATTTTAATTCCACAAATATACTATATATCTACTTATATTCAAGACCAATTTTCACCCCCTGCAGGTGAATTTACCCCTCTTGAGAATGAATGTGGCATATATCTATTATTCTACCTTTTTGGTTGAATAAGTGTACATTTTTTTGCCTAATATGAGTGATATGTTTATTAGAGTATGAGAATATTAAAAAATCAGTAGTAATGACTATGTTTTTTAAATTAAGTGGTTTTCCCATGTCCTGGAATGAGAGGAATAATTTTGAAGAATTGTATAAATATCAGGGAATAGTGAAATTTAATATTAATTTATATATAATAATAATTTACATATTACCATATATAATTTGTGTTCTTGAAAAAAATTACCGCAAGATAGAAGTAAATGTGTCCTGGCCTGTTATATCTGTCTATAGACCTTAAGCCAAATGTTATGTTTATTTACAGATATCCCATCCTTACTATAAATCCATATTCCTCTCTGTTTTGACATTACAATCTATTGGCACAGAAATGATTGATTCCTTAACATTTATCTTTCTGTCTTCACATACAGTTGTTATGGAGATTGTCCAGAAAAAATAGACTTTATTGGCACCAGTGGACTTTTAAAGATAATGTAGCTCTTTTTATGTTCATTTTCCTTTCAAATACATGAGTTACAATTTGGTACTTTAGAAAGTGTATAAACTTTGGTTTTCATTTTGTGATTTCTTTCAAAAACCATATTGAATTATGAAGTTTATAAAGAATTCAAATAATGGGTTTTATACAGTTTTTTTTTTTTACCTTAAATGTAAAATTAGCTTGCACCACTGGCTAAAAAACTGAATGAACTGAACATATGCAGCTTTATCATGTTCTGCAAAAATACAGCAGTTAGGACCATGCATCTTTGGTAGGTTCTTATACTGGAAAAGAAACACAAAGATGGCAAGTTACTTGGAGCTTTACTATGTAGTCTGAGGAAGTTTCTAATTTGGGACTTTGATTTCTTCATTGAATTAAAAATATGAAAAGTTGAAATGAAATATATTTATAACTTTTTTTGAGGTACACTCAATACTCAATTATTCATATAGATAAAATTGACACTTTAGGTTTTAGAATCTCTTTCTTCTATAATAGTCTCTACTTCTTTATTCAGGAAAGTTATTTTTCTGTACTGAATTTTATAACCTTTCAGATCTGAGACATTTCAGTAGTGTCTTTTGTTATTCCAAACTAATTTTGACCTCATTGATGACCCTATGTATGTGTGTGTGTTTGTGTGTGTGTATTCAGAAATTAAAAGATGGGTTATTAGGTAAAACAAGAGCAGTACATTTTGTCTCCCAAATGTTGTACATGTATGTTAGTCCAAAGGAATTTTAGAAATTAACACCTGTGAGGGGAGACTTTTGCCAACTATTACGTTATTCAGGTACTTATAGAAAAGAAGGATAGTATATATCTAATTGAATACAATGTAAGAATTAAACAGGTTTTCCGTTAAAATGGAGAAAAAGAAACAATCTGTAATCATCACTCTTTAATAAAGGCCTGGGAGGGACAAATCTGAAGTGGCCACTGTACAAATATATTTTAAGTTTAAGAGTCAGGTTTTTTTTATAGTACTAGTGCTTCATATGGATTTAGAGAAAGAAAAAGAATAAGAAATGGCAAATACGAACTGCGAAGTTTGTATAGGCTTCGAAATTTAATTCTTACTATTTATTTTAAACTGGACACAGCATTCAGACTTTCCTCAGTGGCCTTGCTTTTCTGCTATTACCTGAACTTTGTTCACTTTCTGGAGTCAATCAGCTCAGTCATTAAGAACTAGACATAGGCTGTTCATTTAAAAAACATGGCCATTTTTCATGAGATTCTTTAACAATTTTTTTTGAGTATTTATACTAAATATTTTTGGAAGAGAGATAAAATTAAAAATTCAAATGATTGTGGAAGATTTTTGACCATCACAGTTTGCATAATAATAAAAAATAAATATTCAAATTACAGATACTACAGAAATGCCATTCTTTGCAGTGCTCGTGGGGGTTTTTAGTGAAATGTGATATGCTTCATGTTTACATATATATGCGCACATACACACACACACACACACCAATGTAATATAATATGTATCAACAAGTGACAATAAAAAAAGTAATTTATGTTTTAAGAAATGAAATAATTCTGACAAATCTTGAAGTAACTTGTCCATTTAAAAAGAAAAAGTAATAGAAGGTGTTGAAAGGATGTGATAATATTGAAGAGAGTTAAGGAGTCCTAGTGAAAAATCGGTAGCGTGTGCTCAGACATGAAAGCCTCATACTGTCCCAGTGCGGTCTAGAGCCACGTTCTGTGGTCAGACACATTAATACCATTGCAGAAAACCCAAAGAGGGTAATGAAAAACTGTAAAGTGCCTAATTATAGTTTAGAATTTGGATAAATGATTATAGGCCTATCTTAACTCATTTAAATTCTCACAATAATGATTAGGTATTATTATCCCCACTTTAAAGGCTCAGAAACAAAAACAAAGAGGAATTAGTTAACTTTTCTTGAGTCACACAGTTACTGAAAGAAGGAGTCAGGATTTAAACCAAGGCAGCCTGGTTCTATAATCCATGTTCTTAACCATGATACTCTGCTTTCTCCATGACATAGGTACATGCATGCATACATACATACTTCCAAATAAGCAAGCAATTAATTAAGAACCATTTAGAAATGAGTCCTGAAAATTCTGTATATTTATGTGACTGTTTTAAATCTAATCTATATTAATAACTATTTTATGTTGCATTTCATATTGTTGATGGATATTAAGTAAGTTTTATGTTGTCTATTAATAAATTTCATTAAAACTTGTATATATCTTATATATAGTTTGGCTTTCTGGAAATTTTACATTTCGTGTTTTTATTTCAGGTACAATTTATAAAGTTTTAACTTATACATAGGAATTGCAACTTTGTGACAGAAAGATGACACAAAAATACTTAGATGAACAAGCACAAAACATTCATAGTAAATTATGAGAAAAAAATCAAAATTATAAAATTTAAGACTTTACAATAACTGCTACATGGGTATAGAACTTATAGTAATTGACCCTGGTGTTAGTACCAAGATATATATGCTGATAATGGAGTTATGCTTACTGATAATCAGCTTTAGGAATGTTTCATTAACACCTATATACTCTGTAGTATCATATTACTGGTATTGAAATTTTTAATTTAGCCAAATTTTGTGACCTTTGGAGAAATTACTGATGTAACATTTGGAGCAGGAAAGATAAAGGTTGACCCTGAAATATCTTAATATCTTGTAACACCAGAAAATAAGGAATTTATCAAAGATTACTTAGGGTTGTGTCACAATGACTGAAGAGCCAGCTTGAAGTTGCTCCCACTTGCCAAAACTGAGATATTTTGAGGGAAAAACCTCAAACCAAAACAAAACAGAAGAATAGACAGAAAGGATAATAGAAGAGAGGAAGGAACTTACTGTAATGGGGTGAGTCATATAAAATACATTAAAATTTATGTTAATAACGCTTAAAATTGATATTTATAATCTTTGGATGATGCTAGGAAATCTATATATTACTCTAAAAACTTGTGTAATAAATATAGGAAAATCATTAAACATTCAACCTGTTCCTTGTGTAACTCAAAGTAGCTAACTCACGGCTCTCTACAGAATCATTCCAACTAATGAATAAAGAAAATAATATAATTATATTTCCACTTTGTAAAACTCAATGAAAGATTGGATTTACTTGACGATCTCTAATGCCTATTAATATCACAAAAAGAGAAACCTTTGAACATTCTTTTCCACTTATAGATATACACAAGACCTATGAAATATTCTTGCCAAAAAATTTAAGCCTGAATCTGATTAAGGTTCTATAGGTGACTACTAGTTTATAGGAAATTCTGGGCATTGAGAGATGTGTAAATAATAGTCAGCATATACATGCAGTAAAATCTAGAATGTAGGAAACTCTATAGAAAAAAATGACTCAATTTCTTTAATTACTAAAATGCAATATGAGAGAGACAGAGAAGTAATAGATTAAAGGGAAATTAAAAGACATATTGACCAAATGCAATATATGAACATTGTTTAGATCCAGATTTGAACAAATTAACTAATAATTATTGAAGCTAGTACATAAGAGTTTATTATTCTCTCTACTTTTCCATATGTTTAACATTCCCATAAGAAACATAAAAATGAAATATAACCTTGTACATCTAATTGCATTTTTATCTTGTGCCACTATCCAAGTAACAAATTATGGAAATAGATAATAGCTGGAAATTGGGCTATCATTTTCATTCTTTTTAAAATTATCTCTGATTGTATTTTTATTTTCTCTTGCATGAAAAAATTCCTTAGGTGAATTTTCTTTTTCAAATACTTTTAATTATTTCTATTACATTGTGGTCAGAAAATGAGGTAGTGAAATTTATGACATTCCAGAATTTATTAAACTTCCATTTATTTACCAAGTATTGTAAATGTTATTTTTTGGTACAGATATGTGGACTCTTAAACATAGTCATTCTCTTTTAAAATGTGGTATTTTACCTTTATGTAGTCTTTCTTGTCATCATAGTATTAAGGTCAGCTATGAGATTTTTGATTAGTGACCTTTTAGAGATGCTATTGATAGAATTATCTATAAAAATGAATGTTGATCAGTTGCTTCATTTTTTATTAATATTTTTACTGTTAATAGTCTGATATGATAATCTTTATTCAATACTTAAGTATTTCTGAGTTAACAAGTATTTATAATGAATTGAATTGTTCCTTTTGTTAATAAACACTATTTCAATAATTAATTTACTGATTACTTATTAACAAATGCCTGTAAGAGATGTGACCCACAAATAAGATGACTAAATTATGTATAAAATTATGCCCATGTGTGAAGTCTAAGCAAATAATCCTGACTCAGTGCTCCCTGTCCTTCTTACAGAATTTTTTTATCAAAGTCATGGCCTGCCCAGTCATAAATCAAATCTTAACTAAGAATACATGCTTCTGAATTCCTAATCTTCCATCATCATTATTTATAGCATTTGTGAACTTTTACTTTTTTCTTGGGTCTGTAGAGACTGAAGCTCATTTTGATAAATGGAGGCCCTAACTATACCTTTGTACTGGTTGTCATAAGCCCTTTTTAGCTATTTTAATATTTCAAAGTAAAAGACCATATTTTCATGGGAATGTTGAATGAATAAATTTTCATGAAATGAAATGATTAATAAGGGCTTGCTGAATTTCATATTTTTCATTGAGTAGGCATTGTATCGAAAATGTTGTCATTATCTATCAGACTAGCAAATGCAATGCCTTTAAGTTAAATTCTTTCTAAACTGTCTGATTCTTAAAGGAAAGGGTAAAGTATTTACTTACAATCATTGTAACTCAAAAGTTGGATTTCAATCTGTAGAACTGTGATGAAAAAGGTAAAGCTAATTGTAGTTTGAATGGTCTAGTTACCTTCTGTGAGCGCATGTTTACAGCTAAGTAATTTAAATCAAATTCTAGAAAACACATTTCCTTTCTTCTGATAGCAAATACATCATGCCCTCTAATCAGAAAACCTACATGCTAGGGAAAGATGAACATGATTAAATAGACTTAATTACTTTTCTTATACTATATATTAATAGCTTTCTCAACTGTGTCCCAAGTGACTGCAACCACATTATGCTACATACCTTTCTGAGAAATTTGTCTCTTTTTATCATAATTGTCACCATCTTGCCATTTTTTTTTACCTTTGCCATTTTACCTTACTGAACTTCTTTTTCTCTTGTGTCTGATCTTTGGATTTTGATTTCATGTATGAATCACACCAGTTATTTATATTTTGTTTTGTTAATCAACTAATTTCTTCACATATTTTAATTTTCTTTTCACACACATTCTATGTTCTTTTAAGGCATACCCTGTCCTATGTTCTGGGCCATATTCTTCATTGTATTTAGTTTTAGAGAGATAGAAGATCCATGACAGATTATAGTGTAATTGAGTTTTTAAATTTTAAAAACAGAAACTGGTGTGGTGGGGTCAGTTCTTTAGATGTGTTTGAGTTCTGATCTGGCCCAGGCGAGTACTAAATTCTTCCCCTGAGACTTAAGCAGTGCCTATTGATAATTTTATCACCTTTCTCTCTTCCCTGAGTTGCTCACCTTTGTGAGTCACACACAGAAATAAATGTTGCTCTATTTTATCATAATCTGCTCTCAGCAAACTTTTACATTTCCTATTACCATCTTGCCACCCAGGTCATACTTTCTCCCCTTACTTTTCCCTCTACCATCTTGGTTGACCTTAACCAAGTAGTAAGTAATTTCTCAGATTATTTCTTTTTAAATGACGGTCCATGCACTCTTTAGACCCTTTGATTTCTAGCATTTAAAACGATCGATTCAACCTCTTCCTCTCTTGTACTCTGATTCAATGTTTTCTAGTCTTATAAACTTCAATTTCTTAATCTCTCAGTTATGCCCCTCCCACCCCCAAATAAAAGAAGATTCTGTTATTTGACTATTACAACACTATACTCACTCTAGCTAGGTTGCTCTCTCTCGTGTCATGTTTCATCCTTGAATAAACTCTATGGTCCCCCTTGGTGATACCATGTGATTAGAAGTCCTTTCATTGTGCTGATCGGCTGTAGTGAAAACCCAGTTTACAATCAGTACTCTATTTGACTCCTTACTTCTGAGAACTAGTGGGTGACCCTTTCTTTCAAACATGTAACCACTCTCTTACCTCTTAGTTGAAAATCTTATCTATGATTTTAGAGAGAAAAATTAAAACCATCTGATCTCAATTCCATGATTAGTCTTTCTTCCCTTTATTTTCTCAACAGAACATTTTTCAGAATTTACTCCCTCCTACCTTCCTCTTAACTTATAAGTATATCCTATGTCCTTCTCACGTGTAATAGTCCTTTCCCAAGTCTGCTTAATCTTACCTCTTGTATCTTTCTAGAGACCTTTCCCTTTAAATAATTCGTCTGATGTATTTCTCTTCATTCATTATATCATATCATCCAAACAGCCTACAAATTGTCATATTCTTAAATCTCTTTATCAAAGAAAAAGAATCACTTTTATTCTAACCTCAGTTTTCCCTCCCTGTTTTCTATCCATTTTCCCCTATTTATGCTATACTTCTTTTCTATAGTATTTATTTAGTCATTAATGTGTTATTCTTTTCCTTTGGCCACTCCATTAAAATTTTTCTTTCAGAAGTTTGTAATAAGATTTTAGTAGGCAAACCTAATAATCCTCTTAGATATTACCCTCACTACAGCAAAATATACAATAAGCATAGATTTATAGACTCTGTGTATTACTTGCTTGTATTTATGGTACATCTGAACACACACAAGCATATGGTGTTTTGAAGAATGATTTGAACTAAGATTTTTCTTTTTATGAAGAATTTATTGACTTTTCTACTACTTGTTGTAAATCACCTCATTAGATGAGTATTGCTCTCTGTCTGGGATATTTTACCTTCTGGTATCTAATATAAGAAAAGAATCTAGTAAATTGATGCCTAAAGCTATAGATTAGAATGAACGATGCTCTTTCTTTAAGAATGCCTTAATTTGTTTTCAGTCTTTTCCTTTCCCTTTTTGCGTATTTTTCTATGACTATAAACATTCATAAAATGCAATAGAATAATAATAAAATAAGATTTTCTTGACTTGCTGTAGTTCTGAATATTTTACAAATGATAAAGAATAAAACCAAAATCCATAAATTGGAGAAAAATTATCTTCTCTGTTTTGACTTTTCAAACTTCTATTTAGTGTCTAACTCCCAGTTCACTTTTTAGTAGATCTGCAAATTCAAATCAATTTAGCAAACATTTAGTGAATTTCTAAATGACAGGCTTCACACTTCTGACATCTCAACCAAAATTATTTTATATTGTATTCCTTTAGCATTTTTTTCTACCAAATAACTTATCAGATGATATTCTATATTTGAATTGACAGTAATTATAACAGTAAGTGACATTTTAAAGCATAATTCCCCTTGCCAAATACTGTGCTGGTCACCTGACATACCTTATGTCTAACATTGATACACGATGTCACTGTTCTGTAATAATGAGTAAACATAGAAAGTTTACCTTACTCTCCAGGATCATACAGATAGGTCAGGGTTTGACCTTGAATCTGTTTGTTTTTTTATAGCCTTGTACTTCCTTCCTCCTACATTTGTATATTTATAAATTTGTGACACTCATGAAAATTAAGATCAGGGAAGGCAGGAATAGATAAACAGATGTTTGTGTAATGTGAGAACAGGGTGCATTTTCAAAGCATTGATAGCAGTCAATTGTGTAGAAATTGCAGTGAAGCTGGGGAGGCTGAACAGAAGGAGTGGCATTTGGGAAAGCCGGCAGGGGAGGGAAGGGGTGACATAGTCTCCAGAAAGGAAATGGGGAGGGCAAAGGGTCTGTCCCCTTCAGAGTCCTGTGAACCTAGAATATAGGATATGTACCATTTAGTTGTTTTGGTTATTTCCTTCACAAACGATATAGCTCCTCTCTCACATCCCCCGGACCCCCTTTTTTTGAATGCTCAATTTATTGGGCTTATTGCCTTCATGTATATGTGTAAGTAAAACAGGAATAAAATCACAAAAGATTCTGTGATATTAAAAGCTTATATAAGCAGTACTAGGTCCAGTGCAGTAATTATAGATCTGTTACCTCTTCCTGATGCCTCCCCTTGAGGTTCTGTTTTTTGACTTGCTGTTAGTGGTTGCAGCAAAAATTACAGTCAAATGCACTCATTTCTTTGCATTCCCTATATCCCTTGGTAATCTAAATTGATACTAACAAACATCTTCAGACTGCATCCTGCTTCTATAGCCCAGGAACTAACATTCTGTATCTTTGACTCATTCGAGTGGTAAGAATAACCTAGGGTTACTGACGAGCACCCCATAATTCTTGTGAAATCCCGTACACCACTGCACATAGTGAATGCCTACATTTAGCTCTAAGTGATCTTAGTTTTAAAGACTTTCAAAATCATATTTCTTCTCTTACTGATCATTCTTTTTGTATACAAATCCAAAGCTGATTTAATTTGGGCAGAAACAAAGAAGTTGGGCGAGAATGATGAAAGTAATACAAATAGGTTTCATTACCTCAAAACAGAAAGTTATGCTGCCAACATTATATAATGTTTTATTTTTAAGACTTTGCCCCCATTTATTGAGACCTTACCAAAGTGCTGTGTCCTTTGACAAAAACTTTTTGTGCGTTATTTAATTCTCACAACTACCTTATGATGTATGCATTTAACCCCATTGAAAATAAGTGAAGGTACAACCTCAATAAGATTAGGTGTCACAGTGAGTACTAGATTGAGATTGGACTCTATGCTCACAAGATTGTAAACTGTCTACTGCATGTGCAGACCATTATATTTCTAGGGTAATACAGTAACTATTCAAAACTTAAAATATTAGTTTTTAAGTCAGACAAATCTGTAACACCATTGTAGAACATTTCCTATTTAATGTATTTATTTTGTTTTAGTGTTATTATCAATATTATTATTTCATCAAATATGCTATGTCATAAGATTTTGTTTGATATTCAGTGACAGCCTACACCGAAATATCAAGCAGACTGATTCACTTCATGGTTGCTTTTTATTTAAATGCATCAGTCATTTATGTAAGATATGGTAGATGAATTCCTCATGAAATAATGGAAACAGGTAATTAAATTCTGTCATTTCCCCAAACTTTGGCTTTGTTCTTTTCCTGGAAAGACATTATATAATCTTAGAGAAAAACAGGTCTCAATACCCCAAAGTTAATTAACATGCAAATAAATTTCCTACACACTAGTGATTGTTCTTATTAAGTAAATCAATGTAACTGGAAACATAATTTTTAAGCCAACTTAAAAAAAATTTCTTGTTAACTCTAAAATGTTTTAGAAAATACACAAAGATAAAAAGAGTCTGATGCATTCTTTTTTGCATGTATCAAACAGTTTTTGGGTTTTACTTTGAATATTATGTTAAAGAAATGCTAATAAAATATCTGTTACCAGTTAAGGAATACTAAATATCTTCAGGAAATGTACTGTAAAATGTTAATGGTCAGCATTAACCATTTAAGTTGGGAGGGCTTATAGAGGAACACTTGTATATTCTACCTAACAATGGAGGATTTTCTCCTACAGTCATCCAACACAGGAATTGCTGGTACCTGTCAGATCATTGCTGGAGTAGAATTTATTTAAGGGAAGAACTTTTTGTTATTATTAGTATCTTTAATTTCATACTCCTACTTTCTTGCATAGCCTTTTATATAATATATGCCAATGAAATTTTTGAATAAATATTTTTAAATTCCAATAAGCAGGATTTTCTACCTCAGAAAGTATCCCACTCATTTTTAGACAGTCTTCCTACTAATAAACCATATTCTCATTCATCCTTCAACACTACATAGTGAAACCCTAATTCTTCTTCCATGGTGGTCCTGCAAATATGATTCAGACAAGTTTATCGGTGTCCCTCTTAAAATATACATGGAGAGCTGAACTCCTCATGCAGTGGTTCAACCAATACTGGATGGAGAGCTGAACTCCTCATGCAGTGGTTCAACCGATACTGGATGGAGAGTTGAACTTCTCATAGAGTGGTTGAACCGATACTGGATGGAGAGCTGAACTCCTCATGCAGTGGTTCAACCAATACTGGAGGGAGAGTTGAACTTCTCTCATAGAGTGGTTGAACCAATACTGGATGGAGAGCTGAACTCCTCATGCAGTGGTTCAACCGATACTGGATGGAGAGTTGAACTCCTCATGCAGTGGTTCAACCAATACTGGATGGAGAGTTGAACTTCTCATAGAGTGGTTGAACCGATACTGGATGGAGAGCTGAACTCCTCATGCAAGTGGTTCAACAAATATTGGATGGAGAGCTGAACTCCTCATGCAGTGGTTCAACTGATACTGGATGGAGAGCTGAACTCCTCATGCAGTGGTTGAACCGATACTGGATGGAGAGCTGAACTCCTCATGCAGTGGTTCAACTGATACTGGGTGGAGAGCTGAACTCATGCAGTGGTTCAACCGATACTGGGTGGTGAGCTGAACTCCTCATGCAGTGGTTCAACCAATACTGGATGTGATGGGGAGTTTTTTTCCCCTCCTTTCTCTGGTCAGTAAGATTATATAGCAATTTTTGGTAGCCACTTTTTGGCTAAAGTTTAGCAGTCAACTCAAATTTCTGTGTTTTGTTGTTTTTTTTTCCATCATGTTATTATTATATAAAATGACCTTTTAACCTTCTCCACAACAAGGAAGGTTTTATACAACATACAAGCAATGAATTGGTGGGGGGCGGGGGGGGGCGGAATTAAGCAGGCAGAAACGCTTTGCTTTGGTGGGGAAAGACTGCAAGCTTATGTTAATTATTTTTGGTCGATCAGATATTTTTTTATCTGCAAACTTTTATCAGAACTTTCTCACTTCTTGGGTTTTATTTTTTATTTTGGTTTGGTCTTTATTGTATGTTGTGTTTATATGAACTATTGTTGAACCAGAGTACCTGCACATTTATTTGTATGAGAGAATTTTAAAAACATAACTGCAATGCTATGTTAATAGTAAATGAAGAGTTCTCTGTATGAGTATTATAAACTATTCATATTTACTTATTGCATTCATATTCTTCTTAAGGTTTTGTATTTATTCCTAATGATACTATATTTTTGTCATATAGTTTTTTTAAGACTCTACAAAATTCCTAAATACTTGGAAATAGCATCTTTCCTGGAAGAGAGGCATTGATAAATCTCTTTGATGAGTATCTGAAGAACCAGCCTGGAAAAAGTATTAGAATTTTGCTGTTGATTGGCAAAGGATGAATAGTTTCTCTGAAACCATAAAATTCCCCTGGTTCCTTATCATTTTAAATACAAAAACTATTAAAAATGTATAGCTGTTTAGCCTCAAGGAGATTATTTTTTAGTAGACTATTTAAGCATTTCTAAATGTTGTCATCTTTATTCATAAATGTTTCCTATATGTTTTGCATAAACCAACTGTGAATTTCACACTATATACCATTTGTTTTTATATGTGGTAAGTAACTATATATACTACTTAAGCAAATAGTTAAAAATGGAAATAATATTTTTTATATACCAAAGCAATACCTCAGAAATAACAGGAGAGCAAACTAAGGTAGATGAATGAGCTAATTAGACTAGAATAGGAGAAATGTTCCAATTTTTGATCCCAAGTGCCTGTTTTTTTCAAGCTATGCATTTGTATTAAAATATGTTCATAATTAAGGCAATTATATGATGCTTATAGATTGTACAAACAAGATATGAAACTGTTTAGTATTATACACTGCTCCACAAAATATTGAAGTATTAATTTTAATACCTTGACATGGCCTCTTATTTGCAGATTAGAATGCAGAAAAATACAGTTTTTCCAAATCAGTATGTACTGAGGTTGCCTAAAAAATGTATACACTTTTTAAGAGATGTTATCTGTGTGTTTCTGGATGTTGATGGCAACCATTTTGAGCACCTCTTGTAATTGCAGGAGTCAAACGTGACTTGTGTTCATCTTTTGTTATTGTTATATATTGAGAATTACAATTTTAATACAGTTTTTTTCCCTTTTTTTGGCACCCTCTGTATATATTGTTTTGCATAATATTGTTTTACATAAAACAGTATATATTGTTTTACATAATTTGTTATTTGTTTATATATAAACAGTATGTTAAAATACAACTTTAAGAAGTAAATTATGTAAAACAATACATTACATTATTAAAGTTTTAAATGTAGTTTTTTTTATTAAATTCATTTTTTAATGTAGTTTATTGAGGTGCAATATATAGAGTAAAATTCGTCCTTTTCAATATATAGTGATGTGAGTAATTATGAACCACTCCCATAATAAAGGTATAGAACATTTACATCACTCCAAAAAGTTCCTCATACCTCTTTTTAGTCATACAAGTGTCAGTATGTTTGTCTCCGATCATGAATAGCCACCCCAAAAAAGAGATTGAACCTCTATCATCAGATCCATTGGAAGGGCCCTGATTTTTCTGGCCTCAATTAGGGTTCCTCCTGTACCTATCAACCACATGCAGAGGGATAGGGTTCCATACCTGACCCAGCTACGGCTAACGTTCGGTGTGAGTAGTTGGGGTGCCCATCCAACCAAAGAGAGGAAGGCCCATTCCCCAGAAGATGGTTACTGTTCCTGAAGGCACATTCTTAGAGTGTGGGGAAAATAAAATAATGAACATCTGTTATTGTACAAATTTGGTAAAAC
This sequence comes from Lyroderma lyra, assembly GCA_004026885.1. NCBI lineage: Eukaryota > Metazoa > Chordata > Mammalia > Chiroptera > Megadermatidae > Lyroderma > Lyroderma lyra. Next base: position 79,534 of record PVJL010000241.1, on the reverse strand, counting down.
TCAATGAACCTTCAAAAATAGGTAAAATTAATTTTATTTAATAGGAAAGACTCAGTAATATTAACTGTAAGACACCTATGTTGTAAGATAATAGGATACACATTATATTTTGTGTAAAAGAAAATTTGTGATGCAAATATAATCTGAATTTATGATTAATATTTAAGAAAAAGGATAATCTTTAGATCATTATCACTTCCAAATATAATAGGTTTTTCACTCTTCTTACCTGAAGAATGAGAAATATGAGAATTTTAAAATTTCAATTGATCTTTTTATTATGAATTTTACCTAAATATATTTGTTTTTAAATGCAATAAGTACACAGTAAAGTCAGCATTGGACTAAAGTCACATAGACTCAGATCCTTTTGCGTATAGAATGAATAATCTCATGAATGCAGTTCTCGTTTTCCTGAGAAGCAATATATTTTAATCTTGCATTCCTTCATTTCATTAGGCTCTTCTGTATAAAAGCTTGTTTTAGTTATTTTCACTGCAAGCACCCTAAAATGATTCTAGACACTTGTTCTTGTGTCATTTTTGTGAAGTAAACTTTATTTTGTACAATTCTCTTAACTGTTGAATTTTAGCCCCGCCACCACAGTGCCTTTTCTGAGAGATAGAGCTGATGACCAATATTTTTCCTAATTTCAGAGCATTAAAAGTATATTATTGTGAAGGAAACTGCACATTGTATTTGCTAAACCAAAGAACTCTTTCACCATTATCTAAACACCTGTGATAATACCATAGTAGTTATTTTTGTATACACATTTGGTGAAATTCGTGCATTTATTAAATACCATTGATACCTACTGTGTACCAGGTAGAATTTAAATGCTGGGAAATCAGGATCAAAAAATATAAAGTCATTGACTTCATGGAAATGAACTTATATTGGGAGAACATACAATAAAAATATAGTTTTATAGGAATGCCAAGTAAATTACAAGGCTAGAAGGAAAAATAATTGAAGGGGATGTAAAGTGACAAGGTTTTAGTTTGATAGCTAACGTAACAGTGGTCAGGGAAGTCCTGTTTGAGGTGAAAACATCAGAGCTAAGGTGAATAAGATAAGGTACAGGATACATGACTGTCTAGGGGAAGAATATTCCAGTATTAGGAAGCAACTGGGGGAGGCCTGGAAAGGGCCGTGCTATTCAGTGTCTTCACTGGCACGGTGCCCGGGGCAAGCCATTACCAATGATGCTCAAAGATAAAAGCGAACGTGAGGGTGAGCTTTTACAGCGATCTCATGTAGTCATTGTGTGGTGAACTGATATTTGGTACATGATGCATATCTTTATTTTTTTCTTCATGATTATTATAATAGTTTAGTTTTACTGTATTTTACAAAATTTAGGTTCACGCTAGATTGCGATACAGGGGCTGGTCCTTCACCACAGGTAATTTGAGAAGCAAAGGTAATTAGAGGAAAAGAAGGAGACCACTGGCAGGCGTTAGGAGACAGGACTTCGGGTCACACAGCTGCTATAGGACAATGAGGGTCTCTTCTGAATGAAGAATTGAGTTAAGCAGCTATCGGTGCGATCCGGGCATAGTAGGGATGTGAAGAGAGGCGTATGAGAGTGAATAGGTGAGAAAATAGCATTGTTTCCAGGCTGTGCTGAGGACCTACTTCAGGTTTGTGGTCAGACTTTGAATGTGAAACCAGTCATCATGGTTATGCATATTTTTTTCTTCAGCAACTTTGAGCTACTTCATTGTAAGTGCAGAAAAGGCAGAGAATAGGATTTAACGGGGAGTTGGAATTTCTTCAGGAAATTATTAAGAGAAACAAAAGAGTTGAGATCTTATGAAAGAATGTGATTATAATGATGTGTTTGCAGGGAGGGAAGAGAGGACATAAAGGAATGATGGCCAGTTAAAAGATGGTTCCATCAGTGGACTAAAAGGATAGTAAGTCAATGAGAAGGATGTCCCAATTGATGTTTTGGAAATGTTGCAATTATTGTTATTGATTGAGGTGGGAATGAGGTCACCGTGACTGTTGCAGTATGTTAAATTACTAATAGAGAACTTCATTTTCGGACTTATGTAGGACAGCATAAAACAGCACTATCATGTTTTAGGTGAAGTCAGTCACTATTAAATAGAAATAAAAATATGTGTGCTAATGCCATTTAATGTTTCAAATAAAGTAATTTAAAGGGTGTTCATCATATGCTTTTTTTAATATAAATGTATAGTTCCTGTCCATTTCTGTCTGGTGAAAGGTGAACTGTGTTCTGTGTTTGGTGGTGAATGGAATTATTCAAAGAAAGTAAAAGACAGAGTGAGGTGCTGAGTTAATTCCATTAGTGTCTTCTATCATATAGCTCAGTGCCAAGCTCTTGCTGTTTCCTTTAGCTCTCCTGTGTCTGGAATGTGCAGAGGAGGCATTCGTAGTGAAGGGATCTGCATTATAGGAGTGTAAGTGGGGGTGGTGGGGTCAGGGATGGGGATGGAGTGTATGTGTAATAAATTTCACATCAGTCAGCTTTGAAAAAATCTAAATATTCTGATTTCTTTAACATGGATAAGTTTTCAAAAGACTTTGAAAAGTCAGTATTTTAAGTCAGACACCATAATTATTTTGAATAGTTAAAACAATATAAAATTGTATTAAGAAGCAAAACACCAAATTGTCTCTATTTGACTGAGCCTTAAAATATAGCCTTTCCTATATATATGATAGTACCAAAGCTTTTCTTTGTGTGAAAAATACATTTATATGTATGATACCAGGATACTTGGATGATGAGGTATTGTATGAATAGAAGAGCATCCATGCCTTACTCAATTTAGACATTATTTTTGTTGAAAACTAAGATTTTCTGGTATTTTCTTTTTATTTACATACTCTAAATTTCTTGAGTCCATTTCTCTATGGGAAAAAAAAAACACTTCAAAAAATTTCTTTATATTGCTATCTATAATATATTTGCATTTGGAAGACTCGTGTCTGTGAAAGCAATATATATATACTTTATAGTACTTATATTAATAACTTCCAATGGAATGTTATATTCATAGCTTTCAGTGTACTTCCAAGTGTTTGACTTGCCTGGGTGAGTGTTGTGATGGATTTGTTCACCTTAGATGATATTTATTCCACTTACTTCATTGCACATAATCCACCTGTGCAAGATCTTAAGGCCTGTGGTAGACGTTATACTCTACTAGACAGCTTATCAGCTTCTCTGCAGGCTTCTCAATTTGAATTTTAAAATAAAAATGAATGAATTTGTGTTGCTTGTTTTGAGCCCAAGTTCTGAGCTGTGTGTGCTCTCTGGTTCTGGGGTGATAACTAATGCATGGAAAGAAAGTTCATGAGTTGTTATTTACAATGTCTGTATCATAGTTATGTGGTCTTTATATGTAAACACATGCATTTATATATTACATATATGTGTATATATATATTATGTGTGTATATATATATATATGTATGAGAACTGCCTGGAGAAAATCCAGTCATAAATGCCTCTGTTTTTCATATTACATGGCTGGATACTTTCTGGACAGCCCTCGTACATATATAGGTATGCCCACATATGTTAATCCATTTTTGGAGTATTTGAGGAGTAAAGGAGAAGACCTGGTTATTGATCATCAGAAAGAATTTGATGCTTGGGAGGAAAACAGTGTATCTTATCTTAGATAGAGTAATATATTGCACTATCTGCTTTAAAAAATGAACAGCTTTAGAATTTAAAATTAAAAGTAAACCAGAAAATAATTTGTTTTCCTTTTGTCTTTATATGAAGTAAGGATTTAAAAGATTGCTAAAACTTATCCGCAAAAAGGGCAAAATATCAGAGATTCAAGGCTTAGATGAGATGCAACAACTCTATAATCAAAATAAATAAATATAAAATGCTTTTGCAGCCAAATTGGAATTTGTACATCTTTAGCCACTCAAATCAGTTACTTTAGCCCATAGAAAAGCTACTTAAAAAATGTAGTTAAAGGGCTGTACCTCAGGTATGGACCGAGATCTTTATCTTTCTGATATCTCCTTAGCTGTTCAAAACTTCCATTCTTCAAAGCTCCATGGGATTTTAGTCAAGGAATTTTGTTTATTCTTTTATTTTTCTTTCCAAGGTATATAGTAATGATGAAAAGTATTCCAAAATAATTCTCTCACATTTATTTCTTTTGGAAGAACTTATTATTTATTTTGTTTTTTAGCTTTTATAGTGGTAGTTGAAGATATAAATAAGGATTTGTCCCATGTTAGTTTATAGTATATATCTTTTTCTCAATATATGTAGAAAAATATTATTTTATCTTTGGATATAAAAAATATTAGGCAATAATTTGTATTGAAATTTTAAGTTTCTTGGTCAGCATTGCTCCCTTGAGCTAGCTCTAAAGAAATGTGTATTACTTAATTAACAGTAAACTTTTAGTTATACATTTTCAAAATTTCATTTGTGGTACAATAATTTTAAATGCTACATAGTAAAATATTGCACAAAATAAAAAAAAACAGCTATACCTTTGTAGTTTAACTTAATTGAAAATCAATCCTTTCTGTGCTTAAATTTTTCTCACTGATCAAGAAATCAAATTGTGTTTTATATGTGATGAAAATGCATTGAGTGTAAAAGTGCAAGTTAATAGACTTACTAGAAGAAAAGAGACACAGAGATAGGCTTCAAGTCATAGAAACAATTTCTCTGTATGACACTCGCTTCTGAATAGTCTTCTGCTGTCTGATAAAAGCAAAATGCCATGATTCTCTCTGGATAACTAATTTCATATTTAAGGAATGTAAATCATTTCTATCAATATAGGATTATTTCATTAAAATGAAATTGAGCTTTTGTATGAATTTAAAAGTGTTTTTCATTCCAAAAGTCAAGGAAGAAATTATTCCTCAAATTCCAACTGTACTTATCTACCTACTTCATTTACATCTGGTATTTTATCCTGAAAGTGTTTACCTGTAAAATAGGCATCATAAATTCTAGCCATAATAATTCTGGGAGTATATTCAGTAGCTCACATAATCAATTTACTTCTTGCAAAAATCATTTTTCCACAACTTTTGAAAAATTAACACGTACATGACTCACTGGTTAATGTATCCACATCACTTTTGTGAGAATCATGGAACCAAAGGCCAACATAGCACTAATTCAGTTTGGGGATGGAACTGGTAAGGGAAAGGTGTCTTGCTATTGATACTTATTGTGGGATATTTGACTACTGTTAAGGATATTTTTGAGTTATTTTTCCAGAGGTAATATTCAAAATTACAGGAAAAAACAATGCTTATGTGAGTATATTTATTTCTTAATTTAATTGTTTCACTTTTTTATTTTTTATTTTTTAATTTATTGAGGTGACATTGGTTAGTAAAATTACATAGGTTCCAGGTACATAGCTCTTCATCATCTATTTGTTGAATTCTATTCTCACCACCCAGAGTCATTTCTGTTTCCATCACCATATATTTGAATCCCTCTCGCAGCTCCCACCTCCCCCTTCCCCATTTCCCTCTGGCAACTACTAAACTATTGTCTGTGTCCAAGAATTTTTTTTTTTCTATTTTGACTGTTCCTTTACAATAGCCAAGATATGGAAACAACCTAAATGCCCATCAGTAACTGATTGGATAAAGAAGCTGTGGTACATTTACACAAGGGAGTATTACTTGGCCATAAAGAAGAAAATCTTACCTTTGCAACAACATGGATAGAACTAGAAGATACCATGCTAAGCAAAATAAGTCAGACTGAGAACAACAAATACCATATGATCTCACTATATTTCTTAATTGACCCTTTTCAAAGGCCCCTTTTATAAATTATATCTCATGCCTTTAGGGTGATAATACAGTTGCTTCATTTTTTTCAGTGACTCTAAATGATGCCTAATGTTCAGGGTTATTCTTCAGAGGGGAGTGGATAATACATTTAGCTGTCACAAATGTTGCTCACTTACATCTTGATTGATAGGCATGCAATGCATTCTTTCATAATGTTGTTGTTAAAGAACCAGGAAGCAATATACGCATCCAGAGAGACTGCCAGGATGCAGGCCACGAGGAGATGTCTTCCTCCACTAAAGAAAATGGGACAAGGGAATCACAGTCCATGATTACTTACAGCATTTGTTAGTATCCTGCTTTCTGTCCTCTTGATTTTACTTTTTAATTACTCAATGTCAGTTTATTTGGGTTAAAAAGTTGTTGCTAGAGAAACAAAAGCAAAACCAACATGTCCTAAAATATAGAATAAAAAGCCTTTGGTATCTGACAGTAGCTGAATTTGGAAAACGAGAGCAGAGCTAGCTTTCATTAACTCTTCATTACCCTACAGTTTACCCCGAGCTCCTGGATGTTCATTCTGAAGTCTAGACTGCTCATGAGAAACTGTCAATGAAGAGCAACCTGAATTTACATGTGTTTATACACCAGGGTTTGTCTCAGGAGAGAGAGACAGAGAGGGACTGAGAGGGGTGGAGGGAGATTTATTGACTGCATTAAATTAATTTTATGATAAAAAAGAACCCTAATCATTGAAAAGAACTTCCTCAAGCTTTCCTATTTCTTTGTTTGTATAAAAACCTATTTTAATAACTATGATAATCTCAAAAGGGACCTTTGAAAACAGAAGAAACTCTACAGCAGTGGTTCTCAACCTGTGGGTCGCGACCCCTTTGGGGGTCAAACAACCCTTTCACAAGGGTCACCTAACACCATCGGAAAACACATATTTCCGATGGTCTTAGGAACCAAGACACCGAGACACTGCTCCTCTATCCGTCTCCAGGCGGGTCCGCTCACATGCAGATACGCCCACATACGAGTACCCGGCCTGATGACATCATCGCGCCAAACCCATCACATACACCCCATTCAAATATAGGTATATGTGACAGGGTTGGCGCCATAATGTACTTATGCGGACCAGTCACACATGTGTAGAAAGCAGCTACTGTGTAGGAAGCAACAGTATTGGGGGTAAAATGACACTTCATGAATTATAATTACTGGGTAAATGTAAATTCATGTACTGTAAAATCATCAACTACTACAAAAAAAAAAAAATGTCTGTGCCATGGGCACTTAATCTGGATGCTGATTGGTCTTTTTATATTCAACTGTGGTTGATATGAATACTGCCCCCTTGTGATAGTAACAGGTATGTAAAAAAAACAACATAGAGAATGGTAACTCATAGGAAACTTTAATGAACTGTATTGACTGAACTATGCCATGTATCATCTTTTGTATTATTAAAACTATTGTTATATATTATTTTCATTAACAAACCATGCCATGACAATGGATCGTGTAGAGAAGAACGTTAAGAAAAGAAAATTTAGTGAGGATTTTTTACAGTATGGTTTTACCTCAATAATTACAGCAGGAATTTAGAAACCACAATGTGTTATTTGTTGTGAAGTTCTATCAGCCGAATCTATGAAGCCAAACAAACTAAAACACCCTTTTGATAGCAAGCATTGGAGCTTTGCCAGCAAGGATACCAACTATTTTAGAAGCAAAGCTGATGAACTCAAGAAAGCCAGACTTGACACTGGTGGCAAGTACCACAAACAAAACATAGCAGCCATTGAAGCTTCATATTTGGTGGCACTCAGAATCACCAGAACTATGAAACCTCACACCACTGCTGAGGATTTACTGTTGCCAGCAGCCAAAGACATTGTTCAAGTTATGATCGGAGATGAATTTGATACAAAATTGAGTGCAATTTCCTTACCTAATGACACTGTCCACAGAAGAATAGATGACATGTCTGCTGATATTCTTGATCAGGTAATCCAGGAAATTAAATCTGCTCCACTTCAAATATTTAGTATCCAGCTTGATGAATCTACAGATGTTGCAAACTGTTCACAGTTACTGGTTTACGTGAGGTATATTAATAATGGCCACTTTAAAGATGACTTTCTTTTTTGCAAACCTCTTGAAACGACAACTACTGCATGTATTTGACACAGTTGGTTCATTTCTGAAAGAGCATAAGATCTCTTGGGAAAAGGTTTGTGGTGTTTGCATAGATGGTGCTACAGCTATGCTAGGATGTCGATCTGGATTTCAACGTTTGGTACTGAATGAGTCACCAAAAGTCATCAGAACTCACTGTATGATTCATTGACAAATATTAACAATGAAGACGCTGCCACAAGAGTTATAAGAAGTAAGGAAAAGCATCATAAGTTCTGTCAATTTTATAAAGGCGAGCACTTTAAGCAGTGGACTGTTTTTGCAACTGTGCAATGAGTTGGATGCGCCGAACAATGCTCTGCTATTTCACACTGAAGTGAGATGGTTGTCGAGAGGAAAAGTTTTAAAATATGTTTTTGAGCTTCGTGATGAACTCAAAACGTTTTAATCAGAAAGCAAGACCACAATTCGAAGCACTTTTCAGCAATAAAAGTGAACTGCAGAAAATCGCTTACTTGGTTGACATCTTTGCCATCTTGAATGAGTTAAATTTATCACAGCAAGGACCAAATGCAAAATGCCTCGATTTGTCTGAAAAGATCTAATCATTCCAAATGAAACTTTAGCTTTGGAAAAAAAAAAAAAATTGAATGAAAATAAAATTTACGTGTTGCGTACCTTATCTGCTTTCTTTGAGGAACACGACATTGAGCCAGACAAAAGGATTATAATGATAATTTCTGTGAAAGAACACTTGTACATGCTTGCAGATGAAAGTTCATCGTACTTTCCAAATCTACCCGACACCCCATTTGCACTTGCGAGAAGCCCATTCACAGTCAAAGTTGAAGGTGTTCTTGAGACAGCACAAGCGGAGTTCACTGAACTTACTAACAACGATGCAGCAAGAACTGATTTCTCTACAATGCCAGTTACAAAATTCTGGATCAAGTGTTTGCAGTCATATCCTGTTCTGCCTGAGACTGTGTTGCGCCTTCTTCTTCCATTTCCAACAACATATCTTTGTGAAACAGGGTTTTCCAGCTTGTTGGTTATCAAGTCTAAATACTGAAGTAGACTTGTTGTGGAAGATGATCTTCTTTGTGTTCTTGCAAAAACTGCCCCGAGAATTTCTAAGCTGGTGAGAAAGAAGCATTCTCAACCTTCGCACTGACGTTGGCTTGTTATGCATACTGTCGCAAAATGTAGCAATGTACTTTACTGTTGTTATATTAAAACTGTTGCCCATGCTACACCATGCTTCAAGACAAAATTTCATTTATTTGTAATTAGAAATAAATATTTCACAATATATAATTACATATTGTTTTTGTGATTAATCACTATGCTTTAATTATGTTCAACTTGTAACAATAAAATACATCCTGCATATCAGATATTTACATTACAATTCATAATAGTAGCAAAATTACAGTTATGAAGTAGCAATGAAAATAATTTTATGGTTGGGGGTCACCACAACATGAGGAACTATATTAAAGGGTTGTGGCATTAGTAAGGTTGAGAACCACTGCATGTACAGTTTTATGTAATTCCACAGTTTATATGTTAGTGACATGTCTTTTTGTGACATTTTATTCTTAAAAATGCCTTAGATAGGGAGAGTTCCCTGATGGTGTAGTGGCTTAAGGCTTCGGCGCTGGCGCTGTCAGTGCTGCGGCCTGGGTTCAATTCCCAGCCAGGGAGCTACCCACGTACCAAAAAGCAAAAAAAAAAAAAAAAAAGTAAAAAAAAAAATGCCTTAGATAAATATAAATCTGCTTGGGCTCCCATCGTCACTTCACACATGGGCTATTGCAGCTGCTTCAGGACAATCTATCTTTTTTCCAGACTTTTCTAGAAAAAAATCAATTCCATGTAACAATAGATTTATCTTTTTCTTACATTGCTTTTAACATACTTGGTTTCTGTGCTCAAAACTTGCAAAGTTTATCATTGTTTGCAGGAAGTCCAAAAAATTTTTTTTCAAATTCTTTTTCTAATGTTTAAGATTCTCAATAATATGGCTATTTTCTAAGTTTACCTTTCAGTGGTCTCTGACCAAAGTCTAACTTCTACGAATTATGTTCTCTTTATTCCTCACTGTCCCCTGACCATGAGGTTTGCTCACATTGTTTTCTCCAGGCTGTTCCAGCTCATGTTTTTCTTTTTCCCTGAACTTTCACTGACGAATACCCCTGCTTATGTTACTTTGTTGCCTACCCCTCACCCATTTGATTGAAGTCTCTTGGGAAGACAGAAGCCTTGCCATTTCTTTAGGATTCCCCACATCACTGCTGTGATGAGGAGTGCTGTCTGCAGAGAAAGCACTCAGGTGATTATAGAATGTATCCATTAAGTTTCTCCAATACAAGACCCTTACTTTATCTCCATTTACTCTAAAACTAAACAGTGAATCTGAGAGGCTCAGGATTGCTGCTGCTCCAAAGATAGAATGTCTAGTTCCCAGGAGTCCTAAATAATGGGGGGAGAAATCATTGTTTCAGTATAAAAATTAGCAAATCAAATGGTAATTTAAAAAATGAGTCTTGTTGAATTTAATTGAAGGTGGAGAGGTGACAATAATCAAAACTAGTGTTTTCAAAGAAAAGTCAAGGTGGGAAAAGCACCAAGGAGAATTCAGGAAGTTTTGGCTAATGGGCAATAATTTCTAAAATGTAGCAGAAATGTCAAACCATTTTAAATAAAAAATGGAATTATGGAAATGTCATACAAATCAATGAGATTTCATGAAGTTTTCCACCCTTGTCGATCATTATTCAGGAATCTGCACCCAGATTGCAGATTTATTCTTCCCTGTCGGTAGGCAAGAAAGAGTCAGAAAGGGAAAGAGTGAGGCATGTAATTTAATTATAACTACTTTATATTCATGTCGGGTTGTCCAAAAATCCATCTCTGCTGGGCAAGATAAAATTGTTCTGGCTAATCTCTGGTATGTACAGTGACAATGCATGTTCAACATCTCTTTTATATTTTTAAATATCTAAACAAGAAGAACATGTAGATGATTTCCATTTTTAATTTGGGAACTGAGTAGATAATATCTCTTTAAAAGAAAAATAATTGGGCACAGATCCTGATACACATCTTCTCTTTATTTTTATAAAGCCATATGTTTTAAAAATGAACTACTTTTTGTTTAATTAATATGTGTCATGTGTTTCTAGTTCATATGGGCTAGAAAAAAATCTAAAGTGGGAGAAAACAATATTGGGGGGATGATCCTCATTTGTTTTTTGTTTGTGTAATACTTGGTAATTTTAAGAATAATTCATAAGATGTATAATCTTTGCATTCGCTGCTTATAAAGTTTCATACAATCTACTAAATGTGGCATTACTATATTATTTTAACTTATGGGAACTTTTTGTATAATTACTTTGGTTGTTTTTCATTGAATTGTGAGCTTCCCATTGCTTTGAAACGAGTATCTGAAAAGAATATTTTGGATGCTCTTTGGGTTCAGTAAATAACTATTTACTAATGTTAAGAGATACTGAAATTTCTATTTTAAATATTCTATTTGGCAAGCAGCCCTGGACATGACATCCTTAAACTTTGCACTAAATTAGCTATGAAGACCAAAAAAAAAAGATGGCTATTCATAATATGGAAAACAAAGTCTGATGATCAACTTACTGCCAGAATCTGGGAGGAAGTCTACATTTTTTTCTCTATATTTAGTTTCATAAAATTTCAAGAATATAGCAATTGAAGTAATTTTATAGTGCACACCTGTGCACACCCACTGCCTAGATTTTACTATTATCATTTTACTTGCTTTGTCACACATGTATCTGTATCTGTATTGTTGGAACTGGATTTTAAAATGCTGTTGGTGGGTTGCCTGTGCTAGGCTTCTGGGAAAATAGCTAACTAAGCTCACCTTGAAGCAAGAAGTAAAAGCTATATTGAACCTGGCTTAAAATAAAAGGTTTCCTCAGTGAAAAACTGGGCAACTATTCATATGTTGTAGACACATTTTGCTTTTGAAAGTAAACACAATTTTTAAGTACCTACCTATCAGTTTTAAAAATCTATTCAAGAAAATACTCATATTTTACAGTATATAATACACACCCATGTTTTTGGCCCAAACTTTCAGGGAAAAAATATCTTCTGTTTTAATTTTTTTATTCAAATTTTTATCTATTTATATTTAGGTACTTGTTTTTTGTATTATAAAGGGATTTTAGCATTTTTTTACGTATTATGGTACAAGAATTTTATGTGTCAAATAATTACAAAACTTAAGAACAGATACAAAGTACAAGAAATTGTAAGTATAAAAATTTTTATATAAAAAAGAGTATCATATTCCAGGGCTTAATTTTGCAAAGGAATATCATTATTGATTTCTAGAGTTACACTTTTAACTCATAAGCATAAATAAAAGAATAAAAAACATTTATATTGATTCAGAATTAGTATTACCCATGTATTAATACACATCCTTATTTTTCCCTCACAAATTTGGGCAATAGAGTGCGCATTACACACAGCAAAATACAGCAACTGAGAGAGCAAAAGAAAAATATGGAAGAGAGAGTACATGGTTATATTTTGCAACCTGCAGAGTATAGTTCCCACAAGTGGAACATTGTAGGTAAACACAATAGGAAAAGGCCAGGTAGGTGATTATGCAAGAACTCCTAGTTTTAAAGGGAGACTACTGCTCTGAACATATAGTCACTGTACAATGGGAGAAGAGTAAGAGTGTCTGCAGAGCTGTGGAGCTTCATGAAGCTGTAGTCTGGTAGGTTCTGGAGCGGGTATGGGAACCAGCTGCATCAACAACCATGCACAGCTGTCCAGTTTTCCTTTGAGAAAGGCTTTGGCCTTCACAGAAGGGCATATGGAATGGCACAGAGGGCAAAGGATTCATTGTCTTTGTTTGCCTTTGTGCCAAGTTTAGTTTCCTCTAGCTTCAAACACATACAAAATGCATAAACAGAAATATCATAGGAAATATTTTTTTAAATAAAACTACTGCAGAATTATTCCACAATAGTAAATACCTAAAGAAAATGCAACAGCATCTATAGTGTTTGAGGAAAAGTAATGAGCCTTGAATTTATACCAGGTCATACTACTAATAGTATTTATATGAGGAGGCAACAAAAGCAATTTTATTACACAGGAGTTTACAAAATACACCCTCATGCAACTTCCATGAAAAAATAAAGAGCCTGAGGATGCCATGTTGTTCCATGAATCAGGTGTCTTCCCTTACATGTTTGGATCCCAGATCTCAAGACCTTTGTTGGAATGTGTTTGACAGGAAGATTGTGTAGCCCAGGGAATAGCCTTAAGCCCTGTCTGTAAGGCCTCTCTCCACTGTTCAATTATTTCTTCATTTTCTCATACCATATGTATTAGTTTGCCAGGGTTTTCATAACAAAATGCCAGTAACTGTGTGGCTTAAATAACAAAGACTTATTTTCTCACTCTTCTGGAGACTAGAAGTTTAAGATCAAGGTGCTGGCAGATGCGATTTCTTCTGAGGCCTCTCTCCGTGGCTTGTAGATGGCAGCCTTCTTACTGTATTTTCACATGGCCTCTACTGTGTGCACTTACATCGTTGGTGTCTCTGTGTGTCTAATTTTCTTCTTATAATGACACCAGTTAGGTTGATCAGAGCCCACCCTAAAAGCTCCATTTTTAACTTATTCACCTCTTTAAACGCTCTGTCTCTATATAAGTTATGTACTGGTGGTTAGGGCTCAAAATATGAATTTGGGAGGGGGGACATATTTCATCCCATAACACCATATCTGATGACTTCTTAAAACTCTACCAGATGCCATTTTTTTGAGCACTTGATAACAATGGCCAGCCTTTTACATAGTTTGTAACACCGGGGTAAAACCAAACTTGGTTTCACTGTTACAAAACAACCGCATTTGAGATTAGCTGGGCTAAGAGACTCAGAAGTCACAGGGATATCCTAAATGCAAAGTTAGATGAGAAGGCCTTGTTCCTAAAAGGAAATGAATGTGGCAATCTCAAGGCTACTTCACCTAGAATGTTTGCTTCTCCAAGTGTATGAGAGTACAGCAGGGCAGGGTGGCATCACACCGTTCATCTCACTTCTTAGACTGCATCTCAGCAGCGTTGTAAAGTATTCTGGGAAACCCCAAAGTTCACATGCTTTTGTTAACAAGCAAGTAGTCAACAGGAATTTTTTGCTATAGAAACAGCAATAATTTGCTAAGACACAGACTCTGCTTATATCTGGGGAGCTTAAGCCAAAGTGAAAGAATGGACCCTGGCACAGTAGCTTCACTAGAACAGGAGAGAAGAACACCAGACTTCTGGCTCTGAGGCACCATCAACCAGCCCTCCAACCTGCTAAGAATCAAGAGTTCATCAGCAGTTCTATGAACTGTGAGAGTGGAATGGCAGGTATCCCACATGCTTCATTTGTGAACATAATATCAATCATGGTTATACCTTGCCTTATTTTAAGACTAAATAAATAAATAAACAAAATCTGGTTATGTATTAGTGTTCTCCAGAGAAACAGAACAACTGAAGAGAGAGAGAGAGTGTGTGTGTGTAGTGTGACGGGGGGGGGGGGGGGGGGGGGGGGGGGGGGGGGGGGGGGGGGGGGGGGGGGGGGGGGGGGGCAGGCGTGGCGCAGAGGGGTGGAGAGAGAGATAACTGAGAGAGATTTTAGGAATTCACTCATGCAGTTGTAGAAGCTAAGTCTGAAATTCCCAGGGCAATCTGAAAGGCTGCGAATTCTGGCAAGAGTTGGTATTACACTGTTGAGTCCTGAGGTAGTCTGGAGGCAGAATTTCTTCCTCAATCTTTTCTCTAAAGATCTCCAACTGATTGGATGTGACCTACCCACATTATGGCTTGTAATCTGCTCTAATCAAAGTCTTCTGATAAATGTAATCACATCTAAGTACCTTCACAGCAACATCAAGAATTGTGTTTACCAAACAAAAGAATGCCATAGCCTAACCATTTTGACACATAAAATTAACCATTTCAAGTGACTGAAAGGTTTCTGATATTTAATTTATGGAAATTACAACACTCACAATACAGGAATAGAGCATGTTGACAGTGTTATAAAATTTTTTATCAGTGACACCTTGTTAGAATATATCAGTTACATACCATTTTTTTTATTGATGCGATAATGTGAGTAAATCTAACCGTCTCAGCAGCTTTTGAGTGTCGCTCTGTGGAGACTTGCTCTCTTACTAGAGTGGAAGATATTTACACACCCAGGTGTTCACATATGTCTGATGGGAAAATTATGACCATTCTCTAGTTTATATGGCATCTTGACTTTACAAAATAACATGAAAAATGGCTGTTCCTATTTGCTGTTTTATTAGTTAGACCTGCAGTAGCACAGGTTGAACTCAGATTGTGTGTGGTGGGAAATATTTTGTGAAACATAAAATGAGCATGATAGTCATATACTAAATACAAATCATGTATGACACACATTTAATGTCACTTATATTTTGTTCACTTAGTAATGATGTGATCTCTGATTTGGGAAAGATGTATGGTAATGCTAAGTATTAGTAATGTTTTTCAGAGTGGGCCTGTGTTGGGAAAAGAGGAAATTATAGGAAGCAATTTTAACTTATCACACTGGTTCTTATTTAGAAATGCATAGCCTGTAATAATTTTTATACTTGACCTTTTATCTTACACAATATTTTAGTGTATAATTTATTTCATTGTTTTGATTACAGGTATAGGGTATTTAGCAGTGCAGTGGTTTATAATTATTTGTCTGAAAAAATTATTTGCCTTTGAAGGCTTAATTTATGTACACCACTTATTGGTGTACATAAATTATGCCTTTAAATTACTGCCATAATTTAAATAATTTATATGCCACTTATTAACTAGTATTTACTACAGAGATCAGAGCTAAAATAAAAAATACTAATGACTCAGTTAGCAACTTTCGAATCAGAGCACAACGTTAGTTGCTTCTAATTTGACATAATTAAATATCGTTAAAAAATAATCCTTGAAGAGTTAATCACACTTTCCTATAAACTGGGAGATGGCGGTTCAGGGATATCCCTTTTAAAACTCAGCCTCATTAAAAGAAAAAAAATAGTGCTATTATACAACTCCACTTGACTTGAAGAAGGACATTTTATTCTGCAGGTGTCCTAATTTCACTTCTGGCTGAAGGGGCACTGGAAGGTTTTCAGCCAAAACTGCAGTGAGAGTTGGATATCTATTCTATGCTGAGATGCTGAGATGCCTGGGCACAGAAGGGAGCTAATTTTACTGTTAAGCAGTAGTTAACAGGCTACCTGTGTCCAAATGCACACCTCCCATTCCCCCACAAGCAGATGCCGTCTAGAGCATTCTTAGTGGTGGTCTCTCTCCTGACGTGGCTTCCTGTAGATTTTTATTAGGTCATGTGTCCTTTGCTCAGCCCGCACCTGATCATCCATGTTTTGCCACCACAGAAGTAGTTTTGCAAGCAATACACAGCTGAGATTTGGAAGATTGCCAAAGTCACAATTCCTGCTTTATCTTCCAGTGACTTTGAAAGAAAGCCACAGCATGAACTGAATGCTCAAAACTCTGTCCCTGCACAATCTGTAGTATATTCTTTCAGTTCTGGTTCTTACTGCTTCTTTGGGAATTGATTTTTCTTTTCAGTGCACCACCTTCCCCTCAATTGTCTTCTCTTAAAATGGAAGAGAGAAAGAAAAAGAAATAGTGCACAAGGTGTTTGGGAAGGAGCAGGAAGCAGGCATTTACAATTCCATGGGGATGTGAAATGGATGGAAATTATAAAACAGAAAACAATAATTGCTCCCTCATGCAACAGCAAATTCTGTAATTCTGGAGTGGAGGAGCTGACCCCAGAACCTTGTAGCTTTCAAACCACGTTTCTTGAAATGTAATTCAATTATTCAGTTGATTGATTGTGTTTCTTATCCAGTGCTTCCTTATTTGTTAATGTTTCTGTTTTCAGAGTCTTGGGCATTTAAGTTAGAAATCTCCCTGTTTTCATATACTTTCCATATCAATGCCATTCTTTGTGGGAAAATTGTTAGCTGTTTGTTCAAGTAGTGCCCTGGCATTGGATGTAATTGCCAGATGAATATTGTAAATGCAGTTTGAGGAGCTGTGATGACAATAACCATGTCCGTGCTCTAAAAGTCATGTGGAAAATATCCTCATTCAATTTTTTTAACCCAACATTCCCTAAATAAAATTGTGTTACCCCATAATAGCTATGGGGTAAATATTTTTACCTCATTATCTTAGATTCATGTGTAGATAGGAGAATTGCATAGATTCAAAAGAATGAAAAATTGATAGGAGTTGATGAGAGAGGAACATGGAGATAAGGTAAGCCAGGCCTCTAGGTGTCCAAATAACTTAGTGGTTCATGGTACCATTCACTGAGATTGGACACTAGCTGTATATTGTGACATTCACATATGTCTTGGCAACAAAGTGGAACTACTGTTCTGGCTTTGAAGAGAAGCAGGTCAATCTGTACATTATAAGGTTTATTATTCAGGGCACGTCCTTAGGGAAAAAAATGTAATGTTTGCAGAAATAGATTTGATACTCTAGCTCTGTGAGAAAATTGAATTTAAAAATATGAGACAGAAAAATTATAGCTAGAATAATTAGAACAAATTATATTCCCCATTAAGATGCCTTAATCTTTTGACCTAAGCAGTTATTTAATTTCTGTATTACTGTCATCTAAAAATGATCTATGATTTAGACAAAATATTCCATATCATAACTCTTATTGTGTCCTTAAATCTTCTTGTCCAGCAATAGGAGCAGAGTTGTGCATTCATAACCAGCAAGATGATTTTCAGAATGTGGTATTATCTGATGATACTCAGAAAGCCTTTAAACATAAAAGATATGGAGAAATGCTTCATTGCTTTCCTAAGGATGACATTTTTTTTTCCTTTTGAGTCTAAGCAAGATTAATGTTCTCAGTTGACATGATGACATCCAGTCGTGAAATGGCAATAAAATGTATACAAAATGGAAACAGAGATATACCTAATAAAATGCACTACCTTAATTTTTCCTAAATATTATTAGTCTGATATTGTTCTGAAGGTAATGATGTTCAACTTGTAAATGGTTGAATATGCCATTATGTTTTTATATTTATGTGTGTACACTGGTTTTTGTTAGCAGTGATAGATCACTTTGCTATTGTCTTGATTCTTGTATCTCAGAAAGTTAGGGCATTTCTTATTCCGTCAGTTCAACTTAGCAAACATTTATTGAGTAATTTTTATGTTTACGGTACTATGAAACTACTTGTATGAATGGGAAAAAAGTAAGAATATCAGCTGAGAGTCAACTTAATTTAGGCAAATACTTAATTTCTAGTGATCAAAGCTAGTAAGTGATGAAAGGCAGTAAGGGGAAACCAGCAGTATTACATAGAAGCAATAGATCAGTGCAATAAGGCAAGGCACTCTTTTTCATATAAGCCAATTTATTAGTAAAAATATGCCCCACACATGAATAATACTGGTGAGTATTATACCTTGCCTGAATAGCAGTGATAAGATAACTTGCTCTGAGAGGTATGAAAAACATCATTTGAGGAGGCATTGGGCTTAAGTGTAGAATAATCAGAATTAAAAGATATAGGTGTAGGCAAAGCCACAAGTCAACTTAACCTGGGAAAGGGTAAATCAAGTTAAGGCAAATTGTATAATTTTCAAAGCAAGAAAGAAGACCCATAGTAAACCAAGATCTCTGGTTGTACGAATTGTGAGTCATATAAGCAGCATATGCATTTAGTGGAAGTATTTTCTGATAAATCAGTAGGCCTCCTTTAGCCTCACTTTTCAGGGTGGGCACTAGAGACATGAATGGAAAGAAGACCTGTTGCAATACATTGAAGTATTGGTTCATGTCATATCTGTGGCTTATTTAGCTCTCACTTGTCATCCGTTCTATGAACTTCTTTTTGGTCCTTTATATTAGCTTGTGCGTATATAAAAGTAACGTACTTGTCAGATTGGGTCTGGATTACATGGAAGCAGTAGTATATTTACAATTTTTCTCAAAAATCTATACCTGGTCTTGGGAGTTCCCTGATGGTGTAGTGCCTTGAGGCTTCGGCGCTGGCGCTGTCAGCACTGCGGCCTGGGTTCGATTTCCAGTCGGGGAGCTACCCACATACCAAAAAAGCAAAAAAAAAAAACAAAAAAACAAAAAAAAAACATCTATACCTGGTCTTAAAAAAAAAAAGTAATGCTCTTCTTTGGGCACTGTTATTGAAGTAGACAAGCAGGGATGACTTAAAAAAGACTAGTGCAAACACTGCACATCTTAATCATGTGTAGTAATTTCCCAGGGCTGCCGTAAGAAATTAGCACAAATTACGTGGCTCGAAACAGCATAACTTTACTCTTACAAGGGTTCTGAGGGCCAGAAGTCCGAAATCAAAGTGTTTGGCAGGGCCCCGCTCAGCTCTGGAGGTTCTAGGGGAGAATCCTTCTTGCCTCTAGCTCTTGGCTTTCCTTGTAGTGCTTTGGCTTGTAGATACATCTCTTCCAGCTCCTCTTTCATCTTCATGTAGCTGGTTCCCTGCTTTTGTTTTCTCCTCTTTTATCTGTTATAAGGACACTCATCATTTAATTTAGGACCCACCCTAATCCACAATGACCTCATTTTGAGATCCTTACTGAGAGAAGAGGCCCTGCCTTGGGGAGTTATCCACCCCATATCTAGCATGCCTGTCCTATCTAGCTTGACTGCCTTGGTGCAAGGCTGCTTCCCACTCTAAAGCAATAAATCCCTCCTGCTGTGGAGCAAGTGGTGCAAGGATGCTCCCTGCAATAAAACAATAAATCCTGAATTCTTTTTTCTGTAAAAGCCCACAGGAATTTGCGCCAATATGTTAGGACCACCAATCAAAGGCAACATGATTGCCTCTTTATCTAAAAGCCTGTAAGTCCTATAAAAGGACAGGACCAGAGTGAGTCAGGGAGCGCCGCTATTTTACACTTTTGTCTGCCGTTGCTCTGCTGGCTGAATATAGGATCCCTTCCTCTACTATCTTTGGTGTTCCGGGTGATTCTTTCTGCTGGGCCTAGTTTCCTGCAACATATTCTCTTCAAAGAATCTTACTCTAAATAATGTCCCCTTCTGAAGTTCTAGATACTGGTATTTGTTTTGGGGGCCACTGCTCCATCTAATTACACCATATCATATCAATAAGGTGTTCAAACACCTGCATAAACATGGCCCATAAAAACCTGTTAGAAAAATCAATCTGCAGTGTAAGTGAACATGGTAGTGGTCTACCAGATGTCAAAATTGTCATGAAAATAATAATAATAAATAATGATCATTGCTCTCTCACTGTATGCTAGGCACTGATGTGAGTGCTTGCCATATATTCTCTCTCTTAAGCTTTATATTTGAGTTATCTGTGCTTTATAGGTGATGGAATTGAGGCACTGAAAAGTAAAGAAACTTGCCAAAAGTTGTACAGCTGGTAAATTTCAGACCTCTGTTCATAGCATTTATTGAAGTTAAGATATTGCAAGTAAAATGCATATGAAACATTTGTAGTTCTGAATACCTCTGTGGAATCTGAGGATTCCACCTAAAGCCCTAAGGCCATGGGGGCGTTGAATGTTCTTCAGTTGCTTGGTGTGAATATTTATCAGTCCCTTTTACTGAGGGTACCTTGTGACAGAGATCAATAGTGAGTTTTTAATTTTACAGAATTTCAAGTAGTATTCCATCTCAGTTATCCAGCTATGTTTCAATCAACCCTTACCTTCTCTATTAAATTTCTATTCCTCTCTGAAAATATTTTACTTTCTTATTTGAGTTTCCCTCTCACTAGAATAATTTCCTCTTCTTTTCCCCCTACATGTGCACACACATGCATTTTTATCCACTTAATTTGTATTTTGCCTCAATGACTAAATTTTCATCTTAATGATGTAAAGCATTCTAAACTCTGCTACAGACTAATGTAGCATTTCTAGAGGCTAATAAAAGTATGTAGATTCCAAGTAAATGTATGTGAAGAAATAAGTGATTCGAATAGAACAATTAACAGATGGCAGGAACAATTACATATTCATATTCCTGGCCAACGACATTTGGTCGATATAATTACCTTACAGGTGTTAACTGCCCTTCTATCATGAAATGAGACATCTCTGAACACCTGAGAGACACAGTTAAATGACTGATGGCCTCAAATTAGCAAAAATTTTATTGGCTCATTTTTTTAGACATGAAGCAGAAAGCAAAATTCAGTTCTTGGAGTCTAGTGCTAAGTTTGTAAAAAGTGAAAAAGAGGAGAACAGGTGTGGTGTAATCTTAATGTTGATTGCTGGGGTGGGTAAGGGGGGAAAACAAACAAACAAACAAAAAAACCAAGCCCTGAACAGTAAAAAGACATTTAAAATTCACTCAGCTTTTGAAAGGCACAAAGTCCAAAAGTCAATCATTTGGGAAAAAGAAAGCAGCTGTCACAAAAAATTCCTTTGAGTTTTTTAAAATTACCCAAGTTTCATATGGAAAACGGTGTTGTTGTGGAAAGGTTCTGCCTTCCAAATTTGCAGAAGGCCCTACCCGTTCACCTGTGGCAAAGACCAAGGCCCTTGGAGCACTTGCAAGTTCAGGTTGTTTATTTTTTACCTCGGAGGGCTCGGAGGAGTTGTTTCCAAAGTCTGAGCCCCGAACAAAGGCAGGATGGGGAAATTTATAGCCTAGCATTTCCATAATAATCATCAGTTTCCCCACACACAGGCCAGGGTTGGTGGGGACAGGAGTTCAGGGAGAAGAACCAGGAAGTGACTGGGAGCAGGGATCCTGGACTAGGCTATTGGCCGTGTTGGGAGGCAATATTTCTCTACATTCCCTGCTTTGATGCCCTAACAAGGGGACATGCTCGCCTATATGGCATCCTTATCCTCTAGCGGATAGCCTCGTAGGACTAATATTCTGGCCATGGCCCTATTGGTTACAGTGGTCTCTAAAAATGTCATCAAGGAGTTAATCAAGCAAGGGCAGATAGGAGTCAGAATAACCATAGTGATCAGTGGGGCAGCTAATGGTAAGAGCCATGATGACCATTGACTGAGATTCCAGGGCCAGGAGTCCTCTAGTTCCCATTTTCATTGTTGTATCCTGTCCCTTTGTTCCTTGACCTTGGTGGTCACAACCCCAGACTGATTTACATAATAGCAACATTCCTCACCTAGGAAGAGGCAGACACCCCACTTCTCTGAGGTGAGGAGGTCTAGAGCATGCCAGTTCTGGAGGGTGACGGCTGCTAATGAGTCAGTCTCACTCTGGAGGGAGAGAAGAGAGTCTGCTACTCCCTGCATGTCCTCATTCAGTTCCTGGGATAGTTTGTAATAAAACTTGAATGAGGAACCAAGCCCCCCTGTCCCATTGCCAATTCCAGCTAGGACGCCAGCACATACTAGAAAGGGGACAAGGGATGCTTGCCTCCTCCCTGCAAGCAGCAGGCACAGCCAACATGCAGACTCCTGCTGGGTGCCAGCACCTCCCGTGAGAGCCGCCGCCGCTGCCCTGAGGATGTGCTCCACCCGGTGGACAGGGGACAGGCTCCAGGTGAGCAGTCAGATGCCAGCCAGGTCAACACTCTGGCACCCTGTTCCCTCCCCAGCCTCCTCCACCTGCCGGACCAGAGCTCCATCCCAGATTCCTCCTCTGCCGGCATCCCTGCACGGGCCAAGCAAGTCCAGCACCTGGTGAACCCCACCTCCCCCTACTCCAGCAGTCACCGGAAGCAACCGCTCCCCACCAATATTTCTCCCAGTGTGGAGGCACAGGGCAGAGCTCCCCCTCTACAACACTTGGCAGCATATAGATACAGGCTGTGAAGGTTCCGCCCATCAGAGAGGGACAACCCGGTTCAGACGAGGACAGAGCCGGAGCGAGGAAGAGAACAAGCAACTGAAGGCAAAGAGACACCCCAACAGGCCCCAATATGCCAGGACAAGTGAGAGTCTCTGGCCAGTAGTCCAGTTTATTGGGGCTGCCACTGCAAGTCTGAGTCCCAGAATTAGGGCAATGAGTCCTACTGTGACGAAGAACCAGTGTGTGTGCAGGGGTCCATTAGTAATGGGGCGATTGTCCAGAGGTCCCGCCAGGCGGTCCACAGCAGAGTCCGATCTTGAGCAGGTCTGCCTGGTTCTGCTGAGCTCTCTAAGTCTCCGGGTTTTCCTCTGAGTGGGTCTTTTTCACTCTCAAGTGATGGATCCATGGGATGGTTCCTGAAACCTTAAGAGCAGTGGGGGTTGTGAAGATTACTGGGTGAGGCTCTCCCTAATGACTCTTAAGAGGTTCCTTTTTCCAGTCCTTGACCCAGACTAGGTCGCCTTCCTGAAAGGGATGGACAGGGTCACTCAGTGTGATGGGGGCCCTCTCCATAGTATAGTGTTATAACTTGGAGAGGACCATTCCCAGGGCCTGGGGTTCCTCTGCTATGCTCTTGTCACCTAGCTGATGGAGGTTTCCTGGGGCACTCCCCAAGCATGGGGTGGGGTGGGGGTCTCCCGTAGATCAGCTCGTAATGGGAGAACCCTAACTTTCCTGGACTGCACCGGGAATGCAGGAGGGCTAAAGGCAGTGAGTCCACCCAAGGCAGACTTGTTTATTGACTGAACTTGGCTAAAATCTCTTTTAGGGTGCGGTTCATACACCCTACTTTCCCTGAACTCTGGGACCTGTAAACAGTGTGGAGCTTCCCAGTGATGCCGAGTGCCTCTGTCAGGATTTGGATGATTTCTGCTATAAAAGCTGGTCCGTTGTCACTGCAGTTGGTGTCTCGTAGTCATATCAGTCCATTCAAAGGGAAAAAGAGGCTGGCTCTGTGGCACAAGCCGGAGGTAGAAGAAGGCGTCTTTGAGGTTTAAGCAGGTAAACCACCTGGTAGATTGAGGGACTTGGCCGAGGAGAGTGTATGAGTTTGGATCCACAGGGTACAAGGAGACAGTTACCTTGTTGATTGCCCGGAGATCCTGGACCGGCCGATGTCCTCCCCGGGTTTCTTTACTGGCAGCAAAGGGAGTGTTTAATCAGGTGTTCCTGAATGCCGAGTTGGGTCTCCTGGGGGATTGGACACTGTCATTGCCTTTTGTGGGCCTGTCCCTGGTAGCAGCTTGACAATAATCCGGCCCGGTTGTGGGCCAATGCAGGCAGGTTCTCTTCCGCCCACGCTAGGGGGTACATGTTTGGAACTCAGCACCCCCAGCTTGGAGAGACTGTCTCGTCCCAGCACAGGGATAGGGCACTCCGGGCATGTCATGTGCCCTGCCGTTTCTCAGAGGCGGGTCCTGCAGAACTGCTTTTGTGCAGCATGGTCCCCAGTCACTCCAAGGATGGTTGCTGTCCATTCACTGAGTGGCCCTAGGGGGTGATTACTACAGTGTTCAGCCCTGGTGCCAATCGTAAAAGTCATAGGTTGGCGCCTACTTTTACTTCGACCATGCGCTCATGGGGGCCGAGGAGGAGAGAGCCCGGTCTTTCTTATTTTCAGTCCAGTCTGGCCAAGCCAAGGAGATCCCTTTCCGTGGGTTCCCATTGGTGCTTACTGGCCATTCAGGGCCTCCCTCTGTTGGGTCACTTGTTCTTCCAGTGTCCTGTCTCCTTGCAGTAAGCTCATTGATTGGATGCTTGGAGGGGCCTGCCGAGCCCTCTCTTGGGTTCTGGTCCCCCTGGTCCTTAGGGTGGCTGCGAGGAAGCTGACCTTCTCCTTTATCCTCCTATCCGCCTCCATCTCTGCTATTATGTCCCGATCCATGTAGACCTTGTTGGCGACCTCCAAGGGCGGAGCGATGTCATTCCCGCAAAGCCTCGACACACATGATGGGGGTAGATTCAGCTCCTCCTCCGGGTCACTCGCACAGATTCGGGGAGCGTCCTTATTTGGTTGAGGCTTCCCACCTAGCTGGGTTTGTGCCACGAAGACCCTAGCCTGTCCCTGAGTATTGCAGCAGAACCACACCCCTGGGGGAAGGGTCCGGGCGACTTCTAACCAACAGTCTATTGGGAATTGGTTTGGTTTCCTGGCATCTCGGTAACGACCTGCCAACTGCGACAGACCGTCGGAACATCTAGTGTCCCTTCCAACGGCCATCTGACCTGGAACATGGGCCATTCGAGCTCGCAGAGGGTCCAGAGCTTACCGGGGGGTCACCTTAGCCCTGAAGTCACCAGCAAAGCCCTTCCTGAAGTTTTGCAGCCTGCAGTCTAACACCGTGGGTGTGCTGTGTCCTGACCCCGTGTTTCCCGTGACCGGTGCCGCAAGACAGACAAAGGGGAGGGTGCCTCCCGAGGAGCCCTCTTCCTCGCCCGCCTGACCACGTGCTTGCAGGCACATCCTGGCTAAGGTGTACCAATATAAACCCCAGGCTCGGTTGTCCTTAAGATGTCGCCATGGAACCGCAGGTTAGGGCCCGCTCGGACTCTGTAGCCAAGGCCGTGGAGCCAAAGAATGGATCAGTGGGCGCAGCCTCCATGATCCTTGCTCACTCCCACATTCGCACATTCACTCAGAGGTTATGACGTTCCCGCCAGCTGAATTCCTGACTCTGGGACCCCTGTGAGTCCCCGGGAGGTGATCCGGCTCCCCTCATGCGCACTTGGGCGGGCCTAACTGAGGGGGCCCCGGGGCCTTCCCGTCTCCGGTGCCTGGTCAGGCCTCCTGTGAGTCCGGTGGTGGTCACCAAACGGGGTTGACTGGAGGCAGCCGCCTCCGAGACGGCCTCAGGGGGTAGGCGGCAGCTTCCCCTCTGTGGCCCCTCCCGCCGTCCGCCACCCGCGCTCGCCCAAACCGGTGGCCGCAAAGGGCCAGCGTGGCTGGGCTTCCCGGGCAGGGAACCAAATGTTGTGGAAGGCCTTACCCGTTCACCTGTGGCGAAGACCAAGGCCCTTGGAGCACTTGCAAGTTCCGGTGGTTTATTTTACCGTGGAGGGCTCGGAGGAGTTGTTTCCAAGTCTGAGTCCCGAACACAGGCAGGGCGGGGAAATTTGTAGCCTAGCATTTCCATAACAATCACCAGTTTCCCTGTGAGCACGGGCCAGGGTTGGTGGGGACCAGGAAGTGACTGGGGTGGGGGTGGGGGGGTCCTGGACTAGGCTATTGGCATGTTGGAAGGCAGTATTTCTCTACAGTGTTACAATGCTATTTTTCAAAAAAGAAAAAAACTTAACGTAGTTAAATTGGCGTATGTTTCTTTATAGCCTTAAGAGTATTATGCTAGAATGAGCAGAAAATATTTTTTAATGCACTTACTTTTCATGCTTTATAATCACTTTGACCAGAAATATTTGAAAACAGACAAACATACACAAATTAGGTCTTTCAAGCATTGTCCCTGTTCATTTTGTTTTTGCATTGTGAAGAATAAACAGTTGCTACTACTTTTAATGTTTCTGTCAGTTACAGCTATCAGAACAAGGAAGTACTAAAGAAACCTCAGTCCCCACTGGGAAAGACACTGTCTGATTAAAATTAGGAGAATTCCTCACTTCTTTTCTACTTTATAGTCAGCTCTAAATGTCTGAATTTCAGATATACTCAGCACCATAATATAGTGCTTACTTACAGTACTGTCATTTATTTTTTAAGTTATGCTTTTTAATTTTTGTTTTTATTTTACAAAGTAGTAGTTTCACAACTATTTTTTAATATAAGTATGACTCTTCTGAAGTATCTTATTTATTGCTAGACAATAGTTATTTCTCAATAAATAATTTTGGTTGATTAATAAAAACTTATTTCAAATAACTCTTTTTTACATTCTTTCTGCTACAATTCTGTAGAAGAAAAATAGAATGGAGTTTTTCCTATAAAAAGAGAAAAATATTCCTTAGTTAGTTTAATACTTTATATCATTTAGTAACACACTTTGAAAGTTGTTAACTTGTCCAACTAATACATAGAAACAGATAGCTATGGGGGAAAATATATATTGTGCTATCTTCCTTTTTTATCTTGTAATGAAACATCTTATTTTCAGTAATACAGTTATTATAATTTTATTAAATATATCATAGTTTTTCTCTAGCGTTATATTTCCTATGTTAATAGTTGAAATAAGGTATGTGTTAAGATCCTTTTAAAAAAAAATTAAACTAAAAAGCAGGTTTTGACATCTGTTGTCTATGATATTCTCCCACCAACCTGATCTTTTAATTTTTACCATTTTCTTGTTTAAGAAAGGATATTATACTTTTCTGCCTTGATCCTGGGGCATGTTTAATTAGCAAATACTTCTTCACAAGCACTATGTGCATAAAATACAACCATTAGCATACCCTCTCCACTCTTTCCTGGTTTCTAGGTTATGATTTGATAATACATTAGCATTAAAAACGTTTCCCTTCACCCACGTGGCAATGTTTATGCAGTGTCTTTTTGATAGATTTAGAAAAATGGAATTACTGTATTCAAAAGAAATAATCTGAAATTGAAATAAAGATTTATGTTCAATAATACTGTTAAGTTGGAAATAGCTCAGCAGTTTCTGAGCTGGAAATTGTTAAAAATGAAAAAGAAGAGGAAGAAGAAACTTTCACATAGAAGACCTTAAAAATATTTTCAAATACTCCTTAATATTAAGAGGAAAATATCAAAATCATCATTGGAAATATAATCTCAATTTACATAAAAAAGGATGAGAATTGGACGAGAATTGGTGTGCAACAAAAATTAATGGTAGTCATTTTTGAAAGTAAGATTGTCTAAAACTGTATAAATGAGAACAAAGTATCTTTTTAGAAAACTAAAATTTTTGGTAAATTAGGTAAGAACATTTATTTTAGTTAAAATATTTTTTAGATGTCATTGAATCATAATTTTGAATAGTCAGAATTATTTTTGTACTTTTGTGCCTTTGGACAAAACATTTCACTTTATTTCTAGAATTGTAATAACAATAGGAACAATTTCATATTGCTGTGGTTTGAATTAAAGAAAACGACATATAAAGCGCTTAAGTGCCTGGTCTAGTGTTACTGCTTACTTCATACTATCATTAATTTTTGAAATAGGTCCATTAGTTTAATTGAAAGTAGGGAATGTCTAGCATAAATATGGTAGACGTTATTCTCATCGCCATTGTTGTTACTGGTTTTTCATTATGCTTAAGCCCATCATGGTGTTGTGAAATTAATATGAAAACAGGGAAAATACATAATTGAGAAACCTATGTAAAATGGAAATCCTCTTTGGGGGAAACTCTATTTGGTCCTTGAATAAACTTACTTTTCTAGCTATAATTTTCTCATAGACAGCTTTAGGTTGTTCCTAGAAATGACTGCCAAGGTCAGCAGCACTATTTGAGAAAATATTTTCAAGTGACCATTATATAATTCTGGATTGTTTCAATAATATACCTAAGGAAGTTTATGAAAAAATTTTTTCTTACCAAGAAGGTAAGGTAAATTTCCAAAATTTTATATTTTAAGAGACGTTTAAGTTCTTAATTTGGAGAATAAAATTGATACTTAATTAACAATCCATCTAAAACACAGTCCATTTTGACCTTTGAAAATATAATTTAAAGGAATAACAGTAAAAATATATTTTTTTAAACAGATCCATGACTTGTCATTTTTTTAAATTTGTATTTTCATTATTGGACAGAATCAAGCCCATATAAGTATGCTTTACTAGCATAGTAAATTTTATTTAATTAATGGATTATGCATTCATCTAGCAGATGTGTGGAAATTTATATTTACTCATGTCACTGTAATTTGTTTGCCTGGCTTTGTCAAAGCAACTGATTTGTACTATTAGAGTATTTAAATAATGTTTTTGACTATTCTGTTCAAGAATAAATAGACCCTTTTCTGAGAAAATTTCAATACATGAAGGGGAAGGGCAAAAGATATGTATGGGGAAGGGACTGCGACTGTGGTTCACAACTTCTGATAAAGTTCTTTCAAGACAAAGCTAAGGAGAGCTGATGACCAAGAACTCACATGAAATATTCCTCCTCAGATTTAAAACTGTAGAAAGAATAGAAGGCATGCCCCAAAATAAGTGCGTGATTTCTCAAGTGGAAAGAGGTTAATAGTGGGTGCCCTCAGGATCAATTTTCGTACTGATGATATTAAATCTATTAATGATTTAGAAAACGAGCTGGAGAAGTTCTGCTAATGTCATCACTTAATTCATCATAGTAAAAACAGGCAAAGATTAAGAACACATCTAAAAGGAAAAGTGTATTTAAAAAATATGCATAGAAGATCATTCTAAACATAAAAATCAAGAGTCCATTCCAAACTTTGGCGGTCTTTTTACTTGCATGCAAATGACCCAAAGGAAACAGAAGGGAAACTTTTCAATCTTTATTGTTAATAAAGTGATAACAAAAATCACTTATTGTTAATAAGTGATATGTAGTTCAACTTTTTTCTTGCTTTTCTGAATTCTATATCCTATATTCATCAAAAGAAGTCTCCATATTAGAGAAAAAATATATTAGAAAAAATATATACATACCAAAATATTACACAGAGCAGAACTTTTTGTTGTTTTTGTTATTGTTGTTGCTTCTCATGCATAGTTTCTTCCATAATTGAGACTGGCTAGCAAACACTATAGTCTTGGTATTTATGCAACACAGACACACCACAGTGCAAGCTCATGATGTCCTCAATTTATTGCTTTTTGATGCAAATAAAGTCATAGATACCTTTACTAGAAAGCCTGATGAATACAAGAATAAGTGAAGTTACTTTAAATTGTAGGTCATTATGACTGTTACTTACGAAAATCGTGTTTGCCGATAATGTTGTAATTTTAAAAAAAGAAAATTTTTGGATGATCCTGGAAGTTGTGAGGATGTGGACCTTGATTTTTCAAGTCTGTGGAAGAGAGGATATACCTAATATATTCAGGGTGGCCTCCAGTTTGAGCAAGTGGGTGAGTGAGTCTACAAGGAACAAACTGTTTAAGAGAGGGAGCTCAGGAAAGAACAGGATGTCAGTTACTAACATGAGTTTGAGTTTTCTGTAAGAAATCAAACTGCACTTACCCAGTGAATTAGGCTATTCTGATTCACCACTAAAATGAAAGCAAAAGAATATGACCTCTGAACTCTATGTGCTAAACTATATTTAGGTACCATGTTTAAAAGAGTCTCAGTAAATTATTAAGGGAGATTATGACTCCTCTTCCCCTAGAGGTGTGTTTTATGTGTGCGGAAGCATTTGTCTGCTGTGTTTTGAAAATAACCTTGCCAAGGCAAGGGAATTACCAGACCAGATAACCGGTCGAGAACTCTCCCAGAGCTCTCAACCTGTGATACACTTATTTTTATGTTCACACTGTCACATGCTTCTAGTGTACTACATTTTTCATAAACAAATGTTTTTCTCTTTGCTAAGCCAATAAAAAGAATCATTGTAACTTACTAAACTATGTTTTCTCTCATAAAATAAATGCCAAGATCTCATATTAAAATAAAGTACTAATTCTTCAATATCTTGGTTTTCTTTACAATGTATTTTCATCCACAAAAGTTATAATATACACCTCAATAAAAAGATGAGATGGCTGACTTCAAGTAAAACAAGTTTAATGTTAATTTACTGAGAATTATTAAAGTTAATTATACTTTCATTCAATACATTAA
Organism: Lyroderma lyra; assembly: GCA_004026885.1. Taxonomy (NCBI): domain Eukaryota; kingdom Metazoa; phylum Chordata; class Mammalia; order Chiroptera; family Megadermatidae; genus Lyroderma; species Lyroderma lyra. Next base: position 48,935 of record PVJL010000241.1, on the reverse strand, counting down.
TTTTGAATAAGTACCTACTATGTGACAATATGTTTGAATCCAGGATGGATGCAAAAAAAAATGACATAATTCTATCTTCACAAAATGCATAGTTTTCTTGTGCAGGAGAAGACATTCTAGGAGTCTAACAAATATTTAAATTAGAGAATATTAAACTTACCATGACTGTCATAAAAAACCACAGCCACGATGATGAGCTTGAATAATTAATTGTTTTAGTTAATATTTTCAATATATATAGTGTTTAAGATGTCAGGAAAGTATAGATGATTGTTTTTGAAAAAGGATTCCCAGAATGGTTACAATAATCAAAGTATGTATGGTATAAGGAAAGTTTCAAAATGTCTTTAAAATACAGATTTCTGATGAACTTCCCTGATGAACCAGAAAAACGAGTTATACTTTACTATGGAAAATGCTTTACTATGGAATGCAAAAATGCATTCTCAAAGTATGTAAGTGAAGAAAGGAAATGTGATGGAACTGCAATACTTTTATTGTTGAGCACACATTTTAAGGATTTTATTAAGGTCATCTATTTATGATGTAAAATTTTTTAAAACAAAGTCCTACGTGACAGTGAAGAATAAATTTAATTGTGATGTATAGCTACTTGAATTATTCAATTTAGTTAATTTATGAGAATTTATTAGTAGATGTCTGGATATACTGTTCTATATTCAAGACAAATCATTATAATTTCAGAAGAACCAAAAATTAACTATTTGGATATTTCTTTAAATTAAATCCAATTTTGAGAATTTCATAGTAAAGTGCCATTTGTTAGGTGTTCAGGTCATTTACCTTGCCAATTTTTTTTATTTTTTTTTTTTGCAAAAGACATGCTAAAATGTTCCACAAAAGCATTAAAGTATATTAGAATATTTTAAGTAGCTGTGGTTTGATTGTTACCTTTGTTTTCTGAAAATGTCCTTGAGCAGTCATTTATAGTAAAAGATAAATAAACAACAATACCTTTCAAACAATCTCCCTGTAGCTTTACATTCAAAACAAGAATTCTTGAAAGTTCTAGCACTGATGTTTAATGATATATTGAAAACTTCACTTGTAGAAAAACAAGTTTGCATTCACATTTGAAAATGACTGGGTAGACCCTAGGGATTTGGTTTAGCAGAAAAACTTTATGCTCAGCTGTATTATCCATTCTTTTTGTGAAGTTTTCTATTTCTGTTAAATTTCAGTACTATTTAATTTCAAGTTAGATGTTTTCCCTAGTAACTTGCATACATCTTCTTTAAGGATCAGAAAATTGGCAGAGTAATTCATAAACCATGCTCCTTTTTGTTCAAAAATTATTTGACAATTTGAAAATTGTAAATGAATGCTTTTACTTTCAGCACGAGGAGTAGAAGATCGATTAAATAGCCACAGTTGACATGTAATGGAGTTTTTGGGGGGAGGTATCCCCCCTCCCTTTACTTTTCCAGGATTTTATTCTTATAAATAATAATGTTACTAGACGACTAATATACGAGTATACTACAATTATAATAAATTTAACAGACACATTTTATTCATTCATTGTGCCAGATATTTTTCTGATCACTTTTCATGTAGTATCTTATTTTATCTTTACTGTAATTCTTTGAGGTAGATGTTATTTTTCTCCTATTTCATAGATTTGGGGATGATACATATGGATGTTAATTAAATAACTTGCACTAAGTAACCAGAAGTTTAATTCCACAGTTTATTAACCTATTTCATCTACATATATTATGTTTTCACAAAAAGAGGTCTCTGCCCTCCTCTTAGGGCTCCATTCAGTAATTTAAAGACATATATCACATGTAGAAATACATAGGGACTAGGACATATTCTTGTGAAACTTGTTCTAGGCCACTGTAAAAAAACATGTTAATATAAATAAAAGCAGTGCCCAAAGGGTCTTGACCTTGGGAATCAGAGAACATGATTGACACTGAATGTGTAGTAAGCAATAATGATGTGGGCTCTAACAGAAGAATGCTTTAGGTCCCCATGCAATGAATGAAAAAGAAGTCGCATGTGTTTTAATGACACCATCTATTCTACATTGTAACCTAAAACAAAATCAATTGTTTACAAATTAAACAATTTATGCAGAACATTAATTTATAAGCTGCAATATCAAATAATTTAAGATACCAAAAGTCTATTATTCCTATGCTTTCAAAATAACAACCATTGACATCAAGGATTTCTTTTCCTCTCTATCTTGATGAGGTTTATTTTGATAAGTTATATTCAAAGCCCTTAAATTTCATAACAATTCCTGTAGGGTAAAATTGCTTAAAGTTAATATATTCACCCTTTCTTACTCTGTGCTTAGCACTGAATAAGAAGTAAGTGAAGTAGTGAATATGTTCTTTGCCTTGGAGAAATTTGCTCTCTAGATGGGAAAATAAGAAAAAATACTTCAAAGATCAAAAAACAATAAAAGACAGTGCAAAATGAATGTCTTTAATCCAGACTGATAATCACAATAAGTAAAATTTTTAAAGTATTTTTCAAATGTCTAACATTATATGTATCCTTCCAGCAAAGATTTCCACCTTAGTTTTTCAAAGGTCTACAATAACCTTTTCCCTTCCTCTTCATTAATTACTCCCATGAATTGAACTGTTTTTTGTTTGTTTGTATGTTTGTTTTGTTTTGTTTTTTACTCTAAGAGAATTCCTTTACCCCTTTGTTCTGATGGTGCTTTACTTTTACCACATTAAAGTACAGTTTACCTATGTGTGGGCCTGTACTGTCACCATGTTGTGAGTTGTACACATAAAGGTGTCACATCTTTAGGTTTTTATATCCTAACCAACTACTCTGGCCTATTTGTATTTACTTGCTAAATATTTGTTGAAGTTAATTGTTTTAGTAGGAACTGATTTAGGAACTCCTGTGTTTTAAAAATTAGCTGCATATTGCAGACATATTACCTGATTAACTATTTTAACATATCCCATTTCACATGTACTATTTATCTCTGTGTAGAGCATATTTTTTGTTTTCAAGTTTACATACTAACATAGGAGACCTGAACATACAGACATGAAATGAATGGAAGATATTATGCATTAAATACCTTAATAAAGGTACAGACAAAAGTCTCTGACAATTAAACATCACTTAATCACTTTGTCAGGCTTCCTGGGCAAGCTTTCACTGGGAAGATAGTATAGTTTTATTAATAACTGGACAAATCAGGAGATCTACAAGGGGAAGATATTCTAAGTAGATCAAATGAAATGGACAATAGTACATGCGCGGGGCAGTTCTGCAGCAGCTTTTATATCTGATGAATGGATTGGCTAGACTATAGGACAGTGGGAAATTATATGAGATAAAGTATTATGAGATGCTTGTATGCACTGTACATTAGGAAATGCTTGCATTCTAGGACAAGGGATTTTATTGTATTTAATTAGCCTAGGAAACTTGCAACAATGTTTTGAATGGACCAGTTATATAATTAGAAATGCATTTTGGACCGTCTGGGTGAAGAAAGCACTGGAAAGTACTTTAGTAGTAAGGATTTCAAATACGTCAGGTGAGAAAAAGTTAGGTCCTGAATTAAAGAGATGAACAGGAAAATGCTATAGAGACTGGGAACTAAATAGATTTGATAACTAATGGGGGTTATCTGAGGATCAGAGGAGCCAGTGATATTCTCCAAGGTCTTAGTCTAGGATCTAAAGCCTTTAATAGAAACAAGAAGGATAGAATGAGACATTCATGAAAGGAAGATGATAAATCTGGTTTGGACATATTGTATTTGAGCATCCAGATGGAAATCCTCTAAGGCAGTTTGAAATTCAGAACCAGAATTTAAGGGATGGGTTGTTACGGGTCATATAGATTTGGATATAGAACATGATTACTGAAGTAGCTTATGTACAAAGCAAGCATAAATTCCTCCATGCCTTGATACTTTTTCACACCTTCTCCTTAATTCACTATACTTCTGTGAATATGTAGAAAATAGGAACTTCTACATAATACTTTAAAATGTAGCCTTTCTAGGACTTATTTGTGAAACAAAGGAAAGGAATCTTTTAAGTTGTCTTTTCTATGTGTTGTGATCATTCCAAGTTTTCCCATGGAATCATTTGAAAATATTAGTAAATTTTAATTGAAAATATCTTCATCAAATACCTTGCATAATCTACTTAATAATAGAAATACTATGTTTTGTATTTATATAATTTAAAGGGATTTTATTTTCTGTCAAGTCCAATATAAAATGCACTGTAACATGGTATAACCCTATAAACTGGCTCAAGGCAGTCCATGCTATAAACCTAATTGTTGAGTATCTTTTTAAAGGTAAGGAAATTGATTCTTCAGAATACATGTCAATATAAATCACCTTTTACTTATTTTCTGTCTTATGTGTCGTCATCATATGTAGAACTTACGCGCAGATCTGAGACATAATTAGAATAATGAAAAATACTTTGCAAAAGAACAAAGGTGAAATAATATTCAGAAAGCCATAATAAAACATTAGCATCCCCCACCCCTTATGTTGGTTAAGTGTATGGATGCTTATTAATTATTTTTTTCTGGACATCGTCAGACCTTAAAATAATGGACATAAAATATATAACAGTGTTTTAAAAGATTTTAAGGTGGGAACATGCATAAATAAATTTAGTTATTAATATTATACTAACTAGGTTATTCACTAACTTTAAAATTATCATATTTTTCTAGTAATTAAAAAAATGTCCTCGTTCCTTTGTCTTAAAAGAGATCATGAATCTTCAGTTTTAATATAGGCTCAGATTTTCCAGGTAGAAGTTAAGGAGTTCATCATTCTTACCTCTGTCAATTTCCTAATTTACAAATGAGCTGAAGCAATTAAGCCTTTCAAGTCTCCTGTATTAATTATAGTCTTAGGTAGGTTCCCTTTTGGTTTTGTAATTCTTTTTGTCACATTTTCACTGTTTTTACTGCCTCAGCTTGATGCCTGCTGACATGCTGATTCATGTTTTAGTCTGTTAGATAGTTTTTATTCATCTAGAGGGATGAGTATGAAGAGGTCACACCTTATAATCACACTGGCATTTCTAGTGCGTGTAGGCCATATATCTCCTTTTAATTTAATCTCTGAAAAATGTACAGGGATTTCTGCAGCTAAGCTGTAGGAATCGATGAAATTTATAATCAAGGCTGTCTAATCTCTAAAGCTAATATAAAACTTCACAACTATTGATTATGTGTGAAGGATCTGCAAGCTGTTAATCATGCATGAAAGTATGGAATAAACGGTGGCTTCAGAAAGGGAATTGGACAGATCATCATCAACCTGGCAGGCCTTGCCTTTCCATTCCCCTGAAGGAAGCATGTTACAGGCATTTGCATTTTATAAAATCAAATATATGTTAAGGTATGTCAACAGCCATAATCACTTTTGGAGTTTGTATACTATCGCTTTTTTTGTATTATGACTTAGAAATTTTTCTAATAAGAAATGTGATCAAAAGCAAATTATTCTATTTAATACATTTCCAGAAGGAATGAAATAAGGACCTAAGTTGATGGGTTAAAATCATAATCTTTGTACAGAGCAAAATGAGCCATGCATGCTTAGAATATTATAATGTAATTGTTGTGGTTTTTTGTTGTGGTTTTTTATTGGGGGGAAGGCAGGAAGTCATATCATAAGATAGCCTCACTTATAATGGACCCTCTTAACATTTCATTAACTAAATACACTTTATAATAATTTTTCTAATTTGAATGGACTGACTCATTCAAGGTCAGGTATAAAATGTTTACAAGGGAGTTATGTAGTTGGGGAAAATGTACTATTTGTGCATCTAAACAGTGTTACAGGGATTTGTATGTATGTAAATGTACTTTTTTCTATCAGACCTCTCCACTCAAAAGTAAAGATATTTAGACTATATTGCAGATTCATTTTTATATATACCTACCAAGTCATACTAATATAAATAAAATATTTTAATAAATGTTATGTTGTGATCATGGAGTAGGGTAGTGAAAAACTACCACCTACCTCAGTTATTGTAGCTTTGAATAAAGTACTGGCATGTTTTATCACTCATTGAGTTGTTATTCCAACATTTAATTTATTAGTATCATGACAACATAGTGAAGAACTGAACCTGTCCTAGGAGAACATATAGGAAATAAGACAAAACTCAATTATTTAAAGACATTTTTTAAAGCATATCCTGTATTACCATAGTATACGGTATATGTCAAACACTTAATAAATGTTTTACAAAAATAATGGTAAATAAGCAAGTAGTAGTTTAGCATAACCTATTAATAGAGAAATAAAATTTGTAAAGTATTGTTTTATGGAGAAATCACTGACAATACTCAAATATTAAGATAATTTACAAATGAAAAGATTAAGAATAGGGATTATATCAAAATATTGGGCAACAACTAGCCACAAAATCTTATCAGGTGTATAAAGCAAGCAGGAACTCATGTTGCTTATACTTCTGGAGTGGTCTGCTAGGAACCTGTGATGATCTTGGCTGGCTCACAAATCTGCTTGTAGACTCTATTGACTGATGTAAACTAACCTTTGCCAGTACAACTGGGACAACTTGGCTCTGCTTCCTATGTATCTCATATTTTGGAATTGATTGTGGAGGTATAAGAGTAAGCATGAGCATAAAGACAGGACTTTATGAGATACAGCTTGATAACTGGTGTGCCATCACTTTTTGCCTCATTCAGGTGATGAAAGCGGTATGCCAAGGCAAACCCCAAACCAAAGGATGAGGAAATTAACTCCACTTCTTTGGTGTGGGGAATTGCAAAGTCACATGGCAAATGGTGTGAACAGGAGAGGTGAAGCATTAGAGTCATCATTGTAACTACTACACAGAATAGGATCTTCGGTTCTATTTTCATTAGCTCTTGAGCCTAAAACGTATTAGAATTATTTGCTTTATTGTTCAGAAAATAAAAATTTCCAGGCACATACTATGGGTCAATGACTGTGCTTGGCATACAAAAATATTTGCCCTGTTTTTTAGGACAACCTAAGAAGTAGGTCATTTATCTTCTTTTCAGGAATAAAGAAGGCATTGAAAAATCCTCTCACAAGTTTTGTTATTACTATATACAGCTCCTCTAGTCATCTTTTCTTATATATGCTGCATATTATGAAGTGCTGTTTTCTATATTTTTTGGCATTTGTACAATTACTCTACTTTTTTGCATGTGATTAATGGTGTTGTTAATTTTTTTATGAAAAGTAAAACTTACACAGGCCAAGGAGATTATTCTTTTTTTCCCATAATTTAACAAAATGCCTCTTTTTTGCATTTTATGTCTTATCCAACTATAGACATTTTCTATAGAGGATATTTTATTTTTAAGTTTTATTTAAATTATAAAACATAAGTGGTATATGCAATATTAGAGATGAATCAAAGTGAATTTGTTGATTGTAATTACATGCTTCTTCCAACGCAGTCTAATATTATTACATAAAAATTTAAGTAAAAATCATTAAAGGGTTCCCAAATTTTCAACTCCCCATATTTTGAGAATCAGGTTTCATAAGGCATTCAGTGGAATTTATCTTTTGAGAAAAGAATTGTCTTTGTCTTTTTTTTTGTCATGTCACTGTCTTTTTTTTTGTCATGTCACTTAGTGTTTTTTAAATACCAGATGATATTTTTGGCATTATTGTAGAGAGGATACAAATATTAAGTTTATTAGAATTATCTGATGAACTTCAGTAAGATTCTTAACAGCAGAGAAGGTGACTTTAATTTGATTACGTGCTTAGTATTGTTGTGATGGTACTGGCTAAATAATTACTGTGACTGCAGGATTGCTGAGTGAGCCATGCACCCACTGTCACTCTATATCCCCTGAGTCCAAGCATATCATTTCAACAACACAGTCATAAAGCCAAAGGAGCTGACAGTCGGCTTGTGATTATTCCTGGACCCGAGGCTCTCTCATGTTACAGTACTAATCAAGTCATCTCACCAACTTATCATTAACTCAAATTGACCCATGGGAGCAGAGATGAAATCTTTTTTGGCAAGACTAATAATGTTATAAGATTGAAAAGATGTGCAGTGTAAAACCTTGATTATTCTCAGTTCTTACCATGAAGCAAAGTAGACATACAAAGCATCAGTCGGGAAAAGTGAAAGCCAGAATCTTCCAGACTTGAAGTTTTTTCATCCCCTTAAGGGATGTGTCAATGTTTTCCCCTTTTGACTTTTTTAAATTCACCTTTGTTCAAAAATGTCATCTCAGTTATTACTTTTTAGTTGTTTTGCACTAACAAATATTTTTTCTGGAAGTCAGGACATTCACTTTCTTTGTATTTGTTTTTATAAATGGAATGGAAATTTTGCTTCGCAGTCTGCTTCTCTGGTTTTTGATGAAAAGGCAGCCAGGAGCAGGAGGCTGCTGTCATGCTTCAGTGTTCTTCGTTTGTGTGTATTTTTGACAAGATCTTCCTTTTTCGCTTGGCATGAGCTTTGGGACGCGTTCTGTTTTTTTCCAACTGACAGCTGGATAATAAGTTTTATCATTAAAAACTGATTCTTAGGGAAATGTGATTCCCACCCTGGATTCTCTTACAGCTGCTAAATCTTTTGTTTTCACAACTCTTTCAGAATAACTAAAGATTATCACTACAAAAGGACAAGGATATTGACCTGTCATGTCACGTGTTGTTTAGCAAGTACCAAACAATTGAATTCCCTTATTATCTGTTGAGTAGAACCACTTATGAAATCATCTTGCTGTTGAGAGGTGACTCACAGTCAACAGGTTCTGTCTGTTCATGTTACCTCTGTTTTCCTGAACCTTCAGAGAATTATTAAGTAGTTCTTCATTTTATCCTACTAAGTTGAGCTAAATATTTAACATATAAATGATAACAATCATAAACCTCATGCTCAAGCTATTTAGAATTTTAGGTAAGGGCAATGTGATACTTTTTTATTTACCTTCTAATTATATAATACTAGTCATAAATTTGATATGTAAATTTTCTGCTATTTCTTTTTATTTTCATCTTGATTTCATGTAGCTTTTTTCACTTTATTAACCAGGAAATGGATTAAAAATAAAAAGAAATGGAATGGGAAAAGTTATTAAACCTGGCTAATCAACATTTGGCAGGGAAGATAAAACCAGCTAATACTGACATTTCTCATTGCATATGCTTTTTCTTTTAATTTAATAGGTGTTTTCCTAGGATTTATTAGCAATGAAAAGAGCTTTAGCCAAGTTTTGCTGCATATCTGTCCACAGGGTACAGAACAGAGGAGTTAATATTCATCTTTTAAAGGGTAGAATGAAAAAGGACTAGATTTTGCTTATAATTTTAGTTTTCACACCCACTTTTTAATGTCTATGCCCCCTTTTTCCTTCTCCAAGTATACATGTGACCTTAAATAATTATTTTGCTAGTGTCCTTAGTCCTTATGCCATAGATTTGAACCCCCGATTGATGATTTAGAGGAAAGAAGTAAATTAGTGTGTATACTGAACAGATTTCAATAAATAGAGTGATCTAGAAAGTTTGACTTCCTGGTTTTTCTTTTACTATTTTAACTTTAACTGTTTTCTTTGTGGGGTGGGGGGAGTTCCCTGCCTGGGGAGCGCCAAAGCCTAGCCACTACACCACCAGGGAACCCGCTGAGCTGTTCTTGACTGATCAGTTTCCGACCTGAAGTTACCTCTACTCTCTACTGAAGTCACACTCCTTCCTTGCCTCTTGATTCTTCTCGCTTAACACATTGCAATCCTTGGATTTCTCTACCCCCAGTGTCTGCACACTTAACAGGACTTCTAAAGTAATTTTTCTAAAGCAACTATTTGATTATTTTAAGTTACTACTCAGTGACTTCCCATAGCCCATGAGCTCGTTAAACTTCTTACCATAACTTCCAAAGTGTCCCCAACCTTTTCCCAACCAATTTTTCCTACGTAATCTTCTACTACATAATTTGTATAGCAACCATGTAAGATTATTTCTTTATATTCTAATGTGTGTTCTGCAAATTTGTTCATCCTGTTTCCTCTGCTTTTGTATTACTTACCCAAACTATGTTTATAGATCTTGCCTTTATCCATTGAGATTTAATAAAAATGTCTACTCTACCTGACAGGTGGAATTTATTTCTGCTTCTTAAATTCCTACAGCATTTTCTTTTAATTGTATACCACTTATATTACATTGTTTCAATTATTTACATATATTTTCTCTAGTTTATCATCTTTACTAAATGTTAAGCTCCTTGGAGTTTTATTTTTTTATTCACTTTAGTACCCTCCACTGTGTCTGGTATTGTACAATTTATATAATTGGCTATCTATTTTTGTTTCATAATAGATGGATTTATTCAAACTATTTAATATTATTCTTTGCTTCCAAGAAGCTCACTCCCTTGTTGTATTTCTTTTTCAAATTTTTACCAGGACTTTGCCCCACAATGCTTTTTAATTTCTTATTTCTTTCCCAATTTTTCTTTTATCAGAAAAGCAAAGAATGAGAAAGAACTGTTTTATACAATCATACACACACACACACACACACACACACACAACTTTATATATATATATAAAATACCTAATACAAATTTTAATATGGAAAGTCAAAAATTGGGAAGATAAGAGAACATTTGTTAAATTCCAAAACACTTAGCATTGATCATTGTTCTATCATCATTATGGTTATTTATACTATTGGTTATAAACACTATTTACTGTGGTGCCTCTATGTGACATTCACCATGCTAGGTCATTTCTTTAAATTACTTAATTCAGCAATTATGCCCAGCTTGTATAGAACATAGTGAGTTCTAACTAATATCCTTCTGCTTTCAGTTATTCTATGACAATTTGAGTAATTATTTCAAATTAGAAAGTTAATTTTTTAAATTTATGTATCATCTCAGAAATACAATGCAATTATTGGTGAGGCACAAGAAATAATGGATCAGAGTGAAAATTTTAGGTAATTTTATTATTGAACACTTTGATAGAATTTTCTTTGAATGAACTTCATAGTAGTAGAATAGTCTCAAGTTGCTGCTGTTGATAGTGACTCTAATATAAAAACCTGAGTGCATATAGTTGTCAGTTCATGTGAGACCTAATATAATAGAATCCAGAAGAATTGCATAACAGCGTGCCTATCATACATGTAATACATATAATATATGTGTGTATGTATAGGTGTGTGTGTATTTACTTTCTGTGTGTGTTTCTGAATATGCCCTTGAGCTGAGACTGAAATTATGTTATGTCACTATTTTAGTAATAACAATATAGTTTTCAGCATTTATTTAAGGCATTGAGGAAAACAGATTTTAAATACCATATTGACCTTGTAGAATGATTCGTTGCCTCTTAGAAAACTATTTTTTTCCATAACTCTTTGTTTTTCTATTTCAGTTAATAAAGTATCAGTCACTGAAATAATAATGGTGGTTTATATTACAAGGTATAGAATTTATAAAGCTATCCCTTCCTGATTTTTACAGGAGAGTTCTTAATATAATTTATGGTTATCAAAGTAACATCATTTACATATAAAATATTAAAATTATCATTCCAAGTGAATCCTATGCATTTTTTACATAATATTTAATAAATATGTCTTTTATAAACTCTTAGAATTATAAGAGTTGAGAATGTAGAGCTACTCTGTCTTCAGTGTGTAAGCTCTCTAGGTATGCATTTAAAGTTGTATTGGAATGCTGGGTAAGTGCAAATTGAATAGTGGGATAAAATGAAAAGGTGGGTGGGAGAAAGTGATTGCTTGGAAAAAAGAGAAATTCAGAAAGGGGAAAATGTCAGATTCAAATGAGGAGTGAAAAAAACGAGTACATAAATGCCAATGCTAAAAACAAACTAAACAGAGGAATAAATATTTATTGGTGTTTTCTCTCATTGCTGTATGAGGAGTTTTCATTGGTATACTTCAGGTATTTCCTGGAGAAAATCTTACTTTCTTATTCTAGATACTTTTAGAACAAAGTAAGGCCTAACTTGAACACAGCCACTAAATTGTATCTGATTGTCGCCTAGACAGCAGCAAGATCACAGTTCATTTGGGAATCTTAAGCTGAATCTAACTGTAACTGCCTGATGGCTGGTGAGCAGTGATGCTGAAGACTGCTTTCAGTCTAATTATAGAGAGATTTTTTTAAATAATTAGAGAGTCACATCTTTCTTGCAGACAACTTACAATACAATATTTAAGGTAAACACAGAGAACAGAAGTGATAAAATAGGGAGATTGGATACTGGGAACAATAAAAAAATTGGCATAGAGCATCTAAAACCTAAGCATTAGATTTTACCAAAGATTGATTTGCATGCACATGTATGTATTTTTGTAGTTTTGAGGTTTTTAATTAAACGGCCCCTACAGGGTATTTCCCATCACACCTTGGCTTTTTTGTATTTTTCTTCTTTTTCCGCCTACTGATTTCCATTTAGCGATAGCATTGACTATTTGCAGTGAGTTAAGGGAGGCCCCAACAAGGCCTTGACTTTAATCTTTTTGTCAAATCAATGTATTAAACTTGTGCTATGTGTTGGTTTGTTTACTGTGTAGACTTTGCCATGGCCATGACTTTCATAGAGTAATTATTTTGATTAAGTTAGACGATCAAAGTTAGTCTTGCGTGAGGGAAAAATACACTTGGGAAGCAGTGATGGATGGACTCCAGTCTTTGGAGTGTTTAGTCCTGCCAGCATTTTCCAGTTGAATGAAAATCCACCTCCCAGTTTGGTTTGGGTGACAGTGAATGCATTGTCAGACCTGAATATTTCCTAGAAGGATAGATGACAATGCTAATATCCACATGTGTTCTTGCAGTTTTTCTCTGATATTTTTCTGCTTTGGTGAACAATATCATTACTGAAGAAATAAATGTTAATTAATATCTGCGTCACTTTTTGTAAATGGTAGTTTAGTTTTACAATTAGACTAATTAGTACACAGCATAGCTTGGTGACATGACAAATCATAGAGTGGAACGTGTTGGCTCTTAACCATCTTGATATATTAGCTAATTCACTTGCTCAATCATGATAAAAGAAAAGATGGAGAATTTGGCAATAACAGCAGCAACAGTTACACAGGCATTGAGGCTACATTTTCAGCATATTATTTTCCAGCATATTCCTGAGTACTATGGATTATTGACATTTTACATTTCACTTCTTTTCCTTTTGGTAAATCGTAGCCCATGACCAAAATCTTCAAGACTAAAATCACGAGTAAATAAAGAAAATGAGAATAAAAGGTGACTTCCAGACTTTCTTGGTTTAAACAACCTATATCATGCTCAGTGTTTTATTTTTCCAAGATTATTTACTGTAAAGTTGACAGCTATGTATGTCTTTCATTTATTTTTCAGAACCTATGCGAACCCCAAAGACTTTAAAGATTGCTGAGATACAGGCAAGGCGCATTGCTGTGGACTGGGAATCCTTGGGCTACAACATTACTCGTTGCCACACTTTTAATGTCACTATCTGCTACCATTACTTCCGTGGTCATAACGAGAGCAAGGCAGACTGTTTGGACATGGACCCCAAAGCCCCTCAGCATGTTGTGAACCATCTGCCACCTTATACAAATGTCAGCCTCAAGATGATCCTAACCAATCCAGAAGGCAGGAAAGAAAGTGAAGAGACCATTATTCAAACTGATGAAGACGGTATGCTCGTACTTTCTTATGTTTAAAAAGGGGAATTATATAACAAGAATTATGTAAATGCTTAGTTTTCTCTAGAGTACCCCAGATTGAAGTGGATTGTGAAATCTGCTGAATACTCTTAATAAGGTTAACTGTGGAAGGAGTTTGCCTTTAATAAAAAAGCTTAATACTCTTCAGAGCAGCATCAAATACTAGATGACATGTACCACTCCTGTTTTCTGTTTTCATACAATGTTAGAAAAGTGGCAACTACACTAAATGTTTAAATAAATTTTTTCTTTTCAAATGTTCAAAAATAGTTTTTAATATTCGTGTCATGATAGTAATCACCTATAGGGGAAATCCACTTTGCTAAAAAATTTTGTTGTTTTGCATTTTGCAAACCAACAGCAGTGCTTCATTTTTCTTAATATTTGAAAAGAGCACTGTTTACCTATTCCATTCTTTTAGATGGCTTTATGCAAATCTAAATATAAAAGAAGGTCTAAGTCCACATTTTTAAGTCTAAATAAAGGCCCTAATTAGATATTGGCAAGCTATTATCTTTAATCCATCTTATGAGCACCCAAGTAATTGAATTATATTTTGTGACATTTCTATGTTTGTTATTTCAGAATTACTAAATTATAGGAACAAACATTTATATTAATGTGTGATATATACATATACCTGCAATAGCACTATAGTGTGTCCATGTAAATATGAATAAATTTTCTTTTGATTAAAAATTAACCAATACAAAAATGCATACAAATGACACTATTCTAATAATGTGTTCTAAAGCAGTAATGTGTTCTTCCAATGTAAGTCATTTCAATTTCAAAAAAATTATTTTTATGAATAAAAGTAGTGTGGGTAGGCACTTTATAGTGAATTGAGGCAAAGCTGAACTGGAAATCAGAAATCATGAGTTTTCCATCCTGGCTGTAATAAACTCTGTAACTTTAGCAAGTCCTTTTACCCCTCCAGTTCTCCATTTCTCATGTTTACATGAAATGTTTAAATTAGATGATTTCTAAGGTTCCATCCCTTGCTAAAATTCTTGAATAGCTTGTCAGTGGGGCTACATTTTCATTTGGGTTTCAGAAAACAGGATGTAATTTGGTCCCAGGTGTTTCCAGTTTCCCTCAAGTCCTGAACTTTAGGCTTAGATGGAGGGTTTGGTGCCTACCAAGTATGAGATGCCGTAAAATATCAATCTACCATAGTTTCCAGAAATTCTCTTTATCACTTCAAGCTTTCTCACTCTGAAAAGTGGACATGACCCTGGTTTGTCGTGTTGTTTTTATTGTCATAAATGGAAGTGAGAGCTCTTTACCCTCATTTAGTTCAAACTTTGAAGGAAACAATATTGTTCTGAAATCATGCATGAGGTTTTTCTCAAATTTCTAAGATATTGAAGAAGAAACCTAAGACTTACTTCTGATAAATATATTTTTGTCATGTTTGAGGTAATCATTTTGATTATCATTTGAACCTACACCTAACTGAAGCATTAACAGTATTTTAAACAGCAAATCCTGCTCTATTGCAGAAACACACACTTGTATTACACCTGCACATAGAACACACCTCAACATATGCTTGTTTAGGAACGAACATTTAGCATAGTTGTTTCACAAGTGGGAAATGGGAAATCTAAGCATAGATTCAAAAGCCCTGAAAAAAAGTCTCTATCTTATTTTACAAGATGAGATAAATATTAAAATGTCAGTATTAAAACAGATATTTTGTAACCAGTGTTCTTAGTAATAAGAATATACTCATATGTTTTATTGCCTGCACTTAAACTTTTTAATAAAAAATTCTTAATGGCAATTTTAGACCAAATTACATTAGTTTTGTGCTTCTTTAGCCATTGCTCTTTAACAGTATAATTCCTTTAGCTGGTTTCCTTTGGTATGGTTTTTTAACGTAACTTTCTTTCCCACAAACCAATGAAGTCAGCCTTATACAATCTTTTTCATATTTCATTAAATTTTTTAATGTATTTTAAGGTGCACATATAACTAGATCAATAATTAGAAAGTGAATTGTTTTCAAGTTTTTAAATTATGTTAAAAATTGATGATATTCATAACTATATTATGTATTCTATCCAGAAACAGTTTTGTAAAGTACAATAACATGATTTATTTTAATTTCAATATTATTTTCTATCCTAATTTTATTTTAACCCCTGCTTTGAAGCACTTTTTAATTGGTTTCAATGATACTGAGTTGCATATTATTATTTTAAAGTACAGTCTCAAACTATTTCCTTCTGTAGATTTTGTTTGTTTTCTTTTGTTTATATATAAAATTAAATTATTGAAGTACACACTTTCTATGACATATTTACAAGTAACTCAGTCTTCAGATCTGCTCAGGTGATCTCCAGTTTCTACATAGAGTGTTTGATGAGTCTCAGTGTTCCTGAGTGGGAGAGAGAATATCTAACTTGTAATCTATTGCTGTGGAAATCGATGGATTATGATGATCTAATTAAGCCAATCTTACTAAATTATTGCTGCCATATATATAATAAATTATAAACCATCTAATAAAAGAATATAATATCATGAAAAGAATTCTGGGAAAGTCCATAAATCATGACAACAAAGCTAGAATAATTTCCCACCAGAACCCTAAGGTAGAATTTATATTTAATTTATTGCATACCTTTTTTTAATGCATGAGTAGAAGTTTTTGTGAGATTTTCTTTTTATTTTCTGTGCCAGCATTGATAAAAATCAATATTAAGATGTCAGCTCAGCAGAAAAGCCTAGTTTGGGGACAGTTTTTTTGCTAGCAGACAGCTATTTAAATGTATATATTTATTATGTTTTGAAAGTTATAATGCTTATTTAATATAATCTTGCCCCACCCATATTCATTTTTTTCTCTTTTCCATTTTGTGAGTTACATTTTAAAGGACTTTTTATAGGTAAAAATATTAGCTGAAACAGCTCTCAAGTAAATCACAAGAAGAGAAATAAAAGTCAGCATTCTGTCTCCATTAAAAATTGTTGATACAGAAATGTGAAGTGACATTCTCTGCAATGTGAAGACTGCCATGATGATGGTCTTAGTAACTGTGTGTTGTTTTACAAATTATAAATATATGAGAACAAACAATTAATTTTACAAGCTCATCCTAGAAAAAGCACTACATACCTTATTACTGATTAACACTGTGGTCACCTTCAAAGTACTCCCCTTGGGAAGCTATGCACCTACAACAGCACCTAGTCCACCCTTCAAAGCAAGTTTGGAACTCTTTTTCTGAAATGACCATCAAAGCTGTCATTGTACACAAAGTCTGACAATTAAGTTTGAGAAGTTGCCACTGTGTGCTTACGTCAGCAGCACTATATAAACAACGCGGTAAGGTGTCATCACCTTAGCAAAGTATGATGAGAGCTCTGATGGCGATTCCAGAAAAAGAGTTGTAAAATTGCTTTGAAAGGTGGACTAGGCTCTGGCATTGGTGCATAGCTTCCCAAGGGAAGTACTTTGAAGGTGAGGTATGTAGTACTTTCTCTAGGATGAGTTCGCGAAATTAAGTGTCTGACCTCATGTATAGATGTCTCTACATGGAAAGACATTGTCTTCTTTCAATTGCAGAAAGTTATTGAATATAATTTGTCTGTACCCATGCTTCATTACCCCATTTGTTATTTTGTTTTGTTTTGTTTTTGTATGTGGGTAGTTCCCTGACTGGGAATCAAACCCAGTCCGCAGCGTTGACGGCGCCAGCGCTGAAGCCTTAAGCCACTACACCACCAGGGGAACTCCCCCCTCCATTTGTTTATGTGTGTGTTTTGTAATTCAGCTAAGGGTAGTTTTTTCTCTTGTCCACTTAGTTGTCCCGGTGCAATGTAAGTATTCTTGGCCATAATTTTTCCACAGACTTTTCCTCTTACAAATATGACCTATAGGTACTTGAAGTGAATCCTGTTGACAGAGTAGAAAATGAGTAAGAAGAGCAGAGAAATACACACATTCTAGGGAAATAACTCTCTAATTCTATCTTTGTTCAATGCAGAATTATACAAACATTTAAAACTATCTCTGTTTGTGAACTATTTGAAATACATTCATACCATTTTATGGTATTTATGGGCCAAACTGTATCTGGTGGACACAGGTACTATGTATATACCTTCAAATAAATATATACTCATTAGTTGGGATTTTGCCTCCTTCTCCCAACAGCCATCTTTAATGAGAAGCGTGGGAAATGAAGAAATATTTTTTCCTTAATTACAGTTTTAAGCTTATGTCATTTGACTAAATGGAAACAATAGGCACTCTCTTAGAAAAAAACTAGTGCCCATAACAGCCTCAGTAGATGCCATGTATTGCATGTAGAAACTATCACTACCTCTTTGCTTTAATCAACTACATAGCTTTTGCCAGTATGGTAGACTGAGGGGGTGAAGGGGCATGGTGGATGTCTTTGGTTAACTTCTCCATGGCCCCTCAGCTGATAGATGTATGAACAGATCATATGAAGTGTAGTGTTGGCATCTCTTGTTTATTGTGGGTTTCTGTCCTTTATGAATTTATTATTAATGTTCCAAATTATATTGGCTGTCTCATAGGTCATAACATCATTCATCATCTCTTTGTAGATTGAAATAAATCTTACTCTTTTGACATATCATTCAGAATTTCTTGTGCTGCTTGCCACAATGCAATGCATTTCCTTTTATCCAGTGGTTTTTAATTTATTTCAACCCTAACAAAATTGCTTTATACTCTGAAACTACATTTCTAGATAATGTCATGTGTGAAGTTCACTGAAATGTTATATTAAGGTAAAATATTAATTAAAAACCATACTTTCCCAATGTCAGGTCAATAGTTTCAAAAGAAAACATTTTTAAGCAAAGTAGGATGGAGAGAATACATTTGTAAGTATTAGCAGAACAAGAAACTGGATATGTGTGAATACACCATATATTTAAATAAAACATATAAAAGAAAAATATACAATAACAAATGTATCTCATATCTTATGTTTCATCAGTAGAAGCTGACACATTATTCATTCTTGCCATTAGATATTCTAAATTATATGATTTTTGCAAATAAGAAATGGAATGCATGTTCCTCAAATCCTTCATAACTGGAGACAGTTTAAAAGTAGTTATGCTGATTGTTGAGTTTAAACAAATATGATGTTATAAAAGATTTGATTCTTAGCTTTGAAAAAGTCAGTTTCATTTAAAAGACTGAAATAATGATATTTGAACCTATTTTAACAGCTTTTAAAAATATTATAATGATCAATGTTATCTTTTAAATTATAGAAAATTTAGTAAGTACAGCTATAAAAGTCAGGTTTACTATTAATGGGCCTTTCAATTTAGTACTATATGATTTGGCTTTTGAGTATAAGAAGTGTTCATTAATATTATGAGTCATTATTTTATAAACTCATTTATGAAGTCTCTTTAGGGGCTTATAATCCTGAAAATACCTTTCAGGAAAATACAGCTCTGTTTATGAAATAAATTGCAAATGAGATTTTTATGTTATTAGAAGTATATGACAGAAAAAAACTGGACTACACAAATTTTTCAACTCTCTAAGGTAATAGAATGTTCTTTTAAATAAAAATTACTTTGTACATTTTTTGCATTAGAAGCTTATAGACTTTCAGTTCCTGTATATTAAAGTCAGAAAACTGGTCATGTTGATTATTTTTATTTTTAAAGACACATTCACATTTTTTAAAATATTTTTAACTTGGTTTATATGGTTTACATGATTTACTTTTTCAGTTTCTGATGTAAGAGTTTTTATAACCGAAATGTGTATATTTGCAGTGCCTGGCCCTGTACCAGTCAATTCTCTTCAAGGAACATCTTTTGAAAATAAGATCTTCTTGAACTGGAAAGAGCCTCTGGATCCAAATGGAATCATCACTCAGTATGAGGTATTGAGAGAACAAGGAAGTTAATTGAACTGTGGATTGAAGGGAGAATAAAAGGAAAAGACTGGAGTGAAATAAGATGGGGGGGAAAGTGTGTAATGCTTAAGGGATAAAATTATTATAAGTTATCCCCTGTTTTACTTTCACTTTCCTTGATCCCAAAATTTAATATCAAAGCAAATACTGTATGGTACCTAGAATTTTAAAATTCTTAAGGTGAATGTAATTTTGTTGTTTTATGGAAGCAGGATTGGTCTTTTCACACATTAATGATAGTTGTAAAGAATGAAGTTTTATAAAATTAAGAAATTCATTTCACACTATGATTTAGGGGAGGCCATTGAATGTCCTAGTAAGGGATTAATACAAGTGTGTGTGTGTGTGTGTGTGTGTGTGTGTGTGTGTGTGGTGTGTGTACCTGACTGTTCCAGAGCTTTTTCTCAACTTCAAATATAAATTATCTTTGTAAATATGAGAAACTAAAAAGAAAAGAAAGGATTATTTATCATTGTGTAAATGTGTAGTTCTGTTTCTGCATAGTCAATGTTGATTAGAGCATAAAACGCTTAAATTTCCAGTGGCTACAGAGTGTGTCACAGAATGAGAGTCACTAGTGCAGTCTTATTAACTTGGGACTATTTTAGCATACTTGAATACTGTTCATGTTAAACGAATGTAACTTGGACAATGTATATAGGTTATGTTAATTATAAAAAACATTTGTTGAACACTTTCTGTATTTCATATGCATTAAAATATTATAACCATAAGATTATGTATTCATACTTAAATTTACTAATCTATTTTTTGATAGAAGAAAATGTATGTCTATTGGTCCAATCAGATATATCTCTGGGTAGATATCTAGATAGATAGATAGACAGACAAACAGACAGACAATAGATTAACTAAACAGCTAAATTATTATATCAGAGGGAGAAGAAAAAGAAGTGAAAATAAAAGTGATTCATTTCACAGAAATGCCCTTGAATACTGTCTTTTAAAAAATGGTTTATTTAAAATTTATTATGACATATTGGATATGTAATAAGAAATATATTTCTTAAAACAGGTTAGCTACAGCAGTATAAGGTCTTTTGATCCTGCAGTTCCCGTGGCTGGACCTCCACAGACTGTATCCAACTTATGGAACAGTACACACCATGTCTTTATGCATCTCCACCCTGGAACCACATACCAGTTTCTCGTAAGAGCCAGCACAGTCAAAGGCTTTGGGCCAGCTACAACCATCAATGTGACAACCAATATCTCAGGTATGCAAATGTATAAAGGATTGTTTTATGCTGTTTTGTTTAATAGTATGGCATAGGGAATCACATATATGTTGAGTGTAGTTCCTTTCACTTATTAAATCTTTAATGTAGTTATTTATGATTGAAGGCACTTTAAGTCATTATTTGAATATAGATTATTTTTGGTTATATGTACAAACCCAAATATATCTGAAATAGTTACTTTTGACTGTGGTCTTTTTAAAAATTACATTATATCTCTACTAGAAATCTTTTAAAATTTGCTATATATGTTAATAGGCCTATAACACTTTTGAGGAGTTGGTAATTATTATGGTATCATATCTTTGCTATAAATGGACTTTATCAAAGAATGATAAAAGATCCTCACTCTACTATTTTAATACCACATACCTACATACCTTGTTTCTCTGATCCATTTTCACTGACATTCTGATTATTTTAAACAAATATGAGCTTTTCTTTCTCAGGGAAGTTCATCTAAATTTCAGAATGGCAATATGTTAGGTTGATAAATGAATACAATTAAATTTACATAATATGATGCAAACAATTTGATAATTTGCATTTGAGTAGGTCGTTTACCAATGTAAACTTCTCCTTCAGTCAAGTCATTAATTAAACTTCAAATTTTTGCTAAGATTTAGCATTGTAAAATGCCTTAAATCTGTTCCAGCTCATGTAATGTTTTATGTTATTTATGATAACCACAATAAACATATGTAATTGAAGAGTTAAAATTGAAAAATACTGAGTATATTAAAATTTAATATACTAATTAAATTTAAAATGTTAAAATATTAATTTTGAATTCCTAAGTTTTTTCCCCTCTTTTTATTTTCATTATAGTTTTACGTAGTATATAAGAGTGGTGTCATACATCATTAAAAAATTTCTACTATGGTTTTGAATTGGGAACATTAGCATTAAAAGGAAGCTACATACTCTCTAAACTTTTTTAAGTCCAAAATTTTATTTGGAAATGTTTAAAATATTATAGGAAACTAAAAAATTGTGTTATGAAAAATTAACTATGGTTTCAATATGAACTTTGGTTCCTTTGCTTAGCATTTATTCTAATTTCTTAATAAAGAAGAATTGTAAAATATCCACGATTTTAGAAGGTACCAATGTATTAAATTGCCAATTTATTTCCTGATGGAACAATTCTAAATCATTGATTTAAAATATTTGTTGTATCTCTTTACTAGAAAATATGACTTGATGACATCACGAGAGATAGTGAGACATGTTTCCTACCCTCTAGAATTAGTAGTAGTGTTATAAATGAGTAAGATCTTCAACAAAAATATCTACCAAATTTATATACACTATAAAACTGATAACATTGAACAAAAAGACATATTGAGAGCCATATTTTTTGTGGTTCTGACATGTTCTTTTATTGAATAGAAAATTTGTAATTAAACACTGAACTCTCATTTAGCATTTTCTTTGAATTATTTAACTACAGTTTTATTTAAAGCAAATTATGTACATGGGTACTTGATTTGAACTTGAAAGACTTGGTGCAATTACTGTATCTTGAGATCACATAGTAGTCAAGCTTACACTGATAAAATTTAGAGTTATGTGGTTCTAAACACCACTTGAACTTTTAAGATAATTTATTGTTATTTATCATTGAATCTAGTAATTATATTCCTTGCATTTTAAAAGCAGTTTAAATAAACATGAAATAAAGTTATTGAAGGAATAATACTTATTCCTTAGAGGCATGATTTATGTGTGTGTGTGTGTGTGAGTGTGTAATACATATATGTAATAAACATATACTGAGTGTGCATGTGTAATATCTATTGCTTCTACTTCCTAAATAGCACTCAGATATGTAATTTGCCTCTTTATAATTTGCCTTTTCATCTGGACCATATTTTAAACAGATCGTTGAAATACCTTTCTAAGCAGTATCCTTGCCCTCATTTATATTGCTTCAATGTATTTTTATATTGGTCTTTGTACAACATACATTTCCTTCTCAAGATTTTTTTTTTTCAAAATCTAATGTATTGTGTCCAGTGGGATAAAGTCCAACATCCATGCATTGTTAGTATTTGTGGCTCTTTATAGCTTAACTTCCATTCTCCACTCGGACACAAGAACACAGGCCTAGAAAACTGCTGATAGTTTTGAAACATACCATGCCATCTCACATTTGGTGTCTTCAAATAAACTGTTTTCTCTCCCTGGAGTTTTATTCTATGCTTTCTCTTCCTGACGAATTTTTACCCTTCTTTTAACAACCAGCTCCAGCATCACTTAAGCCATGAGGTTTTCCCTGTTTCATCTTCCCAACTCCCAGCACTAATGTGGAGTATGGTCTTACAGACCTGACCAACAGCATCAATATCACATGGAAACCCTCTTGAAGTGCCTATTATCAGGCCCCTCCCTAGACCTACTGAGTCAGAAACTGCAGGGCAGAGGGGCAGCAATTTATATTCTAGGAAGCCCTCCGGGTACTTCTGATGTCACTTGTTTGATATCTACTGTTTTTGCAAATTAACATCTTTGACTTTTGGTCACTTAATATTTTGCTATAATTTTTATAAGGTTTTCACTTTTAATAAACTGAGAACTTCTGCTTTTAATTTAATAAAAATCAGAGACCACATTTCATTTTTCTTTATATCTGTAGCAATTATAAAATTTGACACATTTAGGGAGTTCCCTGGTGGTGTAGTAGTTAGGCTTCAGTGCTCTCAACACCGCGGCCTGGGTTTGATTCCCAGCCAGGGAACTACCCACATTAAAAAAAAAAAAAAAAAAAAAAAGACTTGACACATCTAATAAATGTTCAATGAATGAATGAATGGACTTCTTTAAATATTTATTAGATGCCATTTGTTCTGTTATTCTGATAATTCACACATATTCACAGGTTACATGCTCCTTTAAACATCTTTCTGCATGGAAATAATCAGGAGCCATTTCAGGTTACTTTTTCACCCAGTTCGATTAGGAAGTGCCCCCCCCCCCCGAACATTATCAAATATGTTGAAAATTTAGGTTTCTTCTTTTCAAGAATCTAGCAACTAATGGACTAGTTCAAGGTAAATAAGGTTCTCATTCCTATTCACCACACTTCCTTAACCTGTTTCTATTGCAACTACACTGGTGAAAAATACCCAGATACTAATGGGGTCATTCTACAACCATTAGATCATAAACAGCAGCTCCTCACCAGACAGCCTTGACTTCAGTTCCTGCCATTCCTATCTCTACATCTCCATGTGCAACTTCATAGCCAGGGCTCCCCAGAGTTTCCACTTATCACCTTCATCCCATCCCATCATTGCTGATTCCAGGGTCTCAGGAAACTAAATGCTAAAGCATCTTCACATAAAGTGTTGGGAGTGTGTGTCACAAGTTGCCAAATTATTATGTAAATTTCAACAATTCTTGGCTTTATATCTTCTGCTGCCTTATGTTCCCAGGGTTATCATTCAGTGGCATGTTATTCTACAAAATAATGTACATTTTAGATAATTAAGTATTAAATTGATTTTTCCTTTAGCCAGGATGATTTATTCAACCTGAATGATTATACGAATATGATGTATTCCTGTTAATTGATTGAAATTTTTTTTTCCTCATTAATCTCTCATCAGCTCCAACATTGCCTGATTATGAAGGAGTCGATGCCTCTCTCAATGAAACTGCCACCACAATAACTGTATTGTTAAGACCAGCACAGGCCAAAGGTGCACCTATTAGGTAAGAGAAGACAAATAATAGTTAAAGGAAAAAGCAACCAGTAGGAGGGATGTTTTCTCCTAGTTGGTTAGCAGCCAATGTAGTGAGTGGTTCATTTCTCAGACATGGTCATTTGACATTTACTATCGGAAGGCTTTATTTCTGTTTTGCTTTGTCTTTGTTTTTCATTTGGACAAAGCCTGAAGACAGACTTGTAGTTAAGAGTGGAATTCTAAGGGGCTTTTTGAGATATTCATGAACTGAATCATTCACTTGGCTGTACTGTTTGATTTAAGAGCTGCTCTTTCAATTTTTTTCTTCTAGTCCTATTTCATTTCACTTCCTCTATGAGGATCTATGGCATATGAGCTTTGAAGGTATTTATCAGAAAGAGAATAAGAAAATACCTCTGGCCCAATGTATTAAATTTGTTATGAATAATTTTATATGAATGACTGAAAAATAGGAAGCTTGAGGGGAAAAAAGGAGAATACTTACAATGAATGTATCCTGTTTGGCCTTTTAATTCCTAAATTGTTGCTTATCAAGAATTCCATAGTAAATATTAAAATTTAATTTGCTTTTTCCAATATTAAAATGTCCCACATTACTGTCATGTTGTTTTCAGGAATTGACTTGAATTATTTCAACCATTTTAATTTATGTACATTTGTAATTAGACAAGTATTTAAAATGTAGCAATTTTGCATTTGAAATTTTTAGATTTTTGTAGATAACTTTTTTGTTTTTATACTTATTTTGAAATAAATCAAGGCATAAAAATCAGTGCAAGTATTTCATATTTAAGTCACCTCAAGTTGTTTACATTTTCATTCATTAAGAAATAAGATTGATCTTTATGTGTCCTTATGTGCACATGCTAACCATTCAGGTAATCCTATATCACTAGAAAGGAAGAAATATTTTTAATTAAAAAAAAATGTATTGATTAGAGAACCTGGGTTCATAAAAGAAACTCTCTTGAGTCTTGTCTGGCTTTAAATCACTGGAATACCACACCAGAGGAAAAGAGAGATGACTGAATACACTTGCAATATAAATACTTGAGAAACATTGACTACTTGAAAATGCAAAGTTAAGTATAGAGTGCTATTTATGAGTCAATGATCTGTGAGTGGGTCTGATTGCTGATCCAAACTAGAAAGAGAAAATGCCTACATTCAATATCTTTCTCTATTGATAAGTAATCAGGATCATTCATGTATTCCTACCTGTTATGCAATTTACTTTGTGGTTGCTCAATTCTGCTACTACTATTTGAATGAGCTTCCAAGTACTTGCATTTATCTTTTAAGAGTTAGGTATTCAAGTAAATTCAGCTCTACTTAATGTAAGTTGAAAACGGTGTATTACTATTTTTGCACAATTGTGCTACATAATGTAACTTACACTAATTCTTTATTCATGCAATCAATTTATTCCACAAACATTGAGTGACCATGTATTATGTGCCAGGCACTGCCCTAAGCATTTTGAATAAAAAATAAAATGATCACAACAAAACACAGAGCCTGGATCAAGTCTTGTCATGGACAGTCAGAGGTGCCTGCAGCCTTCAAAATTCTCTGCTCATAGCTGGTGTTTGGGAACTTTGTTAGGTTAATGAATGTGTTATCAATAGCACATTTTTAAATGAAAATTCTTCCTTCTATTTTGTTTATATATATAATACTTATCACAAAATTTCTAATTACCAAGAATTTACATAATCTGAATTTATGGTTATGCAAAAATCATTCTTGGAAATCATATATCCTCTCTCTCTGACACAAATGCACCTTCTTGTATCTGTTGGAAAGCATTTTGACATTTTCTGGAATTGAGCCCAGTGTATGAGAACTAAAAATTATACACTTTGGAAATTATTGCTCCAAAAAATAAATTTAAAATTGGAATATTACAAGAAGAAATAATTAAATGATGTATAAACAAACAAGTATTTTAAGGAATGTTAATACCAGGGGGGAAAATCTGTTTTCTAACTGATAATCTCATTGCTTCTTGTCCATGTTTAGTTTTTCATAATGACTTGACCAGCTATCTGGTACTTCCCATTGACTGGAGGCAGAGAGCGGACCCAGACTAGTGTAGTCAGCAATTTGGGCCTCAGATGAGCCCTGCCTTCTTTGCTTTTTGAATTTTCCAGTGATATAATCCTGTCTTTTTGTTCTGATCACATTCCTAGCTTCAGCATTGTCATCAGCAATTAAAGCCTATTTTAAAGCTTATCTTGTCAAATATTCTAATTTCTTAGCAAATGAGGACTTAAGTTGATATAATGTGTTTTCACAGCACTGTATTTATGGTCTGGTACTTCAAATCTTTGATTGGCTCTTCATTTACTACCTTCAGATTCTTGTAATTCTTGTACTTTCCACCCAATTTCACATGTATGTATGTATGTGTGCATGCATGTAGGTATGTATATCAGCCTATCAGAATCTCTGCCTTGCTGAAATAATACTTGCCATTTTCACTCTGCGGCCCATCTCTTCCCCGCCAGTAAAAGCCATACCTATTTACCACCTAACTGAAACTCCTGAGAGCGTCCATCTGTTAGCTTTGTCTGCTGTCTTAGGCTCTGAGCACTGGATTAGGCCTTTCCCTACTTTATAGCATGAACAGTCTCTGCTGGACTGTGTTTCACCATCCGTTTTTCCAACTCCAGTGGAAATAACTAACTCTTTCTGCTCTGGACTTCCTAAAATCAAACAAACTCCAATTTCAAAAGACTCTATCATAGCATTTGTGAAATTCTTGGATAGAGCTTGTCCATTTAGTTTAGTTTAGTTTAGTAAGAAAGCTAAAGTTACCAATGGTCTCTACAAGTTTATTTATTCAATAACATTTAATGTGTATCAGGAGCCAAGCTGAATATTTGGAGTAAAAGTCCACACGAGATATGTGCCTTCAAGTTTTATATTACAAGGCAGATAAAATGGTTAAAAATAGACCTTATTAAAGTTAATGCCAGCATTTTGATACAGGTTATTCAGAAACTGATAGTTCCTCATATCAGAAACAGAAATAGAAAAGTCGTGAGAGATCTGGCTTGTATGTCTAAGGAATGAAGAGATGGAGAGCAGGAAATATGATGAGATCCACGGTGACTATTAAACCTTTACTCTGTGGATCATCAAAATGTTGGCAGTGGGCAGTACAAACAATGGTAGCTTGAGATCTTGGGAAGTCTGTCCATAAAACCAAGAGCAAAACATTGGAGCTAGGGAATTTCTCCTGAAGCTTTAAGGAGACATTTTAGATAAAAATGAGGAAGTATACAATTTTGTAAAATGTGTTATTTGATATCACTAAGAATGTATACAAGCTGAAACTATAACCAGATTCACAGAAGGTTTACCTACTAATTATATTTAAAACAAACAAACAAAAATTTACATTGCAGGCTGCTATAGGTAATTTTAGGTTCAGCTCCAACATTTTTAAGTATTAAATCAAGAGAGCTATCTACCACATGTATGATACAATGAGTTTGGGCTATTGGCAAAATTCCTTTGTATATTTTCTTACGGTTTTATAACTGAGGGGAAATGCGTGATGAGATGTCATTATTTCGCCTCCCAGAGAACTAAGAATGACTACATTACAGTAGTTAATCAAGTTAGATTATAGTACAATGAAATCATTTTTAGACTTTTAATATAAGGAAATCATATTTTGAGTATTGAGTGAAGAATTATAATGCCAGTATATTGATTTTAACTTAATTTTAGAAATATTTTAAAATTTAATTAAAAGGAATGGGAAATATATGAAATATGGGTAGCGTGAATAAAAAACTCTTCAGGTAACTTTGGAATATTTTAAACTGCTAGAGTACTAAGCTCAAATAAAATTTAGCTCTAGCTGCAGTTAAGTGCCATTAGGTAATTAGACAAGCACGAGAATGAGAAAGCACAGGCCCACTTCATGCAATCAGTCAAATCACTTCTAATTTGATTTCTCATTACTTATTTTCTGTCCTTAAATTAATTTGTATTGATAAATAAGAAAGTAGCAGGGAAAAAACAGTTTAGAAAAAGTACAAGTATTTGATTGGAGAACAGCCTTCTCAGACAAATTGAACGATGAAGGGAAGATAATTTATTTTAAAAATGAACTTAATAATTTTTACTTTAGGGTTCGGTCTCAACTTCAGTGAGATCTTTCCCGAAGAGCAAGTAACAACTTTTCTTCCTTCTCTGCTCTCCAACATCAACAGTTTCCTTTGCTCTTATTAGATCTGGAGAAATGAGTTGCTTTTCATGAAACTTCTTGATTTGGAATGCACAACCTGTGTTAATTTAGTAAGATTAGTTCATATTGAATGTGTGTTTAACTACATATATGGATGTATCCATAGATACGCCAATGCATAACATATATACAAATGTGAATTCTAAATTGAAAATAACCAAACAGAAAAAATACCAAGTTTGTTTAATATGGCCTACGTATGTCAGCTATGATCTTTTCTTTTTTCTCTCCAAGGGCTATGCTTATGTATTTACTGTATTTTAAAATTATCAAGTGCCTACTCCACAGATCCCTCAGAGAGCAAATATTTTGTCAAGAGTGTTTCTAGGAACTTAGAAATATAGAGAATGATGCAGTACACGTAATTCCAAATAATATAGACTTCTGTCTTAGGTACTTGTCCCAATTTTAATTTCTGACTTCAAGGCAATTTTTTTTTATTTGAGAGAAAAGGAGATGGATACCAGCCTACCATCTTAGCAATATTTTATTTTTATTTTAATTCGTTTTTATTGTTAGACTTTTTGGAATGACATCTGTTAGCAAGGATTACATAGGTTTCAGGCATACAATTATACAGTGCATTGTCAACTTGTTGTGTAATAAGTTCACCACCCAGTGTGACTTCTCTTTCCATCACCTTATATTTAGCTTCCCCCCTCCTCTCCCACCCCCTCCCCTTTCTCCCCTCCCTAACCCACTCGTCCCCAGATAAACATTAAACTATTGATTGTGTCCATGGGTTATTTGTTTGTTTGTTTATTTCTTTTTTCTTTGTTGCTTACAGTTTTACAATCCGCATATGAGTGAAGTCATACAGTTTCTTGTTTTTTCTGTCTGTCTTATTTCACTAAGCATGATGATCTCCAGGTCCATCCATTTTGTTGCAAATGGCAATATTTCATCTTTTCTTACAGCTGAGTAATAGTCCATTGTGTATATGTACCACAGCTTCTTTATCCAGTCATCTGTCGCAGGGCACTTTGGTTGTTTCCACGTTTTGGCCACTGTGAACAGCACTCCGATGAACATTGGGGTACATAAGTCTTTGCGGACAAAGGTTTTCAAGTCTTTGGGGTAGATCCCCAAAAGAGGGATTGCTGGGTCAAATGGTAGCTCCATTCCCAATTTTCTGAGGAACCCCACACTGCCTTCTTCCACAGTGGGTGTACCAGTTTGCACTCCCACCAGCAGTGTACCAGAGTTCCTTTCTCTCCACATCCTCTCCAGCACTTGTTATTCCTTGTCTTGTTGATAACAGCCATTCTCACAGGTGTGAGGTGGTATCTCATTGTGGTTTTGATTTGCATTTCCCTGATAGCTAATGAGGCTGAGCATGTTTTCATGTGTCTGCTGGTCATTTGTATTTCTTCGTGGGAGAAGTGTCTGTTTAGTTCTTCTGCCCACTTTTTAATTGGGTTGTTTGTTTTTTTTGTTGTTAAGTCTTATTAGTTCTTTATGTATTTTAGATATTAGACCCTTATCTGATGCGTTATTTGCAAATATTTTCTCCCATTCAGTTGGCTGTCTCTTTGCCTTGTTGATGGTTTCTTTTGCTGTGCAGAAGCTTTTGAGTTTGATATATTCCCATTCATTTATTTGTGCTTTTACTTCCCTTGCCTTTGAGGTCAGGTTCATGAAGTCTTCCTTGAGTCCTAGGTCTATAAGTTTAGTACCAATGTCTTCTTCTATACAGTTTATTGTTGCAGGTGTGATATGAAGGTCTTTAATCCATTTCGAGTTAATTTTTGTATATGGAGAGAGTTCACAGCTCGGGTTCATTCTTTTGCATATGTTTTTCCAGTTTTCCCAGCACCACCTACTAAAGAGGCTGTCTTTTCCCCATTGTATGTTTTTTGCTCCTTTATTGAAAATTATTTGTACTTAAATTTGTGGGTTTATTTCTGGGTTTTCAGTTCTATTCCATTTGTCTATATTTCTGTTTTTCTGACAATACCACACTGTTTTGACTATTGATGCTTTGTAATATAAATTGAAGTCAGGGAATGTAATGCCACCAGCCTTATTCTTTTTATATAGTATCGCTTTGGCAATTCGAGGTCTTTTATGGTTCCATATAAATTTAATAATTCTTTTATCTATTTCACGAAAGTATGATTGTGGGATTTTGATGGGTATTGCATTAAATCTGTAGATTGCTTTGGGCAGAATGGCCATTTTAACAATGTTAAGTCTTCCTATCCATGAACAGGGGACAGTTTTCCACCTCTTAAAGTCTGTTCCAATTTCTTTCAAAAGTGTCTTATAGTTTTCCATGTATAAGTCTGTCACGTTCTTTGTTAAGTAAATTCCCAGGTATTTCATTCTTTTTGTTGTGATAGAAAAGGGAATTGACTCCCTCATTTCTTTTTCTGTGGATTCGTTGTTTGTATATAGGAATGCTGTTGATTTTTTTACATTGATTTTGTATCCTGCGACTTTCCTATATTTGTTTATTGTTTCTAATAGTTTCCTGGTGGAATCTTTGGCATTTTTTATATAAAGGATTATGTCATCTGCTCTTAGCAATATTTTAATGGGAAATAGGAACTTGAGTAATTAAGAAAAGAAAATGTTTAATTTATAAAGCTCCTGTTTAATCTATGAGGGTCTTCTATTTATAGGTATAACAAAGTTTATATTAACTAAGAATTCTATACCAGATTCTACATGGATATAAATTTTTAAAATTCGGTTTCCCTCTGCATGTGTGTACGTGTGCGCGTGCGCGCACTTGTGCTCGTTTCCCTTTTTCTTTTCCTTTTTGTTTTTCTTTTCATGGAAGCTCATTAAAGAAAAAGCTCTGTTCCTGCTGGAGACTCAGTGACTAGTGACTGTTTTCACTATATAAAATGACCATAATTGGAAACTCGAGAGTCAAACATGCAACCCTACACACAGCTATTTATATTCAATTTAAATATGTGACTACGATGTATTTTTTACTTATTTTTAAACAGTTTGAAACAATTACTTTAAATTCATTAGTAATATATCATATAAAAATATATAAATAACATCAAATTTCTTAAGTATACATTTCCTAAAAATGTTGGCCTGAAGACTGATCTACCAAGAAAGAATACTATTAATATACCAGTTTCAGAAATTGATAAAAAATACTTAATAAGTGATTGGCAGATCTTTACTTTAAAGTTGTGTGTTTTAATTTCCCTTCTTCTCTAAAATAATAGCTATTGTAGAAAAGTTTAAGACTTCTAAAAAACGGTATTGAAAGGTTTGGGTTTGAGCTTTAATAGGCCAAATGCCATCTGTTTTTACAATTTGTAGCATTTTATTATTAACTCTAGAAGGAGTTCATCTATTTCAGTGGCGGGGACAGATTTCTATCCATCTGTGCCCATATTGCAGCATGTCACTTGTGCTTTAGATCTGCATAGCTGTGAGCCCATGTTGATGCCATGTCAAGGTCAAGAGGTGGGGAGGCCTGTCAGGACATTCTGCCTCTAACATGATGACAGCTGCAAACCAGGGCTTCAAGCCCCACCCTGAGGCAACCGTTCTGTTGGACCTTGGAGCTGGGCCTTCCATACTATAACTTAGAAGGAAAACGTTAATTTTAAACCTTTAAAAACATCAGAAAAAGAACTTAATCTGTTATACGTCTCTAGTTAATGTCAGGTTCCTTACTAGGGCAGCTCATGTCTCAACATTTAAAAAATGTGCAGAGTTCTGTGGTGATTGTTTTTTTAACTTCTGTTTTTCAGTTCCTTAGTAATTGCAGTACTGGGGTTGGAACCCATTTACAACCCCATTTTACTGAAAAATAGCTGAAAAGAAAAATGTTAAGACTTTAAAGACTTTTAAGTGTTGCATATTACAATATTATTAAGTACTTTATTGGGAAATCTTAGTACTATCTAGAATCCCTAACTTTGTGCTTTATTTTTTATTTTTCCAAAAAGTGCCTATCAAATTGTTGTGGAGGAGTTGCATCCACACCGAACCAAGCGAGAAGCCGGAACGATGGAATGCTACCAGGTTCCTGTCACCTACCAAAATGCCATGAGTGGGGGTGCACCCTACTACTTTGCTGCGGAGCTACCCCCAGGGAATCTTCCTGAACCTGCACCCTTCACAGTGGGCGACAACAGGACCTATCAGGGCTTTTGGAACCCACCTTTGGCTCCACGCAAAGGATACAACATCTATTTCCAGGCAATGAGCAGTGTGGAGAAGGTGAGCTTCCTCCATGATTTATTTTTTCACTGTCCTGAGGAATAGCTGTAATTGAATTTTACGAGTATACATACTCAATAACCTTTGTCAGAAAAAAAAAATGCTGTGTAGGGGGTGTTTTCTCTGTCGCCAACAGTGTGTACAGCTTTGGGCTGAGGCTCCATACATTACAGCACACAGAATTTCTGTTTCCTAGTAACTGTTTCTACTTAAGCCTTCTTTAGGAAAGCCCACATGAGCAATTGTGAACAAAATGGTTCGGAAAGGTGGGTGTGCTGCTGAGACTCGAGCCCTGGTAAATATCGGGCATTGTTCTGTCTTTTTTGCTCAGTAGTAGCACACTTCTGAAGATTAAATTTACTGCAGGATAAACAGAATGCGTGTTCCACAGCAGGCTAATAAACCCTTATAAACTTTTCAGGGGGTACAAGCCAAATAGTAAATAACAAGTAACAATCCTCTGATTACAAAGTAATAGGACGCCTGTGGTATATCTGACAGAACCTAAACAGAAGGCTGCCTGGAGATGGCTGGGTGCTGTGCCATTAGAGAAGTCTGTTTTCCATTTCCCTGGTTGCCCCTCCTTTTCCCATTTTGGACACAGTTGTTTTTGAGCACTGCCGCTGATCCCAAATGAATATGGAAGAGGAGGACACAACAGGAAGTTAGAAACCACCAGTGGTTCCATATGTGCGGAAATAACCTAGTCTTTCATGCCTCATGCTGTTCTCTTTGAAAGATTTTCTTTCCTAAAACTTATTTAATTTAATTTTTTTTCAGATAGAGATAGAAAAAATTTGTGAGAATAGAAAGCATCCACAATTTAAAATCTAATAGAAGAATATAATTTTTTGTACTTGTAACTATATAGGAAATTGCTGGGTTTGGGTAATTGAGTCCCTGAGGTGGGTACTTGAGAGATGATGTGAAATATGTAGCATCCAATTGCAACAGTCATAGTATATCTTGGAATAGTTTAATTGGAAGACATAACAAACCATTTATATTTCTGCGGGGAGTATGAGAACTTAGGGTATTAAGTGGTTGCTTTAGGATAAAAGCTCTTTCTGCTTACTCTATATGGTTGGCTTACAGTATATGGCAGAGGAAAATGCCACAGCATCTGCTGAGATGTACCCCAAAGCCAGAGGCTGCTCATGGTTGAAAATGTTCTCATCCTCTAGTTTATTTCTTTCTACATAAGAGACTCTTTAGAGTCAAGTCGGCTGCCCACTTGCCACCCACACATCATTCCATGCTACTGGGAAAACGGGGCTGCTCAAAAAAGAGATGACTAGAGCAGTTACTATTCCATTCAGGGTATAAAGTAGCGTAGTGGTAGAAAACATAGTTCTGTGTTTGAGTCATCATTTCCAGAGACATGAGAGATTCCAAATGAAATTTTACTATGTGGTGTGTGGAATGAGAGGAGTATCAATGAATGTCTGTTACTTACAAAGGATTGTCTCTGGCACTCTTTAAAAGATTTGTTAGGAATTTTCTCCTCTAATTATTATATCTGCAAGTGGTATAACCAAAGAATAAAATAGCAATGGTATTATTTCACAGTTATCCTGGCAAAGAGTTTTAAAATTGACATGGCTCCTACCAGTAGAGGCTAGTAATTCTGATAGAGTTAACAGCATCTGCCTTTTAAGAAAATCAAAATTCCTTTGGGCCTTTATGGGAAAGTGAAATAATCTCTTGCAGTTTATGATGAAGGCCTTGGGTCACAATGAAGCAATAGAAATGCATGCTTTCATTTTTAATTACTGATTCCCCCTCAAAGTTTTATTTTATTTACTTTAAAAATAATAACTGCTTAAGAGAAAATTATAAACTCTTGGTTTATAATCTATAGAACTGCTCAAGATGCAGTTACAAATGCATCTTAAAAACAAATAGTCTGTTTTTTCACTGGCTTTCATACCTTTTCCAACCTTTTGTATACTCAAAGATATAAACTGAATGAGTGAAGTCCAGGAGATGTGAGCCTAGAAGTATGTTCCATCTGCTAGCCCCAGCACACAGCATTGAAAAATAAATAAATTAATAAATAAAACAGGAAAAGAAAATATAAGAAAGTAGATTCTGAAACAATTCATATCCTTTTCTATTTCTGCTACTTCCTTAACCCCATCTGTCTAGCAAGGTCAGAAAACTTAATCACACCAAGAAAGATTTAACCCTTAACTGCTAAATTAAAAAGAAAAAAAGAACAGATAAATTATATTGCAACTGTGATTTAACTTTCTGATGATCTTTCTAACTGCTGTCATTTAGCTCTTTAGTCCTGCCAGGCCCCAAGGTGACAGCATGTAATGTCCAGTGTTGGTCTGACTATATAGCTCTGAGGTGAAAATAATGTTTATATTTGGGTCTGATTTGTATTAACTTTGCAAATACATTTTTCTTCCTCATTGTTCAAAAAGGACAATCAATGCAAATAGAATGCCACATTTCTTTGTGGCTGACAAGACAGTCTGTCTCATTACAAGGAAAAAACAGAACCTAAATCTTTAGAAAAATATTGAAAAAATTTTGAAGTTCTTATTTTAGATTTTAAAAACCTCTGAGAATACATATAAAAGCATCAAAAGTTTCTTTAATATTGCAATTGTATCCTTTATAAACCCATTTTATAACCCCAGATTGAGCTTCATCATAGTTTATAAAATAGGAAACATTATGTATCCACTGACTATTTCCTTTCATTTTTTTACTTCAGGAAACTAAAACCCAGTGTGTACGAATTGCTACAAAAGGTAAGAGGTTTGCTTTATATCTTTTTTCAAATTCCATTTGCCGCTTTCTAAAATGAAAGAGCTTTGTTCCCTGCTTCAGGGCTAATTACCTGTGGCACTTCTATTACAGGGTATTTGTAGTAGGACCCAGTTAAACTACCAACCAAGTCCTCTGGCTCACTTGGGTGTCTTTTAACACATAATGGGGTGCTACTTTCCATCCCATAGCTGCTGACTCGGGGAATCCTGTTACTAGAATAAGAAGGATTTAGAAAACCTTCGAAGGGCTTATTTCTGCCATTTAGTGTCTGAAAGGTCTTGTGCGCTGATCAACAAACATTGGGAAAAGCTCAGCATTATCCGCTCAAGATAGCAAATTGCTTGTTTAAAAACCTTTGTTACTTTCTATGGCAGACAATCAAAGGCAAAAAGAATCGAGCTAGTCCATGCATATGTAGGATCATAAGTGTGGAGACTGGTCCATATCTTCATCAGTAGTGCAGTTTTTTTGAATACTGTTTACTTTTTTTTTTTAACTTAGTGTTTTTTAATTCAACTAAAGCCAAGAAATAAAATATGTGATGGCTAATGGCCAGAGCAATTCCTGCTGACATTTCATATGATAGGTTTGTTGCCTAGTTTCTTTAGGAGAAAATATTTTTATTTTTAAATGAGTATTTGGAACTCAGAATGGAAGAAAGTGTCCAGTATTCACTATGTTTATAGTCCTTTACTTAAGACTCATTTGATTGTGCTAACAAGGGGGAGAGAGCTACTTGGTGTATTCTAGCAAGAGGAACAAGAAAAAGCTGCCTGCATGCAGATGTGGGCCTCTGCAGAGAGGGTTGGTGCTCTGGGTTGTTTGTTGCCAGAGTTAGTATTAGACTTGCATTCATGAGCAGTAGTTGATTCATTAGGGCTAAAAATGAAGGACCATATTCTGTTTGTGCTGGCCTCTTTGCTTTCGTCACTTCTTTTCATCTACTCATCCATCTGCTCAATTAAGCATCTTTGTTGTACTCTTGATTTATACAGGCAATAAAGATTTTTGCCTTGACTCATGAGAAGTAATTAAAAAGCTTCATGAAAGAGAAAAAAATACTTTTTAACTCAAATACTATGATTGCTCATGACATTAAAAAATAAAGCAATCCTTAATAAAGGGAAAGGGCAAATGCATACAGATGCATTTAATGTATAAATAAGCATTTGTTTTATTTTTAAAAACTTAGCTGATGGATCAAGAGTTAGATTTGAAAATTTTAGAAGGTAATGGCAGAAGGCAGTTAGGTATATATCACCTATGCATTTCCAGATTGAATACAGAGCCAGAAATGTCAGATGGTCTGGCAGTGGCCTCCAAGAAGTTCTTGAGAGGTGGTCATGCTGTGTTTCTGTAACTGAGAAAAGATAGCTATAAATGCTTCTAAAATTTAAAATTTCGTATTTGGTAATTTGATTATTTGCAATTATACAAGCTGATTTATCATATTGTCTCTCAATACAAGTAAAATTATGAGGAAAAGGATCATATAACATTTAGACTGCAGGAAAGGTGAGATTATGGAAATCACCCTTTTCATGTGGCATAAGTATTTGCCAGAAACTTAAGAAAGAGTCCATTTATGGTAGTTTCTTCTTTGTCTAATAATTTATCCTGCTAGACTTCTGGATCTCAGGTTGACAGTGTGGTTAAATGAATAAAAGAGGAGGATTCTAGCCCTGGACTGGGTTCAAATTCTGACTTTCCCCCTTTACTATTCTTTAGCATTGGGCAAATTTTTAAATGCTTCACCCCCAAAATGAGAATAATAGACTACTTTCTACTTACTATTATTGTGAGGATTAAAATAGTTTATATATATATATGTGAAATGGTTGAATAATGCCTATTATAATGTAACTTTTACATATGAGTTAACTACTATTTTGTCATCATGATTACTGTAATCATTTTGTACCTTACTTCAGAAGGACATAATTTGTGTTAAGTAGTTATGAAAACAATATATATAAAACAAAACTAAATTTTCATGGTAAACATTACTTGGAGGAAAAGTAAATCCTTTTTAATGATTTTACCCAGATCTAATGTAATTTCTTCTCTGAACATTCAGCATCTTTCCACATATGAAAAACCACACTTAATAGGGTATAATCAACTTATTGCGTAACTAAAATTTTAACTTACAGCATACAAGTATGGTCATCTTTGATATAAAGTATTTCAATATGAAAATCAATAAGTTTCTGGCAGGGTACTTTAAAGATATGCATTAACAGCCAAATGGCATAACCATTTCAGCTGGGAAGAAGCATGATGAAGGAACCTTTGGGGCAAAGAATAGTTCACTATTTCACAGTTGTAGACACAGATAAAAATCTATTAAACTATATGTTTAAAAGGTGTGCACTATACTGATTTAGGGCACTGGAAATTCTCATGGGATGTGAAGAAATTTAAAAGTCGAGAATCTAGCATGCATACTAGAATAGCATGATCAATTTGAAAATTTTTTCGACATGGGAGAATTGTTCTAACAAATTTCCAAATTAAGATTGTTTTCTGCCTTTTTGAAACTCATGCCTGATTGCAACCATTGCATAAAGAAGGTACAGATACTGGCTTGACTATTAAAAGCAAACATGAAGTAAATAATCAATATCATATGTCTAAAAATAAATAGTGATGTGAATACATCTTATGGGACAGGTGAAGAACTTGCATTTAGGTAAGAAGTTGTTGAGAAGATATTTGTCAGGAATGGAGTAGATTTGTCTAAATCATACTGCAAATCATGAAAGCCATTTTCTTTATAAAATAGTGTATCCAAAACTAGAATGGTTAGAAACATACCAAAAGGAATTTAGTCTGCTGTATCTTTGAAAAGCAAAAAGGAGAATACATCCCAGGAAAGGTTTCTGTGGTACGTCCAGAAAAGGGGATAGCACTGCAAAGTCACTTACATAGTGAGGTGGCAGCAGTGTGCAGGTTGCACACTTTATAGGATCTTTGATGTTGTTTTGCTCTCTTTACACATAATTTATAGCAGTGCTCTAAATTGGTACACACACAATTATTCATAAATAAGCAGCTAAAAGCCTTGTGCCATGGCATCATAAAGGCAGTACACTGTTACAGCTTTATTTTTTTCTTGAGAAAATTATTTCAATGAGTAGCATTTTTATGGTTAGATTTGATTCACGCAAACATTATATAAATTATGATAAAATTTACTCCAAGGATTTTCATAAGTATTTTTCTGAAAATCATGGTTTATTCATATTAAACTAGTAAGAGATGAAGTTCAGTTGAAATTTTATCTTGCTCCATAATATTTAGCATATTATGTCATTTAAAATTTGCTCAGTATATAGTCATTTATGAAACCCTGTACTCATTTACAAAAAATTATTCTTAACATAAAGTGTGCATTGATACGAAATCAAGATGTTAAGTAACACCCTAGAATAAGACTAAGAAACAAAATCTACAGTATGAGAGATTGGAAGTATTACAATCTGTTCATATACGTTGCTTACATATTGCAACTCTTGGTTGTCTGCAATTTCCCCCTTCTATTTTATCAATTTCAGGATTTTTGGAAGAAACCTGGTTACTTGAAATTGAATTTTAAAGAAGATATCTATGTTGTTCAAATCTGTCCATTTAAAAATGAATCTGACGTTCATTAATAAAAGTTATCAAACTTGATGGAAAAGAAAAATGTGTAATACATGTAAATTTATTTGAACATAGCATTTAAGGTGAAAGGGAGACTTTAAGTTAATGAGAGATGGCTATATTCTATATTATGACAAAAACTTAAGTTCCCAATTTATAAATGAATATTATTCCAAAACTCCATTTGTAAATAGTTTGCTTTGGCAGATTCTTGCCTGTCTACCCACTGGCCATTCTTTGACTTCTTCCAGTTTCATTCAGATAACAATATTCTCATCATTCATATAGCAGATGTGTATTTAAGGCCTGTTACAAAGCAGACAATGTTCTAGTAGAACAGTGAATGGGGGCTACAACAGTGAAGGAATGGGAAAGAACCCTTACTTCTAAGGAATTTAAATTCCACTAAAGGGAAGCATACCAGACACAAATAAATATGTGATAATCACATGACGGTAAATTCTTTGGAGAGAAATAAAACAGTAAAAGGGGCCAGGGAACGCTGGCGGCATGTGCCTACGGCATTACTATTTTACGTAGTTATCAGAGAAGTCTCACTGGTAAGAAGAAGGAGATGAGGGAGTAACCCAGGTGGCGAGGAGCATTCAAGGCAGAGGGAATACATGCAAAGACCTTGAGGAGACTGTATCCCTAGCTGCTCAGACCCAGAGGATGAATCAAATGGGTCTTCATTCGTCATTCTCAGACTCTAGCTTGAGTCAGAATCACCTGGAGGGCTTGTTAAAACATGGTGTTGGACCTCAACCCCAGAGTTTCTACATCAGTAGGTCTAGGGAGGGGTCCAAGAATGTACATTTCTAGAAGCTTGTGGCTATTGCTGCTGCTCTGCTCAGATGACCACACTTCGAGAATCAGTGATCTAAACAAACCCTGTGCACCAGTGCCAATGACTGGTTTAGGGGAGTTGTATATGAAACCCAACCTTGTTCAGGAAGATCTACAGATACCTCTTCTGTCAGGTCTTCTAAGAACATTTTTTTCCCTAATTTATAAAAAGATAGTTGGCAGGACAATCCCCAACCCATCACTTCATCTTGGGTACTATTTTATGAGAATGTGGTATTTAGAGTTTGAGAGCCAATTTGGCTACAAGAAGGAGAAAGTCCAAGGAAACAGTAAGGCAGCTTAGAGCTGGAGAAACTCTGAGCAGAGCTCCCCTTAACTGAAGATAGTATTTATGTTTGATCAAATAAATGTCCTTATTATGAAAGCCACCACTGGCTGGTAATGTGTTATCTGCAGCAAGTAAAGTCTGAACTGATTATAGAGTCCTCTCACTTTAAAATAAAATGATGATGATGATGATGATGATGATGATGATGATGGTGATCATGGTTTGGTTCCAATATGACATGTGAAGGACCAATTATTTCACAGAATGTTTGCAAGAAAGCACTTGAAGTCCATATAACCAAAGTATTACCAATCACATTTTAAAAATAGGCAATCTCATGTTAGGTGTCCATTTAGCATACCAAGAACTCACTTGCTGTACTGGCATAGGTAGTCCAGTAGAATGTATCCTCACGAGGCTCCAAGAGGGCTGGAAAGGAGGAACCCAGTTTCCCTACGAGACAGCAAATGAGGGAAATTCCAAACCCTAAGTCATGCATATCGGCATTCATCTATTTATTTAATAATCAGGTTTTTTATCATTTTAATAACCCCAAACTTGATGTATGGTTGTGAAAGATGTCTGCAAGGCTGGAGAATTCTTTTATAGAAAATGGCCTAATCAGATCGTTGTTAATTCAGAATATTACATTAAATAGTGATGTGAGGTCCTTTCCAACCCCTCAAAACTATCTTGACTTCAGTGCTGGCTTACATTTTAAACATGCATTCCAATATTAAGAAAAATTAACTTCTCTCAAAAGAGTTGGTGTGCATGGAAGATTTAATTCAATAGACAAGAGCTGTCTAGAAAAAAATCCATCCATAAATGCCTCTATTTTTTATATTACATGGC
Organism: Lyroderma lyra; assembly: GCA_004026885.1. Classification (NCBI taxonomy): domain Eukaryota; kingdom Metazoa; phylum Chordata; class Mammalia; order Chiroptera; family Megadermatidae; genus Lyroderma; species Lyroderma lyra. The sequence continues at coordinate 7,424 of PVJL010000241.1, read as the reverse complement.
TGGATACTTCCCAGACGGCCCTCATATATGATAAAACATATATACAACTGGTTATATTTTATTTATCATCTTTATTCTTTTTTCCCCCTCCTTTACTGTTTATTGCCCAAATACTGGATATTGAATAGGTGTTTTTTTAACAGCATTTTTCTATTAATCTTACTTTTTGTCTTATGTTGCTTTTGTCAAATCTTTCATTGGTTCTCTCTCTTGAGTGTCAGATGGGTAAAAGTGCCTTTTTAGATTATCAGGCATTCAGAAATAACAAACATGAGAAGAAAAACAACACTTAGTTTGTAGAGAAGACAGTAAAACCATGGAGCTCCATTTTGTTGTACCATGTGTGTAGAAACTAGTTGACTGAATTCATTGCCACCATATTTACCACAAATGAACTTGAGTACAACTCAAGTTCGGCTCTCAAATTGCCTTATCCCTTAGAGAGCTTGCCGCTGCGGTGGAGGTCGGTTTGAAAGTCGGGTTGGGGTCTAAAGTGAAAAGTACATTTAATTGGGTTTCAGAGTCTACAATTCCCACCTTAGGTTCCTAAATGCTACTGAGATGCTTTATGTTTTGCCAGCTACGTGTTGAAGAAAATAGTAAGGCATCAGAAAGAAATTTCCCAGTTTCTTTACACCATTTTTTAAGCTGATGGAAATTAGGGTGAACCGTGAGAATGCAGTTGCCCATTAGAAATTCTGGGCAGGGATGTGGCTTTTCTTGGTCTCTAGGATGAAATTAACTTTAAGGAAGCTGCCATCCTTCTGAAAAATTGCAATCAGTGAGAATAACTTTGTTGATTTTCTTCTAAATGCCTAAGCGCCTGCTGGCACTCACACTCCTTTCTCTTGCAAGGGAACTAGTGTACATCATTCCTTCTGCTTATTGGATCTATGTCCTAGTTTTCACAAATATATCTGATGGGGGGTTTCATTTTTCTTGAACTGAGGAAAATAAAAGCATATCTAAATGAAACTAGTACAATTTTAATAAACTAACTTGGAACTAACCTCTGTTATGTACCAGTATTTCATGGTGCTCTATCAAAGCCCTTATCATTATAATTTATTTTAAACATAAAGAAATTTTTTTCTCTATTATACTATGTTATTCTAAAAATTGAATTGCTAATTTTTTCAACCTGTTTGCAAAACTAAAACATCCCTTTACATTTGAAAAACTAGAATAGAATGAAAACATATTTCTACAGTGGATTCAAAAGCTCATGACTGTACAAATTGTTTATTATTCAGAAGTTTCTTAGAATGAAGAGCTGTCTGGATGGACTGTAAGGTTTATAAAGGTAGAGGTGACAACCTGCTTGTATTTTTTTACCCATGACTGATACTTAATCTACAGGCAGTCAGTATCTTTACAATGGGTGAATAAATGGAAGACTATTATTGTTGTCCAGAATTATTCTAGTTTTCCATGCCCTGAGTAGAGTATTTGTGTGTGCTTTTTGTCATCGAGTCACCTGATTCTTGGAGACTCTGTGAATGACTGATGTCCACAATGTCCTGTCCTCTATGGCCCTGCTGAGAGAGTATTTATATTACTGTAAATATAAGAAGCAAGTTACATAGAAACCCTTGATTCTCAGAAGCTTATGGTCTCATTCACAACATATGTAAAGATCTAAGAAAAATTGAAGACTAGAAAAAAAATACAATAAAATGTTATATGTAATATAAGTATGTGTACTATATAAGTAAGTATTCTACTAATGTAATGGGGAGTTTTAAAAAGCAGCAAAGCTACTGATGGGAAATTTCTGGCAAGTGATGAATTCTAATCTCTGTTTTAAGAAGCCAGTTAAACTTTATTTATTTATTGTTATATTTATTTTATTTTTAACAATGATATATTCCAGTGATATTAGTTTATTTTGCAGGTGTTTTAGGGGTTGAGCATTTACTTTTGGAATAAGCCATTTTTAAAATTGAAAACAATGGTTACATCTACAAACCTGTTATATACAGAATATTAAATATCTTCCCTTAAGTTTTTCATTACGATTATTTCTGAAGCGATATCAAAATAAAACTTCTTCTTCTACTTCTGTTTTTAAGTATATGGAGAAATTGCAAAGTGAGTTCCTAAACTGATAATGTCATTTGAGATTGCATGCATTGATAATCTTCAACCAAAAGAATATTCAAATAGATTCCTAAATCCAGCAACTACCACTCATAACCCCTGACTTTGAATCTACCACTGAACAGCTCTTACGTTTTTACTGCTTGACTTTATAAGTAATGAAAATTGTACTAGCAACAAGTAAATTTGAACTTACAAATTCATATTAATAAAATACTTATATTTTACTTATTTTTTATACAATGATTTTATGCTAAAAGTTTAGTACTTTGGCTATAAATCATGCCCTCATTTTATGGAAGAGAAAGCTGATGTTCATTTGATGATTTGATTTTTCCAAAATGGCATGGACTGTTGAAAGTATAGAACCAGAAAGTAATTCCCTGTACTCTTTTCAGTATGCCACACTTATTCCAGACTGCCTGTCTAGAATCTCCAATTTAAATACTAACCTTACAAGTATGTGCAATCCTCATCTCATGTCAACAAAGGTAATGTGATTACCAAAAGTCCACTATCGTAATCATTTCTCTAATGTGATTAAAGACCAATTCTGAGATTTTTATTTGGTAGTATATACTGATCCCTTCAAATCGAGGATGGCAGTTATTTATCAGGGAGAATTTTATAATTTAGAAATTTGTTCAAATAATATCAACAGCAAAGTCTAAATTATTGTCTTTATTTCTAGGAATATTGCCTTAAGAGATGGATGAGAATGAATAACTCTACTACTCATACGACATTTCATAGACATTTGTGAGCAAGGGTCACAAATAACATTACCTTATAGAGCAAAGATGGCAAAACTCTTGGTGATAGTATTATCTCTCCCTGACATCACTTTTTTAAAACTATCAATCAAAACTGAGCCTGTTTACCTTTCTAGGGAATCATATTATTATTAAATACATGACAATATAGAGCTCTGAGGTTGGCTGAATATTCACCCCTCCCCTCAAGATGTCCACTTTCTAATCCTTAGACACTGTAAATATGTTAACTCACATGGCAAAAGAACTTGCAGATCTATCAAGGATCTTGAGATGGGGACATTATCCTGGATTATACAGGTGGACTCTCTTAATCAGGAGAGGCCATGTAAATGGCAAGAGGGAATCAGAGAATAGATGTGAGAACAGAGCAAGGTTTGGAGCGATGATGTGCTTTACAGAAAGCAAAGGGACCATGAGCCAAAGAATGCAGGTACTCTCAGGAAACTGGAAAGGACAAGGAAACTGTTTTCCTTCTGAGCTTCCAGAAAGAATGCATGCCTGCAAACATTTTAATTTTAGTCACATGAGATTCATTTTTGACTCTGACCTACAGAGCTGTAAGATAATAAATGTGTATGTGGCAGTTTGTTACAGCATAAAAATTAACTAATACAGATTTTGGCACCACAAAATGGGGTCCTGCTATAACAAATACCTAAAATTATGAAAGGGACTTTGGAATGGGGCAATGTGGGCAGAAGCTTCAAAGAATTCTTAGAGACATGATACAAAAAGCTTAAATTGCCTTCATCAGACTGTTACTAGAAATATGAATGTTCAAGTCTGCTAGCACGGGCTCAGAAGAACATGTTATTGGAAACTGGAGGAAAGGGAATTTTTGTTATGTGGCAGAAATTTAGCTGAGTTGTGTCCTGCAGTTATGTGGGACACAATTTACAAGTGATAAACTTGGGTATGTAAGTGAGGATGTTTCCAAGCAGTGTTGAAGGTGCAACCTTTCCAAACACACACAGGTATATCTGTAGATATTAATGCATACATATTCATATGCATGCATATATATGTTGTTGACATTATTATTGTTTTTATAGACTGGGAGTACGGATTCCTTGTTTTAATCCTTTGAATCTGAAGAAGGCAAATGCTAAATTACAGAAAACTTGAAGTACTTTTGTTATTAGCAATTAAAAAACAGGTTTAAAATGAATCCCCACATCAAAAGATTACATTTGTTTTACTACAATATTAACGGTTATCATGAGCACTGCCTCTCTTTTTTTCCATATTTATCTTATTTTAAGGATAAAAGATTAAAACCCAGTTTGGCCTTATTAAAACACATTTGCAGAGTGTTATACAACAGTGGTTTATGATTATTGCTTCATGATAGACCAAGTATTCTTTATCCCCTATCCATTTAGTATCTGAAATTATGCATTCTATTCCATTTTTAATGAAATGTGGATTACTTTTAAGATTATCTCTCTGATTTAATAAATGACATTAGAGTAGAAAGTTAATTGGATCTTACTTGAATGAGCTGTGACCACTATTGATAAAAGGAAAGATAATATGACATTTTAAAATTTGTTTTGTGTTTAAAGCTTTTAGATGAGTAAAGTATATTTTTATCAGTTTTCTCAAGTAAATTACGTAGTCCCAGTTATAAAAGTGTTCAAAAACTTTGAATTCATTTTAAAATAAAAATTTAAGAAATTTTGTGAAAATGAGATCCAAAAACGTGCTACATACTTGAGCACATATATAGTTTAGTGTGTTTTATTTTAAAGACAAAAAGTGAATTACCCAAACATCTAAATAGTTCTAGATTTGTCACATCCTGTTTTTGATGTGGATCATAACCTAGCTCAAAATTTGGAATCTTGTTCAATTTTTACATTTTTTTATTCTTTGAAGAGCTCCTGCTGAATTTACTGGTAAAGAAATTACTATTTCCACTTCATAGTTTAAGGAAATGCAAATATGCATTTTGTAAATATGATAGTGGAGGTGATAAAGTGATCCTTGCTACGTTATATATATTCCTGGTAATAGCGGAAAGACGTTCACAGTTTGAGTATAAATGACCCTTAAGGAAATATGCAAATTGTCTTTTTAAAACAATGCTGCTCTTACTGATAGATGTTTATGTGTACAGGTGTGTCTTCCATATTTTAAATTCAGAAAGATGATGTTTTAATTTCTGTCTGCTGCTATTATTTACAAATAACACCTGGTTTTGCATCTGTTCCTCTTAAAACCCCACTCTTAGCCTTTGAGGAAACCAATTCTTGGTCTGTTTGTTGCTGTTATTTCCCAGATGAAAATCCAACTGGGCTATGCCTTTAAGGTAGGGTTTCACTGTAGTAGTAAGACTTCCCTCTGCTCACCCTGACTTCTTTATAAAAAGTTTCTCTGTATTGGTCAGTTATTACTTTTCTGACAAGTTCAGCTAGCTACTAGGTGAGAGTTGAAGTAAATGTGGTTCATCGTTGGTAGTCTAAGAGTAGACTTAAGACTAGAGTAAAAAAGGAAATGTTTGTAGAGAGACAAGGAGTAAAGAAAATTAAAGTTCTAAGACATTACCTTAGGTCATCTGAGCTTTTCTCAAGGCTTTTCTACAGTGTCATTTCTCAGAAGTAAATGATGGTAACATCTACATTGTCACGGTCTGATTTTTTAAAATAACTTTAACGTCATGGTACACAACAGTCATCTCTTGAATACAACTTTGTGAATTGCTTAATTTCCCTACATCGAACCGTTCCACCAGCACCTAAGCATTGGAAATCTGGTCGTATATTCAGAATGTGTTCATTGTCTGCTAATTCTCTGTCAGAAACTAAGCCCCAGATAGTGAGCTGCAAAGCAGACAGTTGTAGAATGGAGGGCATGGCACCTGCATGCAGTTACCATGCAGAGCACGTGTGGGGTAAAAATAGTCATCGGCAACATCTGTCTTACATCATGAGATATCATCCTCTGCATGACGATTCCTCAACTTTGCCAAGATCTGTTTGCACAGATAGAATGCTTTCCTTTTTATTCTAGTAGGACATTTAAAGTCTATATTATGGATTTGTTATAATTTAAGATTTGCTAATAACAGCCATTAAACAAATATATTCTTGTCTGAAAAAGATGTCGGCTTTTTTTGGATCAGATTTTATAAAACAAATTATCAATCTAATAAGTTGTAGATAAAAATTTTATATATTTACCCAACCCAGTGGGATCTCTTCCTAGACTTATTTTGCGATTGTGGAGGTATACCTCTATTTCTGTAGAGAGACAAATATACAGATTTTTAAAAATAGCTATCATCCTAAAATAGTGGCCTAAACTTGCTCCTTTTTTTAAATGTAAAATGTCTTGGACATATTTTCAAGTTAGAAAATACAGATATTTCATTATATGAATATATGTTTAATCCTTCTATATTTGGGCACTTAAGTTGTTCATATGCCTTGCAATTAATGTAATAACAGAATAAACATCCCCACTTAAGATCTTTACATTATCTATTATAGAATAAATTCCTAAAGGCAAACATGATTAACATTCGTTATGTTTTACTGTTAAATGATTTACATAATGATACCACTGATTTTGTTTCAAAACTGTTCTATAAAGAATGAAGAGATGATCACATGAACAGTTAACTGTTCCATTTATGTGGTGCATTTTGTTTCAAGTCGATGAATGAAAAAAATTAACAAACATTCAAGCTCTTTCATCGAAGGCTGCCTCTTGGGGAAAGCCTAAAAATACTTTCGTTTGCTTTGGAATATCTTTTAAGAACATAGCGGTTCTATCACATTTCCCAAACTGCAGTCAATTCTAAACCATCTTGGTTTATGATACGCTTTTATTAATCACAGACAGTTTCTGATTTCAAAATTCCTCAGACATTCTCACATTGAATAGGGCAGCATCCCTAGAAGTTGTGAAAACTGTACTTTTTATTCTTTAAAAACAAAATGTGTCAAAAATTAATCAAAGTGGAAGAAAGCATGAATAGCCACAGGAGTAAGTTGAGATTCATTAGATAAGCCATCTGGCAGAGGCAAATGTGCAGTTTTTGCAATCACTGTGAAGAGAACCTTAAAAAAAAAATTCAGTTTAAAGAAGCTATTTGAAAAATTCACACACTGCTTTGCAGAATGACAAGATAAATGTCACAATAATCATAGAAGAATACATAAAGTACGCTAGTATTTCAAATCTCTCCTGAAAAACAAAAAACTTCTATCTCTTCTAAGATATATAATCAAGTTGAAAAAAATTTTTGAAAAATATGCACATCTCAAGTTAAATTCAGTCCGACTTCTGTTTACCAGATGTTTTGATAGAAGTCTCTTTCAGTGTTCAATATAATGATGTCTGTGAAACATTGCTGTGAAATATCTAAGCTATATATCCTGTTTATTGATAAAGAACATATGGTTTTGGGAATCAGTGTTAAAACCACATGGAAATTTTTGTAAAGCAAAATTTCACTTTTCCTCTACATATAATCATTGTTTAAAAAACTTAGAGAAGGAAGTCAAATTTCCCCATGATATACAAGTTCTGACCATTAAGTTC